>OZ010603.1:39592082-39607082 GCA_963932145.1 Acanthosepion lycidas
TCACTACAACCCTTTTAAAGTGCTCTGGATCATCAGACTTTACTTCCAAAAGTTGAAATGAAGAAAAAAAAAATTGAGGATTTAAGTTACCCCCACTTGGTTTAATAAGACTGTGTCAATGTGATTCTGTTAAGCAGCTATAAAAATGGGACAGTTCCTGTCTTCTTTCTCTTTTTTCTCTTTTACACCTTCCATGCTGTAGAAGTAAAAACCATCTTTGGATTTGTTCCCAATATGGGGATATCTGTCCTCCAACTGAACACTTTACACACACACATGTACACACACACACACATGTGCATCTAAAATTTTAATGCCTTCTTTCTTTCTAGCTATATTTACATGCATACTAGTGTATTTCTCTCCACCTGAATTTCTCTGAGAAAGTCAGTACTCTGAGAATTAGATTATGGGGAAGTTTTAGTATTATGGACACGTGACCAAGTGGTTAGAACACTTGTATTCTGACCTTAAGATCTAGGTTCAAATCTCACAATGGCCGATTTGTCAGGAAGGAGACTTCCTGATGTTATCAGACTGGATGTTGGGGATCCCAGCAAGCGACATCTTTGGAAAGCGCCTGAAAATGAAACCACAGTTTGACCCAAGCTTTGTGAGAGAAATTGGGTAGAAGGAAGCTTTGGGTGCCGTCAGTAGCTGTGCTAGCATAAAGGCTGAGCACTTGAGTGTGTTGATCGTGCTAGATAACATGCTTTTTCCCATAAACTGTAACTGAGCTCTGCTCAACATAGTTGCAGTATAAACCACAGGTGGGCTCTGCAGGCGTTGAATAAACAGAAATGCGCCTGAACAAGCATCTGCAATAGGGAGTAGCCAGCTATACATACATTAAGAGAAGTTAGTATTATTTACACTATTTACATTTAGACTACTGTTGTTATGATTGTTGTTCTTTATGGCTTTCATCAAGTTGTATATAAATCTAGGTAACTATCAAGGAATTCTGAACTGAACTCTTTTCTCATTCAACTGCCCATATTTAGACATATCTCATTTAGTTTTTATTTCTAGTAGGGCTCAGTTACTGCTTGCTCTATTTTCACTGGGTCCAAGGACACACTGCCCAACCCAAGGATTGAACTTACAATGTCACCATCTGATAGATATTGTTGTTTGAATTTCTGGGAGGAAAAGTTATCATTATTTACACTATTTGCATTCAAACTATTGTCCTAATCTTTGTTGTTATTATCCCCTGATCGCCTTCTGACTGAATTTCTGGGATGAGGAGTTATTAATTACAGTATTTATATTCGGACTATTGTCCTCATCTTTGTTGTTTTTATACCCTCATCTCCTTTTGTCTGAATTTCTGGGATGAGAAGTTATCATTATTTGCAGTATTTACATTCGGATTATTGTCCTCATCTTTGTTGTTGTAATCACACTATTTCTACCATTGTGCACTCCAGTTTTCTGAAATGTATAAGAATCCAGGTAACCTGCAGGAAATTCTTAACGTTTATTATCTATTGGGATAGATTATTCTCATTCTACTGCTGAGGTTTATGGATATCATCTAGTTATTATTTTTAGTACTGCTGTATTTTCTCTGCTCTATTTATCAGCTCATTCTTATATAAAACCCCATGAAAATATCGCCTTGTCAAAATTTATTTCATTTCCTGTCACCTCTGCTAATAATGAAACCCATAATTTACATGTGTAAATTTTCTTTGCCACTGCTTTTAGTTAAACTAGGAGCAGTATTACAATATCAGACGCGTAAATAATTTTTTTTCTTTAAAAACTGGAAACGTTCATAATTCTTTTCGATGGAAAAGAAATGTTTTTTTTTTTATATTTAAAAGAAAATTCTTTTTTGTATTTTCAAATGAATAATTTAGAAACAGAAAACACAGCAGTTTGTTAAATACGCCATCACCAGTGACAATGTGATACTGCTGCTAGTTCTACTGCTGCTGCAAATGCTACTGCTGCTGATACTGCTGATGATGATACTGCTATTACTTCTATTGCTTCTTCTGATAATGATACTGCTGCTACTGATACTTCTGCTGATGATGATGATACAGCTGCTACTGCTACTGCTGCTGCTGAGGATTATACTGCTACTGCTGATGATGATGAGACTAGTGCTGATGATGATCCTGCTACTGCTGCTGCTGCTAGATCTCATGCCATGAAAGTATTGAACCTACGAGAGCAACCTTGCCCCTCCAGCTGACACAATCTTGACCAAGCATCAGAACATCCTCCAGCACTATATTGATTTCCTGGAGGTCCTGGTGTGACATCCTTCCAGTGGCTGCAAGGTCGTCTCAGGTCTGCAGATGGCAGGTCGAACTGGTAGACGACTCTGGTGTGATGGTCATCAGATTATTGCAAGAAATGACCAAACCAGTTAACACATCACTGAGTGATAATAATGTGATACCAATATTTTTAAATTATAGGAAAAAATTAACTATGCATGCTTTTCTCTAATTAAAATGGCCGAGGTGTCTTCAACGAAAAATTACCTTGAATCTGTTTAATAATGGAACCATATATCAGGTGACCCACTAGTCTAAAGGGACTTGAATTAAATAATACTTGAATACTTGAATTAAACTAATACAAGGCTCAAGAGCCATTCAAGGTTCAGGGATACTATTAAAATAGTTGTGAGGCATGAGGTGGGATGATAGGAAGTGAAGACTCCGGGGAGAACGAGAGATAATGATTGGCTTTTGAAAATTGTAGTGTTTAGGTAAGTATCCAGTTGTGAGTCTGTTGCAGAAAGTGTCAATTTTGGGGAAAATATTGATTGTCAGGAACTTTCTCCTTACAACTGGAATATGAGATAACTAGATAAATCTTCATCCTCATTGTATTTATCATGATTAGACAGGTTTTCTTTTCAAATGAAAATGAAGGTATTCCTCTGAATAATCTATTGACTGTCAGGAACTTCTTCCTTACAACTGGAATATCGGATAACTAGATAAAAATAAACAAGATCTTCATCTTCATTGTGTTTATAATGATTGGACAGGTTTTCTTTTCAAATAAAAATGAAAGTGCTCTTCTGAATAATAGATTAATTTTACGAACCAGGTTCTGGTTCTGGTCAGTGTTAATAACTATTAATGGTTATTACTATTCTTTTATCTTTTATAGGATTTTACCATTGTGGAAAGACAACCTGATTATCTCCCCTGTCTTATTATTTGTATAAATAAGTTACGCCATCTTAGCCAAAATGGCAAGACTCTTCAGTTACGTTCAATAAAGGCACATTAAGCCAAACTAGACTCTGAGTTTTCATTACAACCATCCACTGTTTCTCTGTCAACAAACATGGCATGCCGCAGATGACCTTTTTGCCATGATACATTGCAATGGCAGAGAAATTAATATATATTTCATATATAAACAGCTTTTGAAATAAATCAATAAAGAAAGATAAAGTGGTTGATAACATTCATACAGGGGTTGCATAAAATAATTGGAACAGTTACAAAATCCACTCCTATATTTCAAAGACCTATTATATTAAGAACTTTAACTAAAACTTCGTAATTGCAGGTTATATCTATTGTAAATATATTTATTCATCTAATTTACTGTCTTTGTCTTATTTAATTTTAGAATTCAGTAAAATTGAAGCTAAATGCGAGACCTCTCCGAGTTCGAAAAAGAGCAAATTGTTGCAGCTCGCATGGCAGGAGCCTCGATCACTAAGTTTGCTGAACTGTTTGGTTTTTCAAGAGCTACCATATCAAGGAAACTGATGCAATTCAAGAAACAGGGCTAGACTTCTAGCAACCGTAGCAATTCGGGCCGGACTTGTAAACTTACTGACAGGGACTGACATGCATTGAAACGCAATGTGGCAAAAAATCATCGGACAATTTTGGCCAAAGTGAATGCTGAGTTGAATAACCATCTACTAAAAATGTTCGTTGTGAGCTCCATAAGTCTGCATATCATGGAAGAGCAACTGTGAGGAAACCTCTTCTCTCCATTCACAACATTCAAAAGAGGTTGAAGTGGTGCAGAGATCACAATGCCTGGTCTGCAGACCAATGGAAGCAAATCATATTCTCAAACAAGCCCAGTTTTTCTCTTTTCCCAACTTCAGGGCGAGTTTATGTGTGGAGGCTGCCCAAAGGAGCTTACAACCCTGACTGTCTTTTTCCAACAGTGAAGCATAGAGGTGGATCAGTGATAGTTTGAGCCGCCATATCATTGAAATGTCTCAGTCCAATAGTTGCCCTGCATGGTAGAATCAACAGCAAAGATTACCTGAACATTTTGGGAGATCATGTTCATCAAATGGCCAAGACTTTATCTGCTGATGGTAACTGCATCTTCCAAGACGATAATGCTCCAATACATACCGCTCAAGTGGTTAAGAATTGGTATGAAGAGCATGAAAGTGAGCTAGAACACATGGAGTGGCCTCCCCAATCTCAAGATATCAATATGATTGAACATTTGTAGTACATTTTGGAGCAACAAGTTAGGAGCCGCTATCCTTCACTGTCGTGTCGTAAAGAGCTGGGGAAGGTTTTAATGGAAGAATGACTGAAAATTCTTCTGGATGAAATCAGGAAGCTGTATGATTCCATTCCTAGACGTATTAAAGCTGTCTGTGAGGCTAAAGGAGGACCAACTCCATATTAAATAAATTTTCTTTGAATTTAACAAGTCTTCCAATTATTTTTTCCAACACATGTATGTATTTAATGTCTGCTTCAACTTGATGGGAGACTGTTAATTTTGAATCATTTTATTTGTACCCTCTTACTTCTTTACATAATGACTTCCGTTCATACATTTGGTTGTTATTGAAATATTTTGTTAAAATTGTTAAACTCAAATATTTAAAGAGGCAAACACAGAATTTGCATGGGAATTTTATAGTTTTGGAATTCACAAGGACCTTATTCAATCATTAACTTAAGAATTATCATTCCTAGGCAAATTAAAATTGGAAAGCCATAAGATTTTTATGAGCACTGCTAGGAAAGTTTAAAAGAAAAGAAGAATGTGGAAAGTTAACTGAAGAGAAAAAGTGTAGAAAAGAGAATGAAGAAGAAAAAGAACTAGAAGTAGAAAAACATAAGAGAAGAAGAAGAAGAACAAGCAGGTGAATGAGAATAAGAAGAAAAAGAAGGAAAATAAACAAAAGAACAAAAAGAAGAAGAAAGAAAGGAAAAGAAGGAAATTAAACAAAAGAAGACAAATAAAAAGATGGAAAATGAACAAAAGAAGAAGAAAAATAAGAATAAAAAGAAGGAAAATAAACAAAAGAAGAAGAAAAGTGAACAAAAGGAGAAGAATGATCAGAAAATGAAAGAAAAGAAAAAGAAGGAAAATAAACAAAAGAAGAAGAAGAAACAGAAGAAAAAGAAAGAAAAGAAGAAGGAAAATAAACAAAAGAAGAAGAAGAAAGAAAAGAAAAAGAAAGAAAAGAAAAAGAAGGAAAATAAACGAAAGAAGAAAAAGAAGAAAAAGAAAGAAAAGAAGAGAAATAAAAAGATGGAAAATGAACAAAAGAAAAAGAAAAGAAGAAGAAGAAAGAGAAAGAAAGGAAAAAGAAGGCAATTAAACAAAAGAAGAAGAAACAAAAGAAAAAAGAAAAGAAAAAGAAAGAAAATAAACAAAAGAAGAAGAAGTGGATGAAGAAGAAAAAAGAAAAAGCCTAGCAACAATTAAAAGAAAAAGAAAAAAAGAAAAAGAAGAAGACAAAAAATAAGAAGATGTAGAAGAAAGAAAGAAAAAGAAGAAGATGAAAAAGAAGAAACAGAAGTGGATGAAGAAGAAAAAAGAAAAAGAACAGAAACAAGTAAAAGAAGAAGAAAAAAGAAAAAGAAGAAGAAAAATAAGGAGACAAAAAATAAGAAGATGTAGAAGAAAAGGGAGAACAAGAAGAAGATGAAAAAGAAGAAACAGAAGTGGATGAAGAAGAAAGAAAAGTAAGACAAACAGTAAAAAGAAGAAGAGAAGGAAGATGAAGAAAAAAAAGAAGATAAAGATGGAGAACATGAAAAAGAAGAAGATGAAAAGCAGAAGATGAAGGCCAAGAACAAGTTAAAGAAGGTGAACATTAAAAAGAAGAAGTAAAAGAAGAAGGAGCACAAGAAGAATAACAAGTAGAAGAAAAATGGAATAGAAGCTCAACAAGAAGAAGAAGAAGAAGAAGAAGAAGAAGAAGAAAATCGAAAAGAGATAAGAGAATAGTCATCTGAAGGAAAATCCTGAATGATAAGACAAAGAAAGTCTTCATAAGAGAAGACTTACAAATGAAAGAAAATGAACCCTTTCCTCAAAAAAAAAAAAAAAAAAAATAAAAAAAAATAAAAAAAAATCTTTAAAAAATGAATCAGTAACAGATTTCTTCTTTTAAACAGAAAGGAACAAAATGACTCCAAAAGGGGTAAAACCTCAAAAAGGACATTAAGGATTAAAAGGAAGAGAAATTCCAAATTGGGATTCTTTCTGATCCCGGATTACAACATGAAAAACAAACATGACCTGAGGGTGGTATTTATCGGAAAATGAAAATATTTTGCTGATAAAATGAAAACAGGGAAATAAAAAAAAAATGTGAGTTAATATCTGGAATATGCAAAGTTGGATTAATTAAGTAGAAGCCATATTGACATGAAGAGGAATGTGGTTGAAGAACTGTAGGCACAAAATGTAAACGTTTCTCTTTGAAAATTGGATCAAAAAAGCAATAAATGGCAACAGAGAAAGTGAGGGGGGGGACGTCAAAGGATAATGAAAGATTAAAAAAAACACATTTAAAAAAATCATCTAACAGCAAAGAAAATACATTAAGATAGAAAAAAAGAATAAAAGGAAAATTAGTGAGGAAATTAATAAATTCATTAATAAAAATAGAAAGAATTATCTCAGAAGGTGATGAAGAATTAAAACGACTTAACAAAATAATGGTAAATTAACCATGGCATAAAAATGGTGGCATTTTAAATATATTTTTCCAACTATAATAGGAATGTTCTCCTCTTTCTGAGAATCAATTTTTTCACCTCTCAGATTTGTAAACAAAGACACTGCCAACTGGTGTCTCCAGTGCAAGAAAAACATCTCAGACACACAAACACACACACAAACACACACACACACACACATACATACATACATAGATATATACATATGTCTATTATAGCTGTGTACCCTTTTTCAGAGAATCAGTTTTTTCACCTGTCAGATTTGTAAACAAAGACACTGCCAATTGGTGTCTCCAGTGCAAGAAAAACATCTCAGACACACAAACACACACACACATACATACATACATAGATATATACATATGTCTATTATAGCTGTGTACCCTTTTTCAGAGAATCAGTTTTTTCACCTCTCAGATTTGTAAACAAAGACACTGCCAACTGGTGTCTCCAGTGCAAGAAAAACATCTCTCTCTCTCACACACACACACACACACACACACACACATACATACATAGATATATACATATGTCTATTATAGCTATGTGCCCTTTTTCAGAGAATCAGTTTTTTCACCTCTCAGATTTGTAAACAAAGACACTGCCAACTGGTGTCTCCAGTGCAAGAAAAACATCACACACACACACACACACACACACATACATACATACATAGATATATACATATGTCTATTATAGCTGTGTACCCTTTTTCAGAGAATCAGTTTTTTCACCTCTCAGATTTGTAAACAAGGACACTGCCAACTGGTGTCTCCAGTGCAAGAAAAACATCTCAGACACACACACACACACACACACACACACACACACACATACATACATAGATATATACATATGTCTATTATAGCTGTGTACCCTTTTTCAGAGTATCAGTTTTTTCACCTGTCAGATTTGTAAACAAAGACACTGCCAACTGGTGTCTCCAGTGCAAGAAAAACATCACACACACACACACACACACGCACACACATACATACATAGATATATACATATGTCTATTATAGCTGTGTACCCTTTTTCAGGGAATCAGTTTTTTCACCTGTCAGATTTGTAAACAAAGACACTGCCAACTGGTGTCGCCAGTACAAGAAAGATAACACTCGCACAAATACACACACACACACACACATACATACATACATACATATATTCTTATCATTTTAAACGTTATTTTTAGCATATACTCATCTCGTCGTAGACTCGCCATTTATTTATTAAACAGTGTGATTACTTTCTTCTGCCGGTTTCACTATTCGAAAAACTCATTAATGAAAAGTATGCACCCTCCAGTATGATTCGAACTTGCATACATCTGGGCAGGAACACTGGACCATATGTGACAGCAATATTAAAAGCAAAGACGAATGGTAGGCTTTTAAATATGTATGATAGATTCTGGAGAGAAAAATTGTCTAGCTCGACAGAATGAACCAATTTTCTATCAGCAGACCCAGCAATGGATTCAATATAATATTTCTATTTCATGTCAGCTGATAATGTTAGCCCAAGAAGGCACAGTGAGTCCTTCTACTGGAGGTTGGCATCAGCCATGGTGATGCGAGGCAAGAAAGGGATCTTTCAGATGATTCACAAAGTGAAGTTTCATTTTGTAGGCATTAAAATTGGGCCAATGTTGAGACCAGTACAGTTGTATCTCAAATTCTATTCTCTATCAGTCACACATTTTTCGTACTCAGGCTAAGATGATTTTTTGTTTCTTCTTTGTGGCATGTCCCTGCCAGACGTAGGCGATCACAGCTCACTACAATTTCCTCCCTGCTGTAGTTGTTAATAAAGTTTTTGTTTTTGTGGTATATATCCTAATTCTTGCTCTGCCTAACATTTACACAGAAATAGAATCAAATATTGTTTCAAGGATTTTTATACAATAATATAAGGCCTAAGAGCCACTCATAGTAGAGGGTTACTGAATGTGTAAACAGAGAGAATTTCATCACTGGGTAACATTGCTTATTTAAGTCTCTCTAAGTCTTACCAGGATTAATTACTGGCGGCCACAATCTTAACAGAAAGGAAACAAGAACTCCTACAGAAGGCAGTGAAGTGAGAAGAAAGGAATCAATATCAGTTGCAAGAAGACATAATGCATGGTTGTTAGCAAAAGGGGCGAGCCCAAAATGCAAATTACAAATCAGAGATAACAAAATACAACAATTTACATATCTGGAAAGTGTTTTAACTGAGGACGAAAAGTGCAAGAGTGAAATCTGAAGGCAGAAGATGTCTTCCGAAAGGACACGTAATGAGGAAAGAGGGCTTTTGAAATTTAACACCCACAGGACATAGTGAATACAAGAAGGAAACAGCGGGTAACCTACCTAATGAGCTTGGGTAAATGGATGTCAGAACAGGGTTTTGGAAAGAGGAAAAAAAGACAAAATGACAGAAAGTTGTGGAGAGATGATTGCCAATGTCCTAAAGGGACATGATAAGAAGAATGCGTCATTAAGACAGAAGGCTTATATTATAGAGACTCTTCTTCAAATTTTGCTATAGCTTCACGTTTTGGGGCCTGCCTCAATCACTTTGTATCTCTCTGATAACTGGGATCAATAAAAAAGAACATTTGTAAAGTGTTATGGTAATTTACTCATGCACGCATGGACTCTCCCAGCTATAAATAAGAGCCTATTAGAGAGGGTAGTTTCCAGCAGTCAGCTCTGATAGTCGAACCGAATATTCTTGCTGTAACACTCTCGTTTGTATTAGAGTTTTTCTGTTAATATATTTAACTCAATTCCTCTCTTGTATCTTTATTTCTGGCCTTAACAAGGCCACAACATAAAGATATTTGGATCTTTTCGAATCTTCATTTTTCTCTCATTTGCACAACTGACGGGACATCTTAACATCAAGGCCTGTGATTCTATGAGACTACGAAGTTCGAATAATGGAAAACTTTCATATCACTAATCAAAAAATAAAGAAGCAGAGAATATAAGAGTTATAGCACTGTATTAAAAACAGCAAAGAACGATTTAGATATCTGGGAAGTGTTTTAACAGAGGGACAGATTCTGCGACTCTGGAATGGCGAAATAACGAAGTATTCCTTCCAAAATATTAAAAGCCAAAAATGTAATTAGAAACAAAGAAAAAGTACCGAAGTGTTATTTAATACCAGACATCCTGTGACAATAAATGCCGGACAATTTTCTCACGGATGAAGACGCGACTTGAAGCAACAAAAATATGCTTCTACAGAAGGATAAACCACGGATCGAACACGTAAGCAACGATGAAGTTTTAGAGAAAATGGAAACAAAAAGCGTACTTATATTTATCATCAGGAAGAAACAATTGAAATTTCTAGGGCAAATAATGAGGAAAAAGGGCTTGGAAAATCTGATATTCACAGGACAGATTGAATACAAGAGAGACAAAGGAAAACAATGCATTACCTACATAGAGATAGTTTGTTTTGCTTTCTTTTACAGCTTATGAACCACAGTTGGTTATTTAATGCCGACAAAATTTCCTTTTTTTCTCCAAAAGCTGGTAATATTTTTTAAAATGTATAGATTTCTTTGTTTTGTGGAATATTAACCTCAATGGGTTATTTAATGCTGACAAGAGTTTTAATTCTGATAATGTTTACTTTTTTCAAATATTTATTGCTGATATTAATTTTTTTAGAAGTATTTCTGGAATTAAAATCTATTTTTACACTTTCATAGTGTTTTGAGTCAGGTTGTGGGGTCAACTATTTGCCCATAGCTGGAACCCTAACAGGTGCTACCACCCGGGTTAGCGTGGACCTGGGAGCACCAGCAATTAAGAAGTGGTTCCACGCACCTCAAAACCTCCTGATCAGAGGCCTTGCTGCTTGACGTAGTTTCTCGTCTTACCCAGGACGCGGATTGGGAGGCACGGTGGAGTAATGGATAGTGGCTTGGATTGAGGAATCGGAGAGCCGAGTTCGAATTCCAGTCGAATCCATTACATTCACTTACGTGCTAATACCCTTGGGAAAGGTGTGAATCCTCTTCTTCTCCCTCCAGCTATGGGTAAATAGCAGGACAGACTGGGTTCTGGATGGCAACTGGTCTAGGAGAAGGAAATCCATGCTATGTTTGAGGAAAGTCCATGGAAGCCCACAAATCGAGCTAGTTATGAGCTTGCGATCTCTCCTGGCGTGTGCTAAGAAGACGTCTACATTTGAAACCTTACAGACTACCCTTACACGAGGCACGGTGAAGTAATTGATAGCGGTTCGGATTGAGGAATCGGAGAGCAGTGTTCGAATTCCAGTCGAATCCATTACATTCACTTACGTGCTAATACCCTTGGGAAAGGTGTGAATCGTCTTCTTCTCCCTCCAGCTATGGGTAAATAGCAGGACAGACTGGGTTCTATAGCCTTCGATGGCAACTGATTTCAAAACCTGCGGAAGGTCGATTGGGGACCTTGTGGCACTTAGTGCACCAGGTCTCTGTAATCGGCCCTTCAAAAAGTGTGGATGGTCCTGCACGAAACCTTCACCACTATAATCAAATCTCATGTGCTATACATGCGGGTTGGGGACCGCTTGTGAATTCTAAATTCCCTTGAAACTCCAATATTGGAGCCGGCTCAACCCACCCCGGTTGAATGCCGTTACAAGTACAAGTAGGACGCGGGTGTAGTTTATCGTCATACCCAGGACGTTTACACAACTTTGACTAAGACATAATGAAATGCGTTCTGGGATACTGTCAGTTAACTGAAAGAATTCTTACAGTTGAACTGAAAGGAAAGTCTTTTAACATATCTATTATAACTGTGTATGCACCGACAGCACAATACACGGAAGAAGAAATCGAAACTTTCAAGGAAAGGGATAACATAAATACAGGCAATTTCAGACTAGAAACCCACAACGAACGTGTAGAAAAATGAGTCCAGTGGTGCACAGCAAATGGTCAGCTAATAGGCAACACCTGGTTCCAAAAACATCCAAGTCGATAATGAACATGCAGAAGCTCAGGAGGAGAAATAAAAAACTAAGTCAACTACATAACCGTCAAGTGCATCGAGTAGGTAGTGCTACCCTGCTGGAAGACCCTATGCCTGGCAACAGGACTCAAAAACATGCCACACCAGGCGAACCCTGTCATGTCATTTTAATATATATATATATATATATATATATATATATATATATATATATATATAAGCCATGATGTGTGTGTGTGTGTGTGTGTAACGAATGCACGGCCGCAATTTTCGACAGATGTGCACCAAAATCTACATGCACGTGCTCCAAGTAAGCGACAAGGCCAAGACCGACTTTACATTTCCCAACTCCCATCGATAGTGGAAATAATCGATTTTTCATGTTTCTACGGCAGTTTTCATCTAGTTCGCGGCCATTTTCTACTGGCCAGAGTGAGAACCAATAGCTGGATGCCACGAATAGGCAGGAAGATTCTATGGCCAGCGTGAGAGCCAACAGCTGACTGACACGAATGTTGACTAGCATGCTAGCATACATAAAAAATCGCTAGCTGCATTCGCCACAAGTGGGAAAAATTTAAATCTGCATCGCTCTTTACTCCAATTAGCTCATTCGCTTGCTTAAACTCAACGTTGATTCTGATTCCGCAGAACTGGGTTGGGTGTGAAAAAGTATTTGTTAACATTCTTATTTTCATTCGGTTTTTCCAGTTACGAGTCCTTTTTTAAAGCTGATCGTTTTGTGTTCATTTTGTTTAGTTCTATTTTCGTAACAGATTTAATGTTTAGTATAGAGCTTAGAAAAAATTCGCAGTATGAGATAGGCAAGAAGTAAGGCATGTAGCAACATCAGCACAGCAAAGGGCACTCCTTTAAAGGCAAGGAAGGGCAAAAATATTTTAGGTCAAGTGATAGCGATTGCTGTATGTGTTGTACGATTTTTGAATCAAGCACGGGCAACGCCGGCCCATGCTGCTAGTATATATATATATATATGACAAACTGGAACTATATATATATATATAGAGAGAGAGAGACAGAGAGAGAGTGACAGAGAGAGAGAGACAGAGACAGTGAGAGAGACAGAGAGAGAGTGACAGAGAGAGAGAGACAGAGACAGAGAGACAGAGACAGAGAGAGAGTGACAGAGAGAGAGAGACAGAGAGAGAGACAGACAGAGAGAGTGACAGAGAGAGACAGAGAGACAGAGAGAGAGAAATATGACATATTGGAAATGTTCTCTTGTGAAACATTTCGTCCGTTAGTATTTTAGGTATTTTATCGAATATATATATATATATATATATATAAGCGAACATTGAAGTCAACACTCAGAGGCGACAGGCTGTTTCATGCTAGACAGCATGAAACAGCCTGTCGACTCTGAGTATTGGCTTCAGTGTCCAATTTTATATTCATATTTACATACGCTCTGTCTCAGATATTGATCACTTTATTCCACAAATATAGCACAACTTAAAACTATATTTCTTCATATACATATATATTTAAACAGGTCTTTCTTATTGCCACACCGCGACAAAATAATTCGAAATTCAAGGATCATAATTTTATTATTAAATTTGATACAAAGTATCACGTTTACGAATAGAATTTTAGGCGCTTTTTGACTGACACTTCCTCAGAAATAGAATCGTCGCCAATATAAAACAAAGATGCTAATAAGAAACATTTTTATCAACAACTGATACTAAGAAATCAATAACCGAGTAGGCATTGGAGGTGGGTAATTATATTACTA
The DNA here is from genome assembly GCA_963932145.1 of Acanthosepion lycidas. Classification (NCBI taxonomy): domain Eukaryota; kingdom Metazoa; phylum Mollusca; class Cephalopoda; order Sepiida; family Sepiidae; genus Acanthosepion; species Acanthosepion lycidas. The sequence continues at coordinate 39,605,771 of OZ010603.1, forward strand.
AATATGTTCATAGTCAGACAGTAGTTTCCCCTGAATAGGCCCAACTTACACACGGCGGGACATTGCAAGTTAATAATAATAGTCTTTAGCATGTCTAAATGGAGTCTCGTCCTAGCCCTGTGCACGACAGAAAAGAAATAAGGAGAATTGTTATGGGACCTTACCCATAATACCATAATGGACTATTCTATTCGTAATAAATACTGCACCACAAGATGAGGCAGGGAGTTCATTCCGAAGTCGGGCGACCGGCTGATCGGTTGAACTCTCTGCCTTCGGGCGGGGAGGAACCCGAAGGAGGCTACGCCGAATGGCGGAGTCTCTTTCGGGGTGGTAGACCGACCCTGAACCCGTTTATACGGGTTCAAAGGGCATATTTTTGGCCGAGCCCACGGGCTCGGTGATCCCACGGGCTCGGTGATCCCACGTTAAACGGGTTTTGTGCCACATGATGCACTCGCGTATTGACTAAATACTGTTCAATCCGAAGTCGGGCGACCGGCTGATCGGCTGATCGGTTGAAGTCTCTGCCTTTGGGCGGTGAGGAACCAGAACAAAGCTACGCCGAAGGGTGGAGTCTCTTTCGGGGAGGTAAACCGACCCTGAACCCGTTTATACGGGTTCAAAGGGCATATCTTTTTCGAAGATCCCACGTTAAACGGACCTTGTGCCACATGATGGCCTCGTGGGGGGGGTGACTAAATACCGTTCAGTCTGAAGTCTGGAGTGAAGTCCGTCAGGAGCGAGTCAGTCAGTCGAGTCCGAGGCAGTCTAAACAGAGTCGCGTTCAGACAATTACTACTAAACGTGATTGTTCGGACTAACACTTTCTACTTGTCTGTATATATTACTGTTTGTAATATATCTGTTTTATTCCACATCCGTGTTCGAGTTCTTCTCTATTGGTTCTACCTTGGACAATCACCGTACAAGGAACCGGGCCATAACAAGAATAATTCTTTCCTGGAAGCAACAGAATTTAAAAGGTGTTCACCGATCGCAGATTCATGAGTCTGCCAACGCCCGGATGTCATAGGCTTTGCACCTTGCCCGGAACATACTGGGTGATACTTACGTCCAACCGCTGAATGGTCTTGCCTATATAGTCGATCTCACACCGACATTTATATTAATATATTACTAGACTTTGTAGGCAAGACATCCTTACGACAAGGGAAAACCTTTTTAGTAATAAAAATACTTCAGATCATAAAGGCATTGAAACACCGTTTAATAGAATTAGCAATTATCGGTATATGTTTGACTCCCGGAACCGATCCACGGGAGCTTCGCATAAACAGGATACTTAGAA
>OZ010603.1:39612082-39644582 GCA_963932145.1 Acanthosepion lycidas
CAGTCTTCCCGTAAGATTTGATTTTCAAGTCATTTTTTCACTGCTGTTTGGACTGTCATGGCTGACATTCCTCTCTCATGTGACAAACGTCTTATGGATTGAGTTGTATCTTTTCTAATTGATCACTTTAGTCCTCGGTTTTCATCTCTACGGTTCCCTCTTTTTTAAACTTATTCACCGTTCTCTTGAACGGGCTTTGAAGATGGAAGCCAGAGAATGAATGTCGGTACTGAAGGCCTGAATGATCTTTTTCCTCTCAGCATTGCTCATTTGGGAAGACAGTGGATCTGACACAAAACAATTTTTAACCTTTTCTTATTAGGTTGGTGCAAAAATAATGACGTAATAATGTCAACGTAATATTTTACTTGAATAACATAAAGGTTTTTTGCAGTTGATTCTTATGAAAAATGATGCCAAGATGGCTAAACGTCTTATCTGAAAACCTAAAAAAAGAAACTCAGTTTGTGTTGAAGTTTTTTTAGATATTAAACATTTTGTGGGATAGATAATTATGCTGTTACACGGTTTGGACAATTTTGCTTTTAAGCCCAGTATATATATATATAAACAGAGGGAGATGCATGGCTATGTTCGAATGCCAATGTAAATGTAAGCATTTTTTTTTACATGTCTCTGTGATAAAAATTGTTGTTTGACAACCGTCTTTCTTACAATGTTTTCAATAATTCTTTTATTAGGTTGGTGCAAAAATAATATCATTTTTTGACGTATTTTTTTTAACGTCAAAAAACGGTATTATTTTTGCACTAACCTAATACTTTGGTTTATTTCTCCTCATCTTTTCCAATGTCCGACTCCATTGACTGTCAGCCTAATCTACAAACAAAATTAGACAGTATCAACCAGATTACAATTAATTACATGTTGTTTTTCTTTTGTATTTTTTGTGGAGTGTCTCCAGACATGAACGATAATATTTAATCCCCAATGTAGAATCTCCCATACAAGGAAGACATTTTTAGGAGCTTACAAAAATGATGCCAGAATGAAGAAAAATAAAATTAAGAAAACGGAAAAAAAGTAAGAAGTGAAAAAGAATATTCTACCAAATGAAAAAGGGTTCAGAAGACACGGAAAATAAATTCGTCTGTATACATTTTTCTTACTTCAAGGATTAGGGATACTTTCAAAAATAAAAGAAAAATTATATATATATATATATATATATATATATATATATAAACCTAGTGAGCCAGAGAAACCTACCCAGGTTTCACCTAGGCGGATCGTCAGGTAAAGCTGACTAAAGAGGCAAGAGAGAAACAGCATATTTATAGGCGATAATCAAATCGGTAGGTTTGTCTGGCTCACTAGGTTTATGTAGGTCTGCTCTACGGTTGTATTGAGCTCTTTTACTTAGTTGTTTACTCGTATCGGGGTTTTTCTTTGGGATTTAAACCTGTATCTGTGCGATTTTTTTCGACAGACTTTCATGTTTCTAGCTCTTTCTTTTTTAAAACCTTTTTTTCCTTCGTGATTGATTTGATTATTGGCAAATCAAGAATTCGATGGTTTTTCGAAAAGAATATAGTTACCTATATATATATATATATATATATATATATATATATATAATTCAACCTAAAGAGCCAGACAAACCTACCAAGGTTTCATCTGAGCGGATTGTCAGGGAAGGCTGATATTATTTAAATATTCCGTTCTTTTGTTACCTTTTTAACCAGCCTTCTCTGACGATCCGCTTAGGTGAAACCTTAGTATTAAAAAAAACAAAAAAAAAACAGCGTTCCCAGACGATCCGCTTAGGTGAAACCTTGGTAGGTTTGTCTGGCTCTTTAGGTTGAATTAGGTTTGTTCTACTTAGCGTATTGAGCCCTTTATTTAGTTATTTTACTTACTCGTACCGGTTTTTTTTTCTTTGGACTCTAGACTTGGATGCTAGACAATTATTTTCGGCTAACGTACATGTTCTTGGTTCTTTCTTTTTTTTAACCTTTTTTCCCCTTTGGTATTGGCTTGATTATTTGCAAATCAAAACACCGAATGTTTTCCGGACGAATATAATTTCTTATATTTATAAGATTATTACTAGTACACACATATATATATATATATATATATATATATATATATATATATATATATATAATTGATAGAAATTAAGGAGGATTTGACATAATTAAGTAATTCATCGAGTCTAGAAGAAACCTCAATAGAATGCAGGAAGCACTGGCCGTTTCGTTTTATATTTGGGACTCATCAGCAGTGCGCATCCACTACCGAGTATTGAAACCCGGACAGTTACATTGACAGGCAAACGTCACACCAACTGTACAAACGGTGACGAAAAGGTTGCGAACTAGACTCGATATTGCGCCGCTCATTCACAAATTCCGTGGTGGAACCTTATCCAAGTACCTTTACACATAGGATTGTACCCCCTAGAGCCACGACTACTATCCCCAAGCCGCTTCATCCAGAGCATTAGAAGCCTGTTCAAGCAAGGATATACAAATGATAGAAATTAAGGAGGATTTTGAGATAATTAAGTAATTCATCGAATCTAGAATGGAGCGGCAGAATGACAGTTATGCTTTAGCGTTCATTACAATGTAAAAAGTCCTCGGTTATGTTGGATATACGACTACTACATTGTCAAGTGTCTGACCATTCGTCCATTGCGAGACATTTACACCAACATCCCTGTCCAAATTCAAAGTATAGAAAAAAACTGATTGGTGACACAACTACAAATTGAAACTACAGATCCTCGAAGCAATCTACATTAAAATAATTGAAACTAACACTAAATAGAATCAGTTACGATTACTGTTCTAAAATGCTTATAAAAAGATCAGTTTTCATGCTTTAATGCGCATATTCAAACATAAAAGAAAGATTTCATAATGGATAACTTTTCGCATTCTAATGAAGGCTAAAGCATAACTGTCAGCCGCTGCATTTAAACACAAAAATAAAAAATCAGTAATGGATAGCTACACATAGTTTTTGCCTTAATAGTTTCACCCGTGATGATTATCTCAGAAAGAGATGGAAAGTACTTGGGAAATAAAAGTGATTCTCACTGTTACAATGCATTTCTTGCCTCATTCAATTGTAATATAGAGAAAAATATTCGTGGATATGAAGGGATTAGGATAAAAATAAGTAGGTATAATATTTGTAATTTATTCAATCAGACATGCCTAAAAAAGAATTTGCTGGCTAAATACGCACATTTTAAGATACATATATATATATATATATATATATATATATATATATATATATATATATATATAGTCATCAACAGACAGACTGTTTCAATGTATCACAACTCTTCGGTGTGGCTACCCGTCCGATTGCTTTAAGCCAAACCCGACCGATTTGGCATCAGTCAGACATCCTGCCCCTAGGCTATCCTCGCTCAACAGAGAGGTAGGGGAATTTTAACGTTTTCTATACGAAATACGCCAGTGGGCCTGAGAGCTCAATTCAGTTGAAGAGTAATCCTTTAATAGCAGTAGGAACTACTGTTTTTAAAATTACTCTTTTCTCAAGAGAGCTCAAAAGGATATATATATATATATATATATATATATATATATATATATATATATATATATATATATAATCTAAAAGGAAAACTAAGAAAGAAACCCAACATATAAATAACGAAATCCCAAAACATATCGTAGTACTAAAAACACTTTAACTGAAACTGAATATAATGAAGCACAATACCACACCAACATAAGTATTAATAATGATGAACTTGACTGTCGACATATATATATATATAAACAGACAAAAATTAGTTTTATTATTACCACTGATGATAATAAAATGTCAAAATAAAGAACGAGCTAGCTAACCGGTTTCGTACGTCGTTCAACAGAGCTAAATCAAGTTAAATAAAGTAAATTATATAAAAAAGAACAATGAACAGTTTATTATCATGAGTGGTAATAATAAAACTAATTTTTCTCTGTTTATGGTAGTGATAAAATTTTGTACCACTAAACATGCTGTGGATTCCGAGATGAATTCGGTCTCCAAGGAATGACAAATGCAATAATTAAATATAAGAAATAAAATATATTTACACAATCATACAAAGAGTAATACTGTTAGTAAGTCCAGGAACGTGGTTAGTAGAAAATACAGATAGATATATATAGTCTCGAAGTAGGAGTTCCTTAGAGTCTACGTGCTTGTAACTGACTTCTACAAGAGGTTACCTCACACTAACTCCATTCGTATACTCTCTGACTCTCCGTATATCCTCTCACTATCCGACTACTGACTACCGACACTCACTGTCGACTGTAACTCTGGGTATTTAACGGGAGCAGTCCAGGTACACTTGGTAGAGTCCACTTATATAGAAAAGTGGTGGACCCCATAACAAAACATATATATATATATATATATATATATATATATATATATATATATATATATTTTATCATTTAACCATTATTTTTAGTGGATACACATATTTCAATAGATGTTCTGTTTTCATTTTTATACAGCATATTTAATATGGTCTAACTGTCTGTATATCTGATAAATTTTATTAACGAAAACCGTACACCTTTCGACAGTATTTGAACATGCCCTACTCATTGGCAGGAGAAACTGTTGTTAGATCCAAGGTACTTATAATGACTCAGCCACAAAGGACATTGCCAATCAACCAAGGCTGAATGGTGTCTTTAAGTGAATTGCTTCTTGTCATTCTCGAAATTTCATATCTGTTCAGTTTCGTATCCAAAGGTAAACAAAGCAATTTCTAAAGTAGTAGTATATTTTTTTATTCTTTAGTCCATGAGATTTTTACCACTTAAATGTTATTTACTATGTTTGGGTAAAAATGATGCTCGCTTTTAATTTTTAAACAGTATACTTACTGTCCTGTGGAGTAATGGATAGCGGCTCGGATTGAGGAATCGGAGAACCGTGTTCGAATTCCTGTCGAATCCACTACATTCACTTACCTGCTAATACTATGAAAAAAATGTATGAATTGCAGGACAAACCGGGTTCTACAGCATTGGATGGTAACTGGTCTACCGTAGAAAGAAATGTCAATCTACTGCGGGAAAAAATCTACCTTGTCAGTCATGTAGCGCCTCAGTGTGTATAACACATGTCACATATCTGAGTACTGTCCTGAATATTCAAGAAATCTCATGAAAGGGAAACAGTAATAAATATAGAGTTTTAAATAAGCAGAGAGTGTCCACTAAAATAATGTTTAAGTTATAAAAATCTGTTGGATTGATGAATAAAAAATACATAACATATATATATATGTATATAAAAGTGAACATAGAAGTCAACACTTACAGGAGACAGTCTGTTTCATGCTATATGCAATCGTCAGGCCACGACAGACTGTTTCTAAATGTTGACTTCTATGTTCACTTTTATTTACACACGCTCTATCTCTAATATTGAGCACTTTATCCCATGAATATAGCACACCTTAAGACTATACTTCTTCTTTTTTTTATATATATATATATATATGTCTATATTTCTGAGATGAGGTATTATGTACAGTATTTACATTATGCGGACCATTGTCCTCATCTTTGTCGCCATCATCTTTGTCACAACGTTTCGGCCTTCTTCAGGTGGTTGGAATTTCGAACTGAACCCTTTATTTCGATCCCTGGGGTAGACTGTTCTAGTTCCACGTGCCATGTTTGATGGATGTCAGTTATCAGTTATCTCCTGCTAATTTTTCCCTCTGAAAGTTCTCCACTGCCTTAACCGGGTATTGAACTCACACTCTTTGGGTTTTGTCACTGGATCTAACCAACGCCTTTATCCATTGTGCCATGCGTCCTTGGGGACATCTGTGTATGAATTATAAACCTAATGTTTTCAGCAACCATTTTTACCAGTGCTCATATTGCAATTTTGCTGTTATCATTCCATGTTTTTACCAGAGCTCATATTGCAACTTTGTTATCATTGCTTTTCTCTGGCACTCCTTATTACTGGTGCCCATATTGTATTTATTTTTATACTTGGTCGGCTCAGGAGATTTTTGTGGCCTAGCATATGTGCTGATTCCTTAAGTTTACAACTCACCCCTTCAGGCTTTGCACCAAGACTTCCCATCAATTCAAGGAGAGCTCGTCGGGTCGCAGAGAAAGCGGGACACGCCCTTGTCCGAGAGAGAATCCAGTACAACCGTTGGATAAAACATCGACTACAAGCTCATATCTCCCAGACGCTTGAGGATTTCTTCAACAGAATTACTAATGAAGAAGACCAGAGAAGGATCCAAAATGACCTGGATAAATCCTTCAGACATGAATTTGATGTAGTCAAGGCTCGCCAAGTGCAAAAATTAAATATATTGAAAGATCAGAAGGTGACGCACAAGGTCCATCACACACCAGTGAAAGCAGTAGTCAACATCAGCCAATATCAGATGAGTGCCTCTGAGGAGTCAGTATTGAATAAGGGTCTCAACTTCGCCACAACCATCAGGCGGGTGCCATACTTGGACATCATTGCCAGAGTCGAGGAGGTGGCCTTGAACTTCCCTTCTCAGGCTCAGGCGGATGAACTAAGATGGAAGGTAAGACAGGCCTTGGAGAGATCCAAGTTGCCCAGGTCTAACATAACAAAACTGGAGAGGCTGGCGATTGGATCCCTACAGAGGAACGAAAACATCATCATACTACCGGCTGACAAAGGTAATGCGACTGTAGTGATGGACAAAACTGGAGAGGCTGGCGATTGGATCCCTACAGAGGAACGAAAACATCATCATACTACCGGCTGACAAAGGTAATGCGACTGTAGTGATGGACAAAACAGAGTATACAAGAAAACTGGAAGACCTCATTAGCAGTGGTAGCTACAGCAAAGTGAAAAAGGATCCTACTATGAAAACGGAACGCAAACTGTCACAGATCCTAATCAAGAACGAGGATCACTTCGCACCCAAGACGTATAGGCAGTTATCGCACCGTTACACCAAGCTACCTCACATATACGGTCTCCCTAAGATTCACAAAGACGGTATTCCGCTCAGGCCGATTGTTAGTTGCCAAGGCTCTGTGTGCCACCCTCTGAGTCGCTTCCTTGTAGATATAATTGATCCATTGATCGGAAAGTCTCCTTCATATGTCCGAAACTCCGCCCACTTCGTGGAAACAATCAAAGATGCTCCCATCCTATCCAACCAGATGGTGAGCTTGGACGTGATGAGTTTGTTCACCAAGGTACCCACGGAGGAGGCACTCTCAGTAGTCAGAGACAAATTGACCGCTGATTCTTCCCTAGAAGAACGGACCAGTATTCCAATAGATAATCTGATGGAGATGTTGACTTTCTGTACACAAACAACACACTTCGGAATGGGATCACACATATATCGACAGGATGAGGGCTTAGCAATGGGCTCGCCATTATTACCAGCAATGGCGAATATATACATGGAATACTTTGAAGAAATGGCATTAGAATCTATATCACTAAAGCCTACTATATGGTTAAGGTACGTAGATGACACCTTCATACTCTGGCCACACCAGGAAGATGTCCAGGTTCTACTGGACCATGTGAACTCAATAAGACCTTCGATACAGTTCACAATAGAGAAAGAGAGTAACAACACACTCTCATTCCTGGATGTACTAATATCTCGAACAGAGCATGGGTTCAAGACATTCGTATACCGTAAACCATCATTCACCGGACAGTACCTCAATTTCAACTCCCACCATCCATACAGCGTAAAGAAAGGGATCGTCCGTTGCTTACAACACCGAGCAAAAGTCATAAGTGGCGACCCAGAGATGTTAGATAAAGAATTGGTCAGTATAAGTAGTACCCTACAACGTAACAACTACCCTGGGTACATGGCAGCTGCCCCCCCCCCCAAAACTGGGATAGGCGGGTACAAGAGGAGGAGGAGGACAACAACACCCGGAAAACAGTCTGCCTGTCTTATATGAAGGGGTTATCAGAGAAAATACAAAGGATCTGCGGTCCATATAACATCAGGACAACCTTCAAGAGCTTGACAACACTACGCAGATATCTCTCTCGAGTGAGACCCCCCATACAGGAGAACATGACTAAAGACTGTGTGTACGCTATCCCGTGCAGCTGCGGAAAGGAATATAAAGGAGATACAGGCCGCCCCCTCAAGGTAAGGCTTCAAGAATACCAGAAAGCTGTAACGCGAGGAGAAGCAGAAAAATCAGGCGTGGCTGACCACATATGGAGAGAGAAGGGAGATCACCGCCCCCTGTGGGATCATGCTGAGATCATAGATAGGGAACACCATTGGAAAATTCGTAAACTTAAGGAATCAGCACATATGCTACGCCACAAAATTCTCCTGAGCCGACCAAGCATAGAAATAAATACAATATGGGAACCAGTAATAAGGAGTGCCAGAGAAAAACAATGATAACAAAGTTGCAATATGAGCTCTGGTAAAAACATGGGAAAGTTGCAATATGAGCTCTGGTAAAAACATGGAATGATAACAGCAAAATTTCAATATGAGCATTGGTAAAAATGGTTGCTGAAAACATTAGGTTTATAATACCTAGAAATTCATACACAGATGTCCTCAGTGGATAAAGGCGTTGGTTAGATCCAGTGACAAAACCCAAAGAGTGTGAGTTCAATACCCGGTTAAGGCAGTGGAAAACTTTCAGAGGGAAAAATTAGCAGGAGATAACTGATAACTGACATCCATCAAACATAGCACGTGGAACTAGAACAGTCTACCCCAGGGATCGAAATAAAGGGTTCAGTTCGAAATTCCAACCACCTGAAGAAGGCCGGAGCGTACAACGGCCGAAACGTTGTGACAAAGATGATGGCGACAAAGATGAGGACAATGGTCCGCATAATGTAAATACTGTATATATATATATATATATATATATATATATGTATATTAAGTTGGTGCAAAAATAATGACTTAATAATGTCGTTTTTTGACGTCAAAAAACGACATTATGCACCAACCTAATATATATCATAAAGAAACAATTCATACAAAGAATTAATTCATATGTTAATGTGGTTAATGGCGAAATCACTTCACTAACAAGGCTTAATGAGACATTAACATACTATCAATTCTTTCAATAATAATGTTCGAGTTGTTGTCAGATGGAACACACATTCCAAGTACTTACAACAATTTCAACTTATCATCTTCAGGGCGTAATTTTTTTCTCACACATAGGCAACAACTAGAATAATAGAATATTATTATTCAAGGAAATGATTGTAAGTAAATGTCTCATTAAGCCTTGTTAGGAAACTGATTTCGCCATTAATCACATTAATATTGCTATTTAATTCTTTGTATAAATTGTTTCTTTATGTTATAAAACTCAACCTGCACACGCTAATACACACACACACACACACACACACACACACACACACACACATATATATATATATATATATATATATATATATATATATATATATATATGAAGAAATATAGTTTTAAGGTGTGCTATATTTATGAGATAAAGTGCTCAGTATCAGAGATAGAGCGTATGTAAAGATAAATAGAAAATGAACATTGAAGTCAACACTCAGAGGCGAAGTTTTATTTGGCTGTCGCATGGGCGCTGTAGTCGCATTGTATCTGTGGCAATTTCCAGTTGTTTACCCCCGGCATAGCGAGTCCTCAGCAAAAGAAGTTCTGCGTTCTCTAGTTTGCAAAAACAAATACATTTACCATGGTGCACTGTGCTTTTCGAGGCCATTTCGATATTAATGCGCCCTTAAAACATTCAACAGTGGTTTAAACAGTTTCAAGAGAATGGGTGTCTGTGTAAAGGAAAAAGTACGTGTTTTGGAGGAACAATTGGTAAGAATCCATGCTGCGTTTGAGGAAAGTCCATGGAAGCCCACAAATCGAGCTAGCTATGAGCTTGCGATCTCTCCTGGCGTGTGCTAAGAAGACGTCTACATTTGAAACCTTACAGACTACCCTTACACGAGGCACGGTGAAGTAATTGATAGCGGTTCGTATTGAGGAATCGGAGAGCAGTGTTCGAATTCCAGTCGAATCCATTACATTCACTTACGTGCTAATACCCTTGAGAAAGGTGTGAATCGTCTTCTTCTCCCTCCAGCTATGGGTAAATAGCAGGACAGACTGGGTTCTATAGCCTTCGATGGCAACTGATTTCAAAACCTGCGGAGAGTCGATTGGGGACCTTGCGGCACGTAGTGCACCAGGTCTCTGTAATCGGCCCTTCAAAAAGTGTGGATGGTCCTGCATGAAACCTTCACCACTATAATCAAATCACATGTTCTATACATGTGGGTTTGAAGACCGCTTGTGAATTCCAAATTCCCATGAAACTCCAATATTGGAGCCGGCTCAACCCACTCCTGGTGAATGCCGTTACAGGTACAGGTAGGGGGTTACAGACTACGCCTCGTTCAGTCGCTTAACATGAACTTGTTCTCTTGGCCTGTGAGATCCCCAGACCTCACCGTGTGTGATTTTTTTTCTTGTGGAGAAACGTAAAAGATTGTGTTTATGTTCCACCCCTACCCATTAACCTCGATGACGTTAAACATCGAATAAAAACAGCGAACCACTCAGTGGATTGTGATATGCTGATATGCATTGATGTTGCCTGTATTGTGGGTGTTGGCCATATTGAACACTTGTAAGACAGGAAATAAAAGTTGATTATGAGTAGAATACTTGTGACTTGACTGAAGTTTTCTATTGCATTTACTTATTAAAATATTGCATAATGAAATCCGTTCAATTCTTTTCGAATAAGACTGTAATTATCAATGTACATTTAGTTGTTTTTCCTGTTTCATTTGTCATGGGAAAAGAGGTAAATCAATTTAAGTTAGTAGATTCGTGAGTGATTACATCCTTTAGTCACTTTAATAATGGAAAAAAGTAAAATATTTACCTGCATTTAGACAATATTAATTCCTGAGCTAAAGGAACCATTTAATTAATCCGCCCTCTCCTATGATTGATCATATATATATATATATATATATATATATATATATATATATATATAATAAAAAGGCTTAAACACTAATATTCCATGGTCATAATTTATTCCATTGGAATCGTAAATACGATCCAATTCATCAAAAATACGATCCAATTATTCAAAAATATACATGTGTATATATGCACCTGTGTATTTTGCATGTATATGTATATTTACCACTAATATTATCAATATATATATATATATATATATATATATATATATATATATAATTATTTATTTTTAAAGAAAAAAAAAATTTATAACATAAATATGTTATAAAATCACTACAAAAATAGCCATTTTGTTTCAACACCCTCGGTGTCTTATCAAGTGATGACGTTGAATGTAAAATAAATGGTTTTAAAAGTTTCAAATTAATTAATAATCCTACGCAAGGAGAAAACGTTGTTACAAAGGCTAGATGGACCAATAAAAACATAAGTACAGGAAAATTCAAAAAGCTCGATAACGAAGTCATGTTATAATATCTATTCAGATGTTTAGTATTAAAAAATAATTTATTCCAACGAATAATTACTAAATTATATGATAAAATTTAATATTAAAATTTAAAACTTTTTTTTTTCTTTAAAAATAAATAATTATATCTGCTCTACTTTGTATTGAGCACTCTTTTAGGAATAGTAATTGTTGGTTAATGGAATTCATTCCATATACACCAATCATATACTTGTATATGTATATATATATATATATATATATATATATATATATATATATATATAGAGAGAGAGAGAGAGAGAGTGTTATTCAAAAAAGAATGAACCGATTTCATGACGCATTGCTTTAGTTCTCAAGCATAGTCATGGAATGAGTTAGTGACCATTTGAAAGAAGAATATTCGAAGATTTGAATGGCTTCCACAGGGACGCTGTGGTCGCGCTGTATCTCCAGCAGTGTTCAGTTGTTTGTTTTCCCTGCGGCATATCGAGTCCTCAGCAAAATAAGTCGAAATCAAATATGGTTGTAACGGTACAGCCTGCTTTTCGACATTAATCCGCCCTCTCCTAAGAACATTCGACAGTGGTTTAAACATTTTCCAGAAAGTCGTTGGCTGTGTAAAAGAAAAAGTCCAGGACGACCACTAGTTTCGGATGAACAAGTGACGTGAATCCGTGCTGCGTTTGAGGGGAGTCCAAGGAAGTCCACATATCGAGCTAGCTGTGAGCTTGCGATCGCTCAAGCAACTCTCTGGCGTGTGCTAAGAAGGTGTCCACATTTGAAACCTTATAGACTACGCCTCGTTCAGGCACTTAACCAAGACCTTGCTTTTTGTGCTTAGCCTGCGAGATTCCCAAATTTCACTGCATGTGATATTTTCTTGTGGGGATATGTAAAACATCGCGTTTATGTCCCACAGCCACCCTTTAACTACGATGATCTTAAACATCGAAGAATATAAGCGATCATCTCAGTGGATCGTGATAAGCTGATACGCGATTTGGAGGAATTCACCATATCGCATTGATGTTGCCCGTACTGCAAGTGGTGGCCATTCAAAAAAGAATGAACCGATTTCATGACGCATTGCTTTAGTTCTCAAGCATAGTCATGGAATGAGTTAGTGACCATTTGAAAGAAGAATATTCGAAGATTTGAATGGCTTGTAAGACAGGAAATAAAAGTTGATTGTGAGTAGAATACTCGTGACCTGGTTGGAAATTTCAATTGCTTTTCCTTATTAAAATATTGCATAATGATATCGGTTCATTCTTTTTTAATAACCCTATATATATATATATATATATATATATATATATATATATATATATATATATATATATATAGGGGGAGAGAGAGAGAGAGAAAGAGAGAGAGCGATGGATAAACTGTAGTTTAAATTATGCAAAAAGGAAAATAATACTGACATCTGATTTTGACAGATATATTTAGCAAAATTACACAAATAATATCTTGAAATATTAAATAGTAAATTTATTCTATAAATTCGCCATTGGCTTCAACCACGGACTCTGGACAACTTCGGAATTTCCTGCATCTCTTCGGGACGGTCTCCTGGTTTAAGTCGTTGAATGCTGCCATAATCTTTGACTTCAGTTCATCTTTGGTGTAACAAGGAATTTTGTTGGTCTCCCACCCAGTGCGCTCTACACATAATAATCAAGGATGTACAGTCTCAAGAGAAAAGTGTAAGAGTATGATGTGGTTGCAGAAATTACCTGACAGCCATGACTGGGTTTTCATGCTTGTGTGGCATGGTGCAGAATCCTGTTACCAGACATAGGGCCTTCTAGCAGCCATCTTCTTGAGCGGGGCAGAACTCCTACGTCAAGTCACTTGATGTAGGCCTCCGTGTTGAGTATGAGGCTCTGTGTGAAGATAAATGGTCACCATCACTAGTGATCACTCCAAACACCATGAGGTTGACTGTATATATCATCCAGCTCTTTCCACATCCTCTACACTGTCCTCAGATTGACATTAAAGCTCCCGACATAACGGCCAAGCAGTACAGCATGCTGTTTCCAAATTTCTGGCGGAGTACATTACATCATGGTACTCTATTTCTCATGGACGGTGACCAACTGACGCTACTATAATGTGCAGTCGACAAAATTTAAAACAACGCGCATGCGCGAAATTAAAAATATAAAATGAAGACAATTTACCCATCGCACTCTGTCTATATGTGTAAGTTCGTGTGGCGTTTTTTTTGTGCCCGTGTATGTGTGTATGCGTGTGTATGGAAACAAAAAGATAGGTATTTGTCATTTGTGGTGTGTAACATGCAATTATATTCAATCCATCTTGTTGGAAGTTATTTTTTAATCGTTTAACTTAACTCGATTTGCTTTAAATTTAGAAGTGTATACGAGATTAGCCTCTTTCTGGTCTTGACTTTTCTTAACGTCTGCTAGGCGACATGGTATAAAGTAATAAAAAAAAACAAAAAAAACACGAACCTTTTCATGCTTCTCTTGCTCTTTACTAACTTGTTTATTCCCCAGGGGAACCACGTGTTTTATCGAGCACAACAAAATGCTTATTATAGAAGTTAATAATAGATATAAATCAGTGTTAAAAAAAAAAAAATTAATGTAGAAAAATGGATCCTGGCTAAGGTACCAAACATGCTAGTGAACATAAGTTCACAGGTCATAAAAAAATACAAAAATACTTGATATCAGACCAGCACGTAAAAGGTAAACATGCCACTTGATTTCAAAACGCGCTTTTTTTTAGTTCAAAAAGCGCATTTATTTATAGAAAAAGGCACAGATTAACTATTTTATTAATAGCTAATCTGTGACTTTTTCTATTAATAATGTCGTTTTCTCACACAGTAACATATGTGAGTAAACGACATTATTTTTGCACCAACGTAATGTAAATACTTTCTTAAATTACATATTCAAAAATTTGAATGCAATGTCAATCGTTATCTACAGTCTTCTTAATTCTTGTTCTTTTATTGTCCTCTCTCCTAAATAGTTTCTTTTTCTCATAGAGTGTAACCCGGATATAAGAGAAACCTAGATATAAGAGAGATTTTCTCTGGTCCCAAATTAGAGCCTGTATTAATGTATATAAAATAGACCAAACTCGGATATAAGAGAAACCCGGATATAAGAGACTTCGTCTCCATTCCCGACAACTCTCTTATATCCAGGTTACACTGTATTTTCTAAAAATATTTAACCTCTTGCGTTTTAGTAGCTTTATTGCCTATCTTGGGTTGAAATGATTAATAAAAACAATGAAGCCGGTGTGTGGGGTATATCGTTTGCTATACAACGCATATAGAAAAATAATAAGACTAGTGTCTTAATAGACGCGTAAGTGGTGTGACTTTACATAGTTTTGGCATCGGTTATCTTATACTCTGATCCGACTTCACTTACTGGTAGGTGTAAGTTTGGAGGCCACGGATAGCCTAACGTATTTCTACACACATGCTGCAAGTGACTCACTGACGGCCACCGATGGCAATGCCAGCGATTCTCTGGTGTCAGCCACAGGCGAGCTTCTAGCAGTCCGCCAGCGGTAACATTTCCGAGAAAAAAACGGTCCAACGGCAGACCACACGCAGTGAACACTAGTGGCATGCCACCCAGTGGCAGATTGGTAACTTGCCTGTAGGATTGGGGGTTGACCTATCCTGTAGGTATAGGACTAACAGAGAATTTTGAGCTAAAAATCTTGAGGTCGACTGGTACGCCGCAATTTCTGGTACATATACAAGACCGTGTGTCAAAAGTCAGATTGCCACTACACTATCTCATGCCACCATAATGATATCTCCACAACAAGTCATATATATATATATATATATATATATATATATATATATATATATAGTGCAAAAATGTTTTTTTCATACTATTTTCTCAATACTGTATTCTTCATATATAAAATTATACATCGTTATTTCATACATATATATATATATAAGAAGCACAGTCGAGTAGTGGATAGTGGCTCGGATTGACGAATCCATTACATTCACTTACGTTCTAATACCCTTCGGAAAGGTATTAATCCTTTTCTTCACCTCCAGCTATTAGCAGGACAGACTGGGTTCTATAGCCTTGGATGGCAACTGGTCTAGGAGAAAGCCAACGCTGAATTCAAAACCTGTGGAGGGTCGTTTAGGGACCTTGTGGCATGTAGTGCACCAGGTCTCTGTATTCGTCCGTTCAAAAAGTGTGGGTTCTGCACAAAGCCTTCAACACTATAATCAACTCAGATGTGCTACTGTCTGGGCTGTCGGTTCCTAGGAACTGATCCGCTTGACCCTCATACCTCGAATACGACGGGAGAGTACACCATATATATATATATATATATATATATATATATATATATATATATATATGGAAGGATGTGTGTGTGCGTGAGTGTAACGAATGCACGGCCGCAATTTTCGACGGAGTTGCACCAAAATTTACATGCGCATGCTCCATGTTAGCGGGAAAGCCAAGACCGACGTTGCATTTCCCAACTCCCATCAATAGTTGAAATAATCGATTTTTGCATGCTTCTACGTCAGTTTTCATGTAGTTTGCGGCCATTTTCTACTGGTCAGTGTGAGAGCCTATAGCTGGCTGACGCGAATAGGCAGGAAAATTCTATTGGCCAGCGTGAGAGCCAACAACTGACTGACACGAATGTTAACTAGCATGCTAGCATGCAAAAAATAATAGATAGCTGCATTCATCACATGTGGGAAAAATTTAAATCTGCATAGCGCTTTACTCCAATTGGCTCATTCGCTTACTTAAACTCAACGTTGATTCTGATTCCGCAGAACTGGGTTGGGTGTGAAAAAGTATTTGTTGTTAACATTCTTTTTTCATTCGGTTTTTCCAGTTACGAGTCCTTTTTTAAAGCTGATCGTTTTGTGTTCATTTTGTTTAGTTCTTTTTTTGGTAACAGATTCAATGTTTAGTATAGACCTTAGAAAAAATTCGCAGTGTGAAATAGGCAAGAAGTAAGGCATGTAGCAACATCAGCACGGCAAAGGGCACTCCTTTAAAGGAAAGGAAGGGCAAAAATATTTTAAGTCAAGTAATAGCGATTGCTGTATGAGTCGTACGATTTTTGAATCAAGCACTGGCAACGCCGGCCCATGCTGCTAGTATATATATATATCACAAGAAAATATTCTTCTTCAACGAATTTATCAACGCTGGTAAAAACAGATCATTTTTGTGACGAACTGGTAAATACACGCCCTTAAAAATATATTGTTTTTTTTTGTTTTTTTTGTCTAGTTCTCATTCGGCTCATATTATTATTATTTTCAGAGCGGTGTATTTACATAAACCATTTCCGTTGTTATGTTTTATAACCTGGGTAATATGGCATTCCTGTGCCTTTTCTATAAATACTTTCATACTAATTGTTCTGATGAACTTTCCTCTATAGCACCTTGACTTTATTAAGCGCAGTACCAGATCAGAGGCATTTACAGTTAAATGGGGAGATGTAACCGTAAGTTCTATGTTAAGAGTTTCGTCTATCACACTTCTCGTTTGTGGAAATTTCTTTCGGCTTCTTGCTTTCCAATTAATTTTGATCTTCTGCAATGTCAATCAGTCTTCTTAATTCTTCTTCTTTTATTGTTTTGCTCCTCAATAATCTTTTTTATATATATTCTTTCACATTCAGTAATGTTGTAGTGGCTTTATGAAATTATTAAAAATATTTTTGTCAGTTAACTGGAGAAATTATAATTTTCCTTTTTTAATGATAAGAAAGCTGTACTATTTTTTTTTTCAAAATATTTAAGGTAACTACCGAGTTTACTCAATAGACATATTTTTAGTATTAGGAACAGGGTTACCACTTTAGCAGGAGTAATCATAGAGTGACCTGACATAATGTTTTTAATATAATGTTTGCTCCTATAACTGTAATTGTTTTCGAGTCGTTAACCGGAGAAATTATTGAAAGCAAAAATAGACAGAGAAATCGCCGATCAAAAATTAATTATTGCTCCACCTTATTCTCTATGTTTCGAATAAGGATTCATCCATATTTATAAATTAATTTTCCATTTTCGAGCACAGGTTCAAAGATTCTGGTAGACAATGCCTTTGCCTGGTTCTTAGTTTCTTCGACATGCCAAAGAATTCGCGATTCTTGAGCACAGCGCACGGCATAAAAGGTAACAAACTATAGACTTTTTTTCAATTCCTTTTTTTTGTCCCCAGTTTGTTTATGATAAAGCATATTTAGATAATGTTGTATGTGAATCACATGGAGATATATTGAAGAAGTGTTCCTCTTTTGTCCATTTGCATAAAAGAGACAAGGAGCCATGTCAAGTTGTGAGCTAAAAAAAAAAATCAGATAATTATGCAATGCTTTTAAAGAGAATGACTTTTAAAAGGATGTGAAAATATAGAAGTGCGATGAGAGGATATATTCTGTGACGTCACAATAACATTTGCTATAAAAGAGAACGAGTAAAATGCATTAACCTATTGTATAATCCATACTTATAATCTCATCGTATTATACGCATATACAGAATCATACACTCGCATAACTATAAAAAGCATACATATATAGAATTATGATTGCAGGATACACTCTGTGACAACACAAAATAGCAAGAGAACATGTGAATCGCATTAAACCATTATACAGGGTGTTTCAAAAAGAATACGTCAAAATCATCACGTGATGTGTCAAAAACGAAAAAATTTAGAAACCTCTAGCATGAACACATGTGTTGTATATACATTCAAGTTTCATTTCATGTTTTATAAGTGCTCAATGTGGCCACCACCGGCAGCGCGGACAACATCAAGCCGATATGAGAATTCCTCCCAAACGCGCCTCAGCATGTCACGGTCCACCGTGTTGATTACAGCTGTTATTCAGGTCATCGATACTTGCTGGAAGTGCTGGAACATAAACTTGGTCTTTAACATACCCCCACAAGAAAAAGTCACACACAGTGAGGTCCGGGGATCTGGCAGGCCAAGCACAGAGAGTAAGATCTTTAGCACCTCTCCTCCCAATCCATTGCTGAGGCACGTTTTCATTCAGATAAGCACTAACTCCGAGATGCCAATGGTGTGGTGCTCCATCTTGCTGAAAAATGAAGTCATTCGAATCTGCTTGCAGTAAAGTGAATAGCCAGTTTTGGGTGCTCTGTTCCCCAAATGCACACATTGTGACGATTGACTGTGCCTCTAAAATGGAAATTCGCTTCGTCACTAAAAGCTAAACGTGAAAAGAGAGTATCATCACCTTCCTGCATCTCCAGCATTGACTCACAGAATGTCCTCCGCATCACCTTGTCATAATTAGTAAGTGCTTGGACGAGGCTTAGTTTGTATGGTTTCATGTGTAATCGTCTCTTTAACACATGCCAGGTATGAGGGATGGCAAGCTGAAGACTTGCTCGACGTACGGACTTACGTGGGCTGCTCTCAAATGCATCAGGAATCCTCTCCACTTGCTCCTCTGTAAATGGTGGTCTTCCAGGATTCTTTCCTTTGCACAGGCACCCACTCTCTTTAAAATGTTTAACTCACCGTCGAATGCTCTCACGATGGGGCGGATCAATGCCGAATTATGTTCTGAAAGGACGCTGCACCGTGACAATGGCGTTTGGTTTTGCGAACTCAAGCACGCATAATGCCTTCTGCTGAGGAGTCGCCATTTTGATTGATCTTCCCACAATTCAGCTGCACCAGAAGCGGTGAAACTGACACCCAATCAAACTTTGATAAGTACTCTATCAAATAACCACTGATTCAGTCTACTGCAATGCTACAGACCTGAAAAAACAGCGTAATGATTTTGGCGTATTCTTTTTGAAACACCCTGTATAATATATATTATTACATTATCTGTCTATATTTCTGAGATAAGATATTATGTACGTTATTTACATTATTCGGACTATTGTCTTCATCTTTGTCGCCATATTTATTCCAACGTTTCGGCCGTTGTACACTCCGGCCTTCTTCAGGTGGTTGCAATGTCGAACTGAACACTTTATTTCGCTCACTGGGAATGTCAGTTATCAGTTATCTCCTGTTAATTTCCCCTCTGCATGTTCTCCACTGCCTTAACCGGGTACTGAACTCACACTCTTTGGGTCCTCATGGCACAGTGGATAAAGGGGTTAGTTAGATCCAGTGACAGGACCCAAAGGGTGTGAGTTCAATACCCGGTTAAGGCAGTGGAGAACATGCAGAGGGAAATTAACAGGAGATAACTGATAACTGACATTCATTAAACATGGCACGTGGAACTATAAAAGTCTACCCCAGTGAGCGAAATAAAGGGTTCAGTTCGACATTCCAACCACCTGAGTAAGGCCGAAGCGTACAACAGCCGAAACGTTGTAATAAATATGGCGACAAAGATGAGGACAATAGTCCGAATAATGTAAATAGTGTAGATAATACCTCATCTCAGAAATATAGACAGATATTCAAAACTTTTCATTTGTACCCACTTACTTCTTAAAATAACGACCAGCATTCATATTTCTGATTGTTATTGCAATATTTTGTTAAAGTTGTTAAGCTCAAATATTTAACGATGCGACAGGGAAATTTTTTCTATTATTAAAAATTGAAATGTTGGTTTAATATTGACACAGATGACAGTGTGATTAGCACAAGGCACTTCACGTGATTAATTTTTATTTATTCATTTGAAAATGCAAAAATAAAAAAAAAATTAATAAAATCTATATTTCTCCTCCAATGAAAAAAAAAAAAAATATGAACGTTTCCTGTTTTTAAAGCAAAAAGTATTTATACGTCTGAACTTCCTTAATGAAAATCGACAAAAGTATAAAATGATGAAAACGTTACCTTCGACGAAAATTTACATGTTCAAGAAATATTGCACTTAATCATCGTATATGTATGGGGATATATGTGAGTAATATATGTTTTTGTTTTTTTTGTTTTTTTTTAAATAAATATATTGCTGGTAATATTTTTTCTTCAAAAATATATTACTGCTATTTTTTTTTAAAATGTATTGCTCTTAATATTTTCTTTTTTTTCAAAAATGTAATAATTTGTTTTTTTTTTTATTATGTAAATGTACTTCTGGTATTTTTACTATAAAAATGTATATTTATACTTTCATAGTGTTTTGACCCCAGTTTAGGGGTTAACTACTTGCCTATTGTCGGGACTCTACTAGTTTCTACCGCCCCGGATCAGAGTAGACCTGGAAACAACGGCAATTAGAAGTGTTTCGACGCTCTACAAAACCTCCCAGTCAGAGGCCTTGCTGCTGGATATAGTTTAACATCATACCCAGGACAATTGGGAAGATATGGATATTTATATTTTATATTTATAAATCTCCAGACAATTAAGAACATCAGAATAAGATTCTCGTATAAAACACTAGCAGTAGAGCCCGGCGTTGCCCGGGGATGTAACAGTAAGAGATAGATCAAGTATCGACCATCATAAAGACTGAAAAATAAAATTGACAAAGATTATTAAGGTTGACGGACACGCATGTCTTAATTAGTGTTTTGTTTTGTTTTTTGGGGTTTTTAGGGATTTTTTTTTACGAATTGGCCAAACTCAAACAAAAACATTGTTTTCAATCGTTATGAGTCTATCGATTGAATCGAATTTTATTATAAACAATTGTCTTGTAAATGGAATTTTTAAAGCGTTCTGAATGTAAAAATAACGAAAAGAGTGTGCAAGACAATAAGAAACACTACCTGCCAAAATAAAGTGAAGCTTTGTTGAAATTGGTTGAAAAGTGTAGGAAATCCGATCCCATATATAAACACACACACACACACACACATAAACAACCTGGGTTTTATAATAAGTATAACTCAATATGAGTTGTCCCCTTTTCATTCTGGCGACAGAATCGTGTTTTATCGTGTTTTCAAATTGATTTCGTGCAAAAACAATTGTGTTTTTCTAATTTTTGGCACTGTCAGAACCACCGCAAGGTAATTTTAATCAGTCCTGGAAGTTTTGTTGAAATCAGTTGAAAAATGTAGGTAATCCGATCCAATATATAAACGTACAGACACACGCACACACACAGACAATCTGCGTTTTATAATAAGTAAGATTATTGTTTATTCATCACTGGACTTTGTGAAATAATCTCATCAAATTGGTCTTCGGCGTTAAGCGTGTGGGGGTCTTCAAAGTGGATTTTTCTTTTTGCGAATATTTAAGAGACTCTCTTCATCTCTCTCCTCTCGGGTAAGTGGTTATATAGCTTCCGGTCATCGTTTATCCAACGAGTGCATATTTTAATTGAATTCACCCCAAGCAAGGCAGTAGAGCCACTAATGCACAAGCGGGTTACAGGTTGTGAAAGAACAGTAATATTACTAAGGAGCGATAACACTAGAAAAATAATCAGTAGAGAGCGATTGACATTGCATTTAAATCTTTGAAGCATATATTTGGCCGGAAATCATGGAGCCGGAAGAGATTCCACAAGCGAGAAGAGCGGGAAAGTAAACTGTTATCATACTACTTACGATGACTTCTGTTTAACAGTAAATTGGTGAGACCTCGTTGTCAGTCTAGTAATGCGCTTAAATTGATAAAGTCTATGTAACATGGTGAAGAGTATTTATAGAAAAAGAACAGTGAACCAACTTTAAGGCGTTGCTAAAAAAGACTGAATCCGAGATACCAGGTCAGGACCAAAAATATTGCTGATTCTTTTTTGGATTTTAGCAAGGATCTCTAAATGCATAGCAGGAGTACCGGTTGTGGCAATATTCTAAGCATGGATAAATAACACACTTATAGATATATAAGATAGTTTCTGGAGATAAAAATTGTCTAGCCCGAGACAGTGAAACAACTTTCTTAACAGCAGAACTAGCAATGGATTCAATATAGTCTTTCAAGTTCATGTCAGGTGAGAATTTTAACTCGAGAAGTCACTCCCCTGATGGAAGGCAGAAAGGATTCTCTGAGATGATTAAAAGAGGGAGGTTTAGTTTTGGAGGCGTTAAACAAGGCATTTGTTTTTGCCTCAGTTGACAACATACTGAAGCTCGTTTTTTATATCAGACGCCAATTTGATCTTATTGAACTGATCAGCTTTACTATCAAGAGAGGAATAAATAGTTATATCATTAGCATAGATACTAAGTTGAGAGCAGATTCCATCAGGAAGGCCGTTAACGAAAATTAAAAACAAAGCATGATCAAGAATACAACCCTTGGGGTGACAGGCTCTAATCATATCTGTGTCGAACACCCATTTATATCTAGAGGGAAACTGCTGACATCTAATACAGATGTGCTTCTGTACAGTTCAATCTGCTAATGCATTTGGCTCCTATCACGTTTGCAAAATATATTTTGGTTTGCAAAATATATTTTGGTTTGCAAAATATATTTTGGTTTGCAAGTCTTGGACAAACCGTGGGCCGTATGCAGCCTGTCTGGCTTTCGAAACTGCACGCCTAATTTCATGGGCAAAATAACACTTCTTAAAATTTGATTTCTTTCGTTTCGTACTCACTTGTTCACTCACACACTCTCTCATATATATCCCCATACATACACAATGATTAAGTGAAATATTTCTTGAACTTGTAAACTTTCGTCGAAGGTAACGTTTTCATTATTCTATACTATTGTCGATTTTCACTAAGGAAGATCAGACGTGTAAATTCATTTTGCTTTAGAAACAGAAAACGTTCATAATATTTTTTTTCGCTGGAGAAGAAATATAGATTTTATTTATTTATTTTTTGCATTTTCAAATGAATGAATAAAAATCAATCACTTGAAGTGCCTTGTGCTCATTCCGCTGTTATCTATGTTAATATTAAACCAACATTTCAATTTTTAATAATAGAAGGAAAAGTAATTTCCCATTTCTAAGACAAAGGATTACGCATAGGTTCTTCGTGAATCTTTTTTTAGTAGTGCGACCGGCTTTATGATGAACCATATCTCATGCAGCCCACTAGTTATAAAAGTTTACCCAAGCATGATTTAGGGTAAGTTCAGTACATATTAGGTTCATCGCAGATCACCTTCTCTTAGAAGAAAATGTTTCTTACTGAAATTAAATTCTTTTGGGGCCATTTGCTAATCATATACTGTACTGCTCATAAAGAGTAGCAGCAAAAGTTCGTACTACATTCAATTTGCACGTGCTGTTCAAATTCCCGAAAATTTTGAGCAGCATCGCATACATTCCAAAATTTGGCTGTTATAGGGGACTTGAGTAAAATAAACTTATAGCGGCCAAGCTTTAGTGACATGATGTGATCTATCATAGGCTAATAAATATCTTATTTTATTAAGGCTGTCTTGACTGCTTAAGATATGCTGATTTTATGGGAATATATAATATAGTTTTGTATTTCTTTCATTTCTTCCTTTTGTCGTCATCGAGAAAGAACGAAAGAAAGAAAGAAAGAAAGAAAGAAAGAAACGCGTATGCACTCAAAACATAAACCGATACAAAAATGAATGACACACAAAAAGAAACACAATAAAAAAGGAAACACGCAAGTTGTTGACGAGAGTTATATATATATATATATATATATATAAAAACATTAAAAAAATGACAACACCACTTGCAGTGAAACTAAAAAAAAAAAACGAATGAAAGAACAAATGAAAGAAAAGGAATTCTTCATTGAAATAATGCTGAATGCGAAGCAGAGGCACCTGACATTCAAGGAACCGCTATTTCTGCTCGAGTCGCCACCCACATTCACCTACAACAACCCATACATCCACTTTTAGTGCCCCGAAGAGAATTTGCCATCGGGGCCTTCACTGTCTTTCAGCTTGCAATGATAGATGATTGAATTGTGTCGTCGCCACTAACTATTCTTATTGGTTGGCATCCTGGCTATGTTCTTCCGTTTAATGAGACATATTGCGATTCTGTAGTGAACGTTCCATTAACTCAGCAGACCATATTTTTCTTTCTTTCTTTTTTTTTCTTTTTTAAATAATGGCCAAACGCCTTGTAGCCAGAGTCTGCTGAGCTGCGGAGAATTGTTTGGCTGGTTTAAGTCTCATGCTAAGAGGACAAGACTTGGAAAGACAAGGAATGACAAAACAAGTGACATAGCAGATAAGAGAACACCAAGAGTGGTTGGAAAAAGAAGCTTTTGTGATGACGGGTGGGGATAAATGTGGGGGGGGGTAGTAGACGAAGAAAATGAAATTGTTGAGGACAAGACTAGAGGCTGCCTAAGGCCACACCTCTGTGACTAAGTTATCCCTATTAGTGGCCGGGAAAGACGCAAAAAGGGAAGAAGAGATTGAGAGATACGAACGCCACAAAGGAAAAAAAAAAATGGGGAATAAAAAGAAAGAAAAGAAAAGAGTGAATGAAAAATCGTTACGAAATGAATGAAAGAACAAAAACAAAGAGAAATGGTTAAAATTTACGTAAAAAAAAATGAAATTAAAAAGACAATGAAAGAAAGACAAAGAAAGTTTTTTTTAAAAAAATGAGAAAGAATAAAATAAATATGAAAGAAAATCAAAGAAATATGGTAAATGAAAGACATAAAGGAAGACTGAATGAAAATCGTTGACAGTTGAAAGAGAGATCAAAAACAAAGTATAGTTCAATGTTGAGTAAAAAAAAAAAAAAAAAAAGAATAAGAAAGAGAATGAAGGAAAAATATGAAGTAAGAAAATTTGTTGAAAACCTTAAGAAAAAGGATAAATAATTCGAACAGAAAAGAAAGAATCCAAGGAAAAGAAAGAAAGCGAGAAAGAAGATAAAAGAAAGAAAGTAACATGTTACCAAGAACGATATAAACCTGATTAAGACCGGAGGTCACTACGGCAGAAATGGCGTGATAAAAACAACAAAGATAAGGACAATAGTCTGAATATAAATAGTGTAAATAAGAAAATGACGCGTTTAAAAACCTGAAAAAAAAAAAAAATGAAAAGAAGGACATTATTAGAAAGCGGAAACTAAACATAGAAGAAAAAGAGAGAAGAAAAGAAGATGAAAAGGAACCGAAGAGTGAAACGAAAGAATGAAAAATGGTTAGAAATTAAAAAGGTAAATAAAATGCAAGAAAATCTTTCAAAAATAAAAACAAAAAAGAAATGATAAACAAAGAAAGAAAATGGGAAAAAGAAAAGAAAAAAGAAATACGGTTGGTTAAAAATGAAAAGAAAAAAAAAACAAAAGAAATTTCGCTTTGTTTCTTTCCTTTTCATTCGATGAAGATATTTTATGCAATGCGCAAATTAAATTCTTTAAAAACTAGAAAGATAATTAAAAAAAAAAGAGCGAAATCAGAAAAAAGAAAGAAAGAAAAAAGGAAAGAAAGAAAGCAGGATAAAAGCACTGACGATAAAGCAAAACAAAACAAGAATGAAAAAAGAAAGAAAGAAAGAATCAAATAAAGAATAGCAAAATGAAACATTGTAAAAAAAAACATGGATATTAAAGAGGAGGAATAAAAATAGCAGGAAAGGAAGGTAGATAAGAAGGAAGGAGAACGAACAAAGAACAAAGGAGGAGAAAAGTCACGAAAGAAGGAGTGAAAGGAAAAAAACGAATCGGAACGAAGGAAAATCTTAAGAAAGGGGTAAAAAAGAATAAAAGGGAATGAAGGAAAAACTAAAGAAAAGAGTAAAACAGACGAAAGAATTGAAGGAGAATCAAAAGAAAGGAGAAAAAGAATGAAAGTGAATGAGGGAAAATCTAAAGAAATGGGGAAAAATGAAAGGGATTGAAGGAAAATCTAGAGAAAAGAAAAAAGAATGAAAAAAATGAAGAAAAGAGAAAAACAGAGCGAAAGGGAATGAAGGAAATTCTAAAGAAAGGAGAAAAAGAATGAAAGTGAATGAAGGAAAATCTAAAAAAAAAAAAGAGAAAAACAGTGCGAAAGGGAATGAAGGAAATTCTAAAGAAAGGAGAAAAAGAATGAAAGTGAATGAGGAAAAATCTAAAAAAAAAAAAAGAGAAAAACAGTGCGAAAGGGAATGAAGGAAATTCTAAAGAAAGGAGAAAAAGAATGAAAGTGAATGAGGAAAAATCTAAAAAAAAAAAAAGAGAAAAACAGTGCGAAAGGGAATGAAGGAAATTCTAAAGAAAGGAGAAAAAGAATGAAAGTGGATGAAGGAAAATCTAAAAAAGAAAAAGAGAAAAACAGTGCGAAAGGGAATGAAGGAAATTCTAAAGAAAGGAGAAAAAGAATGAAATGGAATGAAGGAAAATCTAAAGAAAAAAAGAAAAACAAAGTGAAAGGATTGAAGGAAATTCTAAAGAAAAGGGAAAAGGAATGATGTGTGAAGATGAGGATGAATAAAGAAAGAGGGAACATAGAATGAGAAAACAAAGAGGAAAAAATGAAAAGGAGAAAGAAGAAGAAAAAGAAGGAGAAGTAGAAGAAGAAGAAAGGATCGATGAAATCAATAGAAGAAAAAGAAAAATGAAGAAAATAAAGATAAAGAAAAAGAATGTATGTAAAAGAAAAAAAGAAAAAGGAAGAAATGAAACAAAGAAAAGAAGGAAAACGAAGGAAAGAAAAAGTAAAGAGCTTAAGTATAAAGAATATCAAACTAAAATAGATAAGAAATAACATTCAGAAAATTATATTCAGCAAAATGTGGAAGTCAAAATAAAAACAAAACCATGCGTTTGTCAGACATTGAGAATAAGTGACATGAAGGTCGAAAATACAAACTAAAAATATTGACCCGTAAATAATATTGTTAAGAATATGCGCGTGAGAAAAACAATTAAGTCAAATTTAGCATGAGAAGAAAGAGAAAATGAAAGTGAAAGTTGGTATGAAAAAGAAGAGAAAATGGAAGGATAGTTCGTATAAGAAAGAATGGAAAGTGAAAGTGAAAGTGACATGAGAAAGTGAAATATGACGTGAGAAAGACAAAAATGAAAGTGAAAGTTGACAGGAGAAAAAAGCGAAAATAAAAGTGATACTTGACATGAAAAATAATTAAAAAGCAGAATTAAATAATCAGTATAGAATCACAAAAGGGAACTGATCACTTATGGACGAAAAGAATATAAAAAAAAAAAAGAAATTACTAGAATATATAAGTAAGAAAAAGAAAGACATACGTTGCATAGAAATGTATTAGAAGCAAAATTGAAAATGAATGAATGAATGAATTGAAACAGATGTAAAAGAGTGTGAAAATATAAACACACGTACACACACTCACTCATATGCGCTCAGTAATACACAAAGAAAGAAAATCGTAATCGATAATAATTATAGTCATATAAAGATGCGAATAATAGAGTGACTTAATGCACAAATAATTTAACATTTCCAGACCAGAAAAACCTTCTGAACAAAAGATCAGAAATAATGACGCGATCCATACACACAAAAACGTTCCTTTTTAGTTCGTATGAACCAGGATGAAAGTATGTACATTTCATATACCCGACTCCCATACAATTTCAATTTCTTGCTTTTCTCCTCCTCTTCTTTTGCGCTTCGCTTTGTGAGTTTATTTATTTTTAAATAATAAGGTATCAGGAAATTATTCATCCCGGATCGCCTGAAGATAGCGAATGGTTGAAACCAAGGTAGCGTGAACGACTGATCTCTTATCATCTGTATGCATCGTCTACCGTTTTTGAGAATCGAACTCGAACCGTTACGATACGACGCAAGCTTCATATCATTGGGCCACGGTGGTGAAGAGGAAACTGTGTTACGAGACACAATATAGTGCAGCTAATCGGATTTACAGTGACGATACTCATCCAAATATAAATAACCCATACGATTGGCCTTAAGATAAACGACTTCCTTCACTTAGCCGCTCAATCCAGTCCATTAGAAGCTGGATCTAGCATAGGTTTATATAACTGATTAGTAATTTGGGGATTTGTATAATTTCCATAATAATTATGTATTTGCGTAGCAATCCCACTTTTATATATGTTTCATTAATGACTACTGACAAGGCACGGCGATTAAGCTTTTTATTTAATTTTACTTGTGGACGTACAAGTATGTAAAAGCTGCCCAAAATTCTGTATATCCGAGCGCTTTCGGCTATTCTTTTAGCCATTATCAAGGGCTGTTTTATTTTTAACTTAATGATACAAATTTTTTAAGTATGTATCTGAAACAATCGGATTTTTTTATTTTCCGAACATGGTCAGCATGGCCGTGTTTATAGTCAACAAAAAGAGGGATTGATGCCCAAATACACACTAAATATATATTTACATGTGAATGAGGCTATTATACGCGTATGTTCTACTAGTATGTTTGAAATAGAGTTTGGTAGGTTTTTGCGTCCGTTTAAATGAGTCATAATTGAGCTATGGTAGGTGTAACGTGAGTCGTCTAGATAGCCACGTAGTTGTATGGTCAACATAATTATTTATGGGTTTGGTTTGATGAAGAATGCAGTTCGTAAATAATGTTAGTTCTTTGTAGCTTTGATTTTGCAAGTGTGTTGTTTTTTATGAATGGTAAGCTGTTTTGGATAGTTTTTAATTGAATGTATCGATTTTAATCGAGTTCATGGATTATTATTTATGTATCTGAAGTTATTGGAATGATTTATTTTCCAAACACGGTCAACACGTTGTGTCCGTGTTCATAGTCAATGTTATTTATTATTGGCTTTTTCGTTTTTTAGTTTTGTTCTTCCATTATTTATTTATTTTTACTTGAACTTAAGATAATTTTATTATAATTTGTTTCATGATCACAAGTTCCTTAACACATTAGATGCACTACAGGTACCACACCCGTATCAGCAGCGGGTGGACAGTAAAGCTCTAGAAACCTACGGTAAATTTACCGATCATCATTTAACACTTCCGCTGCTAACTACGGAGATCTTCGTTTTTCTTATCTTGCTCCAGCTGGCTAAATACGGAAACCTACGTTTTTTTGCATACCGCTGGTATGAGTGCCCCGTTGCGCCATCTCTCGTAAAATCACAAAGGACAATGCTTCAAAAGATATCATGTGTATACCCATTACTGATCTGGTAAGTCATTCCCAGGTATATCCATGAAAATGGAATGCTGTAAAACACACTGGTGCCAGTTTTCTGTGTAATAAAATATGTAGATTGAAATTTGGCATTTTCTTTTAAAATGGCTGGCCAGATGGGGGGGGGCGCAGTACTGGGCAAATGAGTCACAATGAAAGTGTTAAATAGATATTTACTCCGTCAAATA
The DNA here is from genome assembly GCA_963932145.1 of Acanthosepion lycidas. NCBI lineage: Eukaryota > Metazoa > Mollusca > Cephalopoda > Sepiida > Sepiidae > Acanthosepion > Acanthosepion lycidas. The sequence continues at coordinate 39,641,779 of OZ010603.1, forward strand.
AAAAATTATCATTATGACGAAATGGGGAAAAAAAAACTCATGTGATGGATTTCGTCCTGCAAAGAGGTTTCTTCATTCTAATTCGTTTTATTAATCCTATCACACACACACACACACATATATATATATATATATATATATATATGTGTGTGTGTGTGTGTGTGTGTGTGTGTGTGTATTGAACAATAAGAAATATTAAAAAATTAAAAAATTAAAATCTTCAGACACACTGGGTTTTATATTAATATTCCTTCGTTTTTATTATTATTTCATTTAGATTCCTCCACTAGTTTCGGCCAACATAGCCATCATCAGGAGAAGAAATATTTCTGCTTGCTGGTAGCAGTAAACTACAGAAATGAATGTCTTCATGGAGAAAATGAACTTTTGTCTGCAGTTTTCATTTCTTTTTTTATTTATTTTTCTAACATGAATTTTGGTCAGTCCTTGTGTTGGTCAAACAGTCTCTTTTAAGTTTTTATTTGAGCTAAGAGCTGGATGGATTCATGCTGCTCTGAATTCCCTTGGTCATTTTGACAGTTTTATTGCTCCTGGAAAGGCGATGTGTCTCTGTTAAGTGTTTGTGTGGGGTTTTTTTGTTCTTAGGGTGTGAGTGAGTATGATATGTGTAAGCGTGCATATTGCTGTTGGTGTGTGTTATCATTTGGTTCATTAGGGAGTGAGTGAGTATGATGTGTGTAAGTATGTATATTCGTGTGGGTGTGTGTATAAGTGTGAGGCCTCAACACTTCTGTAAGCATGTCTATCTTGTGTGGGTGAGGAATGTGGGTAGGTTTTGATTTGTAGGGTTATATATTAATACTGTCTATATTGTTAAATTTATGGTTAATCCCGGCTGTATAGTGCGTTTTTAATAATTTTATATATATATATATATATATATATATATATATATATATAGATAGATAGATAGATAGATAGATAGATAGATAGATAGAAAGAAGTGTTTGGACTTACAGCATAACCGATCTCATTCGTATTCTCACTGCTTTTGTTTTTGGGCTTTGTGACTTTCGCTATCTTATCAGCATTTGCTAATTTCTACCTACATTTACATACGTTACAAATTAAACTAAGTACAACTCACTATGAAAGGCTAAAAAATGTTCGGGGATGTTGACGTCATTCTGCGTTCTTTTTCCTTTCGTCCAAATTCCGTGAATTTGTTTTACTCATTCATGCTAAGTTTCGAAAATAAATACTGTATAAAATTCAATATTTTTCATCCATATGCTGAATGAGTTAAAATTATTCAACCTTTTAATGAGAAAAAAATTTCAAGGTTATGTTAAAAACTGCTGCAAAACAGGATTCAGTCTTTATGATGAGGAGGCACGGTGGAGCGAGAATTCACGGTGGATAGCGGCTTGGATTGAGGAATCGGAGAGCCGAGTTCGAATTCCAGTCGAATCCATTACATTCACTTTCGTGATAATACCCTTGGGAAAGGTGTGAATCCTCTTCTTCTTCCTTCAGCTATGGGTAAATAGCGGGACAGACTGGGTTCTATAGCCTTGGATGGCAACTGGTCTAGGAGAATGAAAACTCTGAATTCAAAACCTGCGGAGGGTACTTAGTGCACCAGGTCTCTGTAATCTGCCCTTCAAAAAGTGTTGATGGCCCTGCACGAAACCTTCACCACTATAATCAAATCTCATGTGCTATACATGCGGGTTGGGGATCGGTTGTGAATTCCAAATTCCCATGAAACTCCAATATTGGGTGAATTCTGTTACAAGACAAGAAAAGATGGGAAGATCTGTTATGCCATGTCTCTAATTTGTATTTAGATACATACTTTCGACTATCGCAGTCATTTTCAAGAAACATTGGGGTGTCTGCATGCTACTTAGAATTGCTTTGTCTACATCGTGTTATTCTTTGGGAAAATGGAAGTTTGAAATAGTTTACACTGATGTCATGTGTAACTGTTATTGGAGACAAGATAATGAAAAAAGGGAAAAAAACTCATTTTTTTTTGTGTGTGTGTGGCCTTGAAAGAAGTTGAACAAAAAAATAAGAAAATATGAACTTTGGACAGTTTATCTGCAACTCCAAGCACAATACTCAATACAATAAAAAAAATAAACAGGCAGATGTTGTCGTTTGTTTTGTTTTTTTAATCAAAATTGTTTGGATATGTATATACAGGGTTATTCAAAAAGAAAGAGCAGATTTCGAAAAATTTAATAAAATCAAATGCTAGGAGACAGAAACACATTCAACATATTTCTCGATAGGAGAAATTTCAAAATTATTAAAATAAATAATTTTTTTTCAATCCTCTTTTTTTTTTTGTTGTCATTTGTGGAAAAGACGATCTTGTTCATCAACTGTGATCTCCAAGGTCAACAAATCCTACCCCATGCGATTTTTATCTGTGGGTGTATAGAAAGAGTTTTGTTCAGCATATGTGTGCCACTCTTGAATATTTGAGACATCAAATCGTTGAAGCTGTGAAGCCAATATTCACAGATCAATTGACTTCTGTGGCAAGAAGTGTAATACTGTTTCATCTTTGAGTGTAGTGAAGTTGAACAGCCTTAAAGTTAAAGTAATAGACTTTGAACCTTTCGTAATGTGTTAAATACGTTTCTCTCTTAGCTTTTGTTTTTCTTAAACTTTCAAAATATGGTCTTTCTTTTTTATTAACCCCGTATATATAATATATATATATATATATATATATACATATATATATATATATATATATATATATATATATATATATATATATATATATATATATACAGACATACATACAATAAATAATTATTGCTCTA
>OZ010603.1:39649582-39824582 GCA_963932145.1 Acanthosepion lycidas
TAGATGTCAAGTCAGGGTAAGGTGGGGGTGTCTAAATTTAAAACGGAAGATGTTTTCGCTTAGTCTGGTTTATGTGTCTATGGAGATTTATTTATTTTTTTTATTTTATTTCTTTATGAAAGGTTTTGTGTATATAAAAACTGCCGTAACATTTGTTTTTTGACGACTTTATAAAGGTTTATCTTTTTTTGTAGGGTATTAAACTATTTATTGGGGCTATGGATTATAAACATTATTTTATTGTCTGTTTGTTTTTAAGCTAATTATTCAATTCAAAAATTTGATGATGTCGGCAAAAAACCGTTAACTCATGTCTATTGTTTAATAGATTTTTATTATTCAGAAACTTAATAATGTGCAGTTTCGTTCAACAATATAAATAAAAGAAATCAGACTTCTCTATCTAAATATGTTTGGCATTTGAAGGAAATAAATAGGACACCTAAAGTAAAATGGAAAATTATAAACAGGACTAGAACTTGTAAAACTTGGGATGACCCATGCCATTTGTGCCTCCATGAGAAACTGCACATTAATTTATTTCGTTGTTTGACAAACCACATAGTGTAATGTTTAATGCCATTTTCGAGTTTTAAGATTTTTTAAATGTTTACAAACCTCTCACTGTACTATCGCTATTTTCATGGACAGTGCTGGGTGGAACTCCACCTTTGTGCATTGTGCAAATTAATTGAAACAAAGCGAATAACTCCATTACTGTTTACTTTTTTTCATATTTTTCCAATTAAACATGATCCAGTGCACATTTTAGTACTTCGTATGTCCATTCACAATGTCGTTCCTTGACGATTCACTCCAGATTCTCGACTGGATTTAAATCAGGAAAGTTTCCGGGCCAGTCTATAATATTTGGATTTGTTCGCTGGTTACAAATTTCGTACGCTTCCTTGGAATAACGTCCTTCGTAGACAATGGCCGTACGACAACCAAGCGACGGTCGAGGTGTATGGGTGTGATAAAAATCTGATGCAATCATTGATGACGCAATATTTTTCAAGGCCGAACAGATTTTATCATACACCCCGAAAATATATTCATATTACTTCACACCACAGCAAATGATCTAATATGAGGAAAAAATAGAAATTGATTACACCCTGTCATTCCAGTGAGTGTATGGTGAAAGAAAGGAAACTAAAACAATTGTTTCAATTAATTTGCACAAGGGTGTACCATATATAATTCTACCAGTTCTAACCTTCAAGAGGAAGGCCATGCCTCGCTCATTGTAGTGAACCACTGTCATTTTCTTTGTATTCCACTGGTGAGATGGAAGTTCCAATCAAGCAGCTGCCTTCCCACAAACAGCTGCACTGTTGAACGTAGAATGCTTCCCCAATCATTATAGTGTTAATTTGTTCATGTCTATGGTTAACTGTTATCTTTCCGACCTATCTGCACAAACTGTGCTTCTTACTCTGTAACCCTCTACCTCGAGTGGCTCCGGGGCTTTGTACAGGGTGAACATCAAGTATAACCTCCAGGTAATATTCGTTATTGATTGTTGGGCCTTGTGGTGTGTCTTCATCTTTCAATCTCACTCTGTATCCGATCTCTGTCATTTGATATCTCTTATCTCGGCCAGTTTCTATTCCCTGTTGACCTCTGTCTCTTGCTGGGTATTATTATGATCTAGAAGAGCTCTTTCGACTCTGCCTACGTTTTAGATCTTTTTTTGCAGTCAATTTTATCAATTTCCTCGCTCGCGCCTAAATCATGGCTGTCATTAACTATTCATTATATATGCAAATTCAATATATATATATATATATATATATATATATATATGTTTGTCTGGGTGGCTGGCTGGCTGGTTGGTTGGATATTTATCTATCTGTCTGTCAGTTTTTCAGTCTGTTTAAATCTATCTCTCTAGCGTATTCCATTTTAAATCTATCTCATTCTGTTTAAATTTATCTATATACATATATATGTGAGTGTGTGTGTGTGTATATATATATATATATATATAGATAGATAGATATAGATATATATATGCACACATATATATATATATATATATATATATATATATATATATATATATATATATATATATCTTTTTAAATCTATCTCCTTCATATTTACGTGTTGTTTATTTTCTTTTCTTTCACCATGCAGTCACTGGAGTGACAAGGTGTAATCGATTTGAACAGACTGACATCGATATGAACAGAATGTGATAGATATATTTGAAAAAAAATGAGATAGATAGATAGATAGATAGATAGATAGATATAAAAAAGACTGACATAGATACATAGATAGGTAGGTAGATAGACAGGTATGTAGGGAGGGAAGTTGATAGATATAAAGATAGATATGAACAGACTGAAATAGAAATAAACAGAATGTGATAGATAGATAGATAGATAGATAGATAGATAGATAGATATTAGGTTAGTTCAAAAATAATGTCGTAATAATGTCGTTTTTGACGTATTTTTTAACGTCAAAAAACGACATTATTACGTCATTATTTTTGCACCAAACTAATAGATAGATATGAAGAGACTGACATAGATATGAAAAGAAAGTGATAGATATATTTGAACAGAATGAGATAGATAGATAGATAGATAGATAGATAGATAGATAGATATTAGGTTAGTGCAAAAATAATGACGTAATAATGTCGTTTTTGACGTATTTTTTAACGTCAAAAAACGACATTATTACGTCATTATTTTTGCACCAACCTAATAGATAGATATGAAGAGACTGACATAGATATGAAAAGAAAGTGATAGATATATTTGAACAGAATGAGATAGATAGATAGATAGATAGATAGATAGATAGATAGATAGAGAGAGAGAGAGAGATAGATAGATATGAAGAGACTGTCATAGATATTAAAATAATGTGATAGATATATTTGAACAGAATGAGATAGATAGATAGATAGATAGATATGAACAGACTAACACAGATAAATAGATAGGTAGGTAGGTTGATAGATAGAAAGAAAGATAGATATGAACAAACTGACATAGATAGATATCAACAGAATGTGATAGATATATTTGAACAGAATGCGATAGATAGATAGATCTATAGATAGATAGATAGATAGATAGATAGATAGATAGATAGATAGATAGATATAGATAGATAGATAGATAGTAATGAAAGGATAGATAGATAGATAGATAGATAATGAAAGGATAGACAGATAGATAATAAAGGGATAGATAGATAGATAGATAGATAGATAGATAGATATGAACAGACTGACATATATAAATAGATAGGTAGGTAGGTAGACACGCATGTAGGTATGTAAGGAAGGAAGGAGGTTGATATGAAGATAGATATAAACAATCTGAAATCGATATGAACAGAACGTGATAGATATATTTGAACAGAAGGAGATAGATAGATAGATAGATAGATAGATAGATAGATAGATAGATAGATAATGAAAGGATAGATAGATAGATAGATAGATAGATAGATAGATAGATAGATAGATAATGAAAGGATAGATAGATAGATATATAGATAGATAGATAATGAAAAAGATAGATAGATAGATAGATAGATAGATAGATAGATAGATAGATAATGAAGGGATAGATAGATAGATAGATAGATAGATAGATAATGAAAGGATAGATAGATAGATAGATAGATAGATAGATAATGAAGGGATAGATAGATAGATAGATAGATAGATAGATAGATAGATAGATAGATAATGAAAGGATAGATAGATAGATATATAGATAGATAGATAATGAAAAAGATAGATAGATAGATAGATAGATAGACAGATAGATAATGAAAGGATAGATAGATAGATAGATAGATAGATAGATAGATAGATAGATAGATAATGAAAAGATAGATAGATAGATAGATAGATAGATAGATAGATAGATAGATAGATAATGAAAAGATAGATAGATAGATAGATAGATAGATAGATAGATAGACTGTTTAATGGGAGATTGTCTCTGTATATGGACAGGTGAATGAGACAGGAACTTTGAGAATATTAGTGAGAATTATAGGAAAGAGTTATAAGCACAGAAATCTTAGGCAGACGTTTAAGCAAGACTTGGGATTCATCAACGATAGATATTTATAACTAAAATTCTGTTACAAAACTTAGAAATGCAAAAGACACTTACTACCTCTAGTTTGTTGAGACTTTTTTTAAAACATTTTTCAATTGTCTAATTTGGCAAACCAAATTCAAGAATAGAGCAGAAACCAAAGTTAAAATAAAGAAAAATTTTAAAAAAATAGAAAAGAGAAAACATAGAAAGAAATAAAAAGCAGAAAAATTTCTCAGTGTCTGTAGAAAGAAAAGCTAGTAATGTGTCGAGTGATGTCTTGTTGGAATGTAGGTAAGTGAAGAGACTGACAGTTTTCAGGCATAGAGGTGACATGGAAGAGGCAGGTTAAAAACATCGAGGTTGTTGCTAACACCTTCTGCTGCAAAACAACTGTAAAGTCAATTACAAGACTGTTAAATGTTGAGTCGATATTTCTGTACAAACTTTATTTAATTGAAATAAGTATCGATTTTGTGATGGCGGAGGAATTTTCTCTCTTTCTCTCTCTCTCTTTCTCTCTCTCTCTCTTCCATTCACTTCTCTTTCTCCATATCCCTCTCCCTCTCTCTCTTACATTCACCTCACTTTCTCTTTCGCTATCTTCCACTCCCTTTTCTTTTCTCTTTCTTTCTCTCTCTTTTCTCTCTCTCTCTCTCTCTCTTTCTTCCATTCACTTCTCTTTCTCCCTCTGCCTCTCTCTCTTACATTCACCTCTCTTTCTCTTTCTCTTTCTCTTTCGCTATCTTACACTCCCTTTTCTTTTCTCTTTCTTTCTCTCTCTTTCCCTCTCTCTCTCTCTCTCTGTTTCTTACATTCACTTCTCTTTCTCTCTTCCATTCACTTTTCTCTCCCTTTATTCCATTCACTTCTTTTTCTCACTCTCCACCTCTCTCTGTCTTTCTTACATTCATTTCTAGTTCTCTTTCTTTCTCTGTCGCTCATTCATTTCGCTCTCTCTTCCATTCACTTCTTTTTCTCTCTCTCCCACACTCTCCTTTACATTCACGTCTCTCTCCCTCTCTCTTTCCCATTCACCGCTCTCTCTCGCACTCTATTGCTTCCATTTACTTCTCTCTCTCTTTCTTACATTCACTTCTCTTTCTCTCTCTCTTTTTTACATTCAATTCTTTTTCTCGCTCTTCCATTTTCTTTTTGCTCTCTCCCTCTCTCTCTTTCTTACATTTACTTCTCTTTCTCTATCTCTCTTCCATTCACTTCTCTTTCTCCCTCTCTCTTTCATTCACTTCTCTTTCTCACTCTCTCCCTCTCTCTTTTTATATTCACTTCTCTTTCTCTCTCTTCCATTCTGTCTCTCTCTCTCCATTTCACTTTCTTGCATTCACTTCTCTTTCTCTCCCTCTTTCTTTCATTGACTTCTATTTCTCTTTCTCTCTCTCTTCCATTCATGCTCTTCTGCTGCTGTAGCTCATCTGCTTCAAGGCTCAATGCACTGAGCATTTAGAGATGCTCTTCTATATGTTAATTATTCTTTAAATATACATGATTTATTTTTGTAACAGAACTTGTCGAGGCTGGAAAGTGAAGACTAGGCATCACCAGACAAGATATGGCAGGCATATGCCACTGTTAGACGAATCTAATGCTTGTAAATTAAATGTCATATTTAGTGTTTGAGTAGACATAGTTCCTTTTTTTTCTGAAACAGTGAAATTAATATCAACAGGGTGGAGTGGAGAAGACCTTCTAAAGAAAAAAGTACCTCTTGCAATAAAATTGTACTTTTTTCTCCATCAGAGAAACCACACCTACAACCCAAGTGTTGTTATTATCAGTTTGGCCCAATTACCTATGCAAGAAATGAGCACCTCTCATTAGGACTTTTTTTGAATCTATATCTTCTAGTTTCCTTCCCAAATATAAACACAGTCATTTAAAAATATTTTTATGTCTTTATATTTTTTTATTACTATAAAAGTTATTTTAGTGTTTAATTTGACATCCCTGTTTTTTAATCTTCTTAAAGAGAGAAATGAATGACACCCATCCTAGATAAATCCATTCATTCGCAAATACAAAACAAATAGCAAAAGCCAGCATCTATGAACGTAAGAGAGACCTACATTTAGACAACACTTTGAACTTGTTCATAATATACAGAAATAAAACAGGCCATAACTTTTTTTTTAAGCATTTCACCCCAAGCAAGGCAAGAAGCCACTAGTATGCAAGGGGTTACAGAAAATTTAGAGCAAGATCAGATAAGGAGGGATAGAGGAAAGGAGGAGGAGAAGGATAGTGGATAGATCAAGACAACTGGAGATGTCGATTGACATTACATTTGAATAGTTGGAGATTATAGCTCTTAGGGAAACTAGAATAGGGAAGGGAGTTCCACAGGCAAGAGGTGCGAGACATGAAGCTATTGGAGTAGAAGAGATGGCTACATTTAGTAGTTTCAACAGTGAAAGGGTGAGAGCAGGATGCCAGCCTCATAGGGCGCTTGAACTCATGACGACTGGGAACCAGCGAATGCAGCTCCTCAGAGCAATTTCCATGAAAGTATTTGTAGAACAGACAGAGAGAGGCGACAGCGCATCTGTGAGAAAGTGACTGTAGACAAGATGCCAGAGCTGGGACAATTATATTGCATATCCGCCTCTGGAGCCTATCAAGAACTCCGAGGCAAACAGAAGGGGCACCAGACCATTTCAATTTGATAAATGCTACCCTAATTAGAAAAGAACTATTTTTTATATAGATAATACTTAAAAGGAATTCCTAATAAATATTTTACCATTAATAAACACACTTCATTATATCACCAACATTTATGAAATCCATACTTAAAGAATCTGAGATCTGTCTGCCTACATCCACAACTGGTGCAACTTCAATTCTTTTACTCTCACAGAAAACACCCCCAGTCAACATACAGACACTGCCAGACATAAATAAAATGTCCACCAGGCACACACATGCACACACATTATCAGCCAAATCCTACATAGACCAAATAGAAATATGATACACAAATACACAAAAATTATACATATGAATGTTATCTGACAGGATGAATACATACTAAATTTCCTTAACCAATGAATAACAAAAACTAGAAAAAACACCAGAATTTTCTTTTCACTTTCCTCAAAATTTCATCTTCTGATAAAGCTTAAGTAAAAGTACAATGTTAAATTTATGTTTCCTATAGCAAATGGCCTCAGTTTCTTGTTCTTATCTGACAAGAGTTACCATAGGCATGTGCTACTGCTGCTGTAGCCCATCTTATTCAAGGTTCATTGTGCTCAGAATTTAGAGATGCTATTCTATATATTAATCATACTATTTACTTTAAAAATACAGGATATATTTTTTGTAACAGAACTTTTATTTACCTATAATACCCCTAGAACATAGAAGGTTACAGGGAATAAAAGAAAATGAGAATACCTTAGTAAGGAGAAGAGAGAAAAATGACAATAAAGGAAAAGGTTTCAAGAAGACAGAAGATGGCAACTGACCATTTAAATTTTTGAAGATAGCAAGCAGCAAGGAAGCAAGAATTCAAAAGAGAGTTCCACAGTAGAGAAGTGTGAGAAAAGAAAATATTAGAATATAGCTGACAGTTGCATCTAGATAGTCTTACAATATAATGGCGAGACATAGTTGCTAATCTAGAATCATGCTTAAAATTATGCAATTGAAGTAATAAGGAAAACAGCTCATCATAACAATCACCATGAAAATATTTGTAGAAAAGACAGAGGGAAGCCACATCATGACAGTGAGACTGAAGTCAAGATGCCAGGTCTCAGTTTTATCATTTACAAATCTTTTTAGTTAACTATGAATTTGTTCCTAGATTTTTGATTTTCTCCTTTTCACTTTCTTCTTCCACGTTTAATTCCTACATTCAGTTTCCTTTTCTTTCAATTTAATTTTACTTTCAGTTTTCTTTTCTATTTTGCTTCTATGTTCACTTTCCTTTTTTATTTGATTTCTACTTTCAGTTTCCTTTTCTTTCAATTTAATTTTACTTTCAGTTTTCTTTACTATTTTGCTACTATGTTCACTTTCCTTTTTTTATTTGATTTCTACTTTCAGTTTCCTTTTCTTTCAATTTAATTTTACTTTCAGTTTCCTTTTCTATTTTGCTTCTATGTTCACTTTCCTTTTTTTATTTGATTTCTACTTTCAGTTTCCTTTTCTATTTTGCTTCTATATTCACTTTACTTTTCATTTGATTTCTACTTTCAGTTTCCATCCACATTTTAATTTTATTTTTGTTTTCTCTCTCAGTTTTGTTTTTTCCTCTCACTTTGTCCTTTTAATTTCTTTTTTCACTATCTCCCTGTTTCAATTAATTGTCTCTCTCTCTTTCATTCTTCAGCTTTCAAATTTCATTTTGACTGCAAACATGATATTTTTACTTAAACAACTGATTTCTGATTTGACTTTCTGTTTTATTTCTAAACCTTTGCTATTTTTATTTGTATTCAATTTTAAGAGCTGAATTTCTAACTATCAAACAATATTGTTTTTTTTTTCTTAAAAGGAAAACACTGTCTGATTATATTCTGAACTGAAGACTTCAGGCAAGAAATCTGACAAATGCAAATTGCATGTAGCTTATCAGGAATTGTTAGCATTTGGAAACCCACTTGTTAATTTTGAGTCAATGAGACTAGTTGTGAAACGGAAGTATGGGGAAGTGCATTAAAGAAATAAATAGGGAGATATTGATGGCAGGTAAAGGATAGAAAAAGAAAGAAAGAAAGACAGAAAGAAAGACAGAAAGAAAGAAAAATGTCAGTGAGAAAAATAAAAGAGAGTAAGACAGCAGGGAAAGAGAGAAAAAAAGGAAGAAAGAGAAAAAAGAAACACTACTACAAAGAAAAATGTCCTAGAAGACAAAAGAAAGAAAGAAAGTAAGAAAGAAAGAAAGAAAGAAAGAGAACAAAGAAAAACAGACCAATGAAAAACGGCCTAGAAGACAAAGAAAGAAAGAATAAATGAATGGATGAAGGAAGAAAGGAAGGGAAGGAGTAAAGAAAGATTTAAAAAGGAAAGAAAAGAAAAAAGAGAAAAAAAGAAAAAGAACTAATAACAGAAAGAAAAACGTCCGCAAAGACAAAGAAAAAAAAGAAAGGTAAAAAGGAAAAAAGAAAAAATTAAAGGTAATAATGTAAAAATGAAAAACGCCTTAGAAGACAAAGAAAGAAAGAAAGAAAGAAAGAAAGAAAGAAATGCTAAAACAAACAAAAACGACCAAGAGTAGAAAGAAAGAAAGAAAGAAAGAAAGGAAAAATGAAAAATAAAAGAAATAATGTAATAAAGAAAACACCTTAGAACACAAAGAAAGAAAGAAAGAAAGAAAGAAAGAAAGAAAGAAAGAAAGAAAGATGAAAATAAGAAAGAATGCAAAAAAGAAAAAGAAAAGCTAAAACAAACAAAAACGGCCAATAAAAAAAGAGAAGAAAGAAAAAAGAGAAAAAATGAATCATTAAAAGAAACAATATAACAAAGGAAAATACTTTAGAAAAAAAAGAAAGAATGAAGGAGTGAATGAAAGAAAGAGAAAAAAGAAAACAAAGAAAAACAGCCTAGAAAAGAAAGAAAGAAAGAAAGAAAGTATTTTAAGAAAATCAAAAATGAAATTAGTTTTTTTGTAAATTGAATCAAAAAAGGAAAGAACAATAAAAATGAAAAGAAAGAAATTGAATGAATAAAAAACTGGAAAATGAATAAAAGTCAGATGAAAAATCTGGAAAAATGAAAAAAGACAACATATGAAAAGAAAGAAAACAAGAAAGAAAGATAAAAATAGAAAAAATAAAAGTGAAAGAAACAGAATAATTGATAAAAAAGAAATGAAAAAAAAATCCAAAATAAAAAAAATCAATGATAGAGAAAAAGTATTTTTAGAATAGATAAAAAAAACAAACAAAAATAAAAAAAACATTTTAAAATGAATAAAAATCAAAGTAAAAAGGTATTACACACAAAACAAGGAATAAAAGAACCAAAAAAAAGAGAGAGAAAGAAAAAGAGAGAGAAAGAAAGAGAGAGAGAGAAAGAAAAAGGGAGAGAAAAAAAGGGAGAGAAAGAAATAGAGAGAGAAAGAAAGAAAAAGAAAGAGAAAGAAAAAGAGAGAGAAAGAAAAAGAATGAGAAGAAAAAGGGAGAGAAAGAAAAAGAGCGAGAAAGAAAAGGGAGAGAAAGAAAGAAAAAGAGAGAGAAATAAAAAGGGTGAGAAGAAAAAGAGAGAGAGAAAGAAAAAGAGAGAAAGAAAGAAAAAGAGAGAGAAAGAAAAAGAGAGAGAAAGAAAAAGAGAGAGAAAGAAAAGTGAGAGAAAAAAGAAAAAGAGAGAGAAAGAAAAAGGGAGAGAAATAAAAATGGAGAGAAGAAAAAGAAAGAGAAAGAAAAATAGAGAGAAGAAAAAGGGAGAGAAAGAAAAAGGGAGACAAAGAAAAAGAGAGAGAGAGAGAAAAGGTAGAGAAAGAAAAAGAGAGAGAAAGCAAAAGGGAGAGAAAGAAAGAAAAAGAGAGAGAAAGAAAAGGGAAAGAAATAAAAAGGGAGAGAAGAAAAAGAGAGAGAGAAAGAAAAAGGGAGAGAAAGAAAAAGAGAGAGAAAGAAAAAGAGAGAGAAAGAAAAGTGAGAGAAAAAAGAAAAAGAGAGAGAAAGAAAAAGGGAGAGAAATAAAAATGGAGAGAAGAAAAAGAAAGAGAAAGAAAAATAGAGAGAAGAAAAAGGGAGACAAAGAAAAAGGGAGACAAAGAAAAAGAGAGAGAGAGAGAAAAGGTAGAGAAAAAAAAAGAGAGAGAAAGCAAAAGGGAGAGAAAGAAAGAAAAAGAGAGAGAAAGAAAAGGGAAAGAAATAAAAAGGGAGAGAAGAAAAAGAGAGAGAGAAAGAAAAAAGAGAGAAAGAAAAAGAAAGAAAGAAAAAGAGAGAGAATAAAAAAGAGAGGGAACGAAAATGGGAGAGAAAGAAAAAGAGTGAGAAAGAAAAAGGGAAGGAAAGAAAAAGAGCGAGAAAGAAAAGGGATAGAAAGAAAGAAAAAGAGAGAGAAATAAAAAGGGTGAGAAGAAAAAGAGAGAGAGAAAGAAAAAGGGAGAGAAAGAAAATGAGAGAGAAAGAAAAAGAGAGAGAAAGAAAAAGAGAGAGAAAGAAAGTGAGAGAAAAAAGAAAAAGAGAGAGAAAGAAAAAGAGAGAGAAATAAAAATGGAGAGAAGAAAAAGAAAGAGAAAGAAAAATAGAGAGAAGAAAAAGGGAGACAAAGAAAAAGGGAGACAAAGAAAAAGAGAGAGAGAGAGAAAAGGTAGAGAAAGAAAAAGAGAGAGAAAGCAAAAGGGAGAGAAAGAAAGAAAAAGAGAGAGAAAGAAAAGGGAAAGAAATAAAAAGGGAGAGAAGAAAAAGAGAGAGAGAAAGAAAAAAGAGAGAAAGAAAAAGAGAAAGAAAGAAAAAGAGAGAGAATAAAAAAGAGAAGGAACGAAAATGGGAGAGAAAGAAAAAGAGTGAGAAAGAAAAAGGGAAGGAAAGAAAAAGGGAGAGAAAGAAAATGAGAGAGAGAGAAAGAAAAAGGGTTGGAAAGAAAAAGAGAGAGAAAGAAAAAGGGATAGAAAGAAAAAGGGAGAGAAAGAAAAGGGAGAGAACGAAAGAAAAAGAGAGAGAAAGAAAAAGGGAGAGAAATAAAAAGGGAGAGAAGAAAAGGAGAGTGAGAAAGAAAAAGGGAGAGAGAAAAAAAAGAGAGAATGAAAGAAAAACAGAGAGAAAGAAAAAGAAAGAAAGAAAAAATAGAGAAAGAAAAAGAGAGAGAAAGAAAGAAAAAGGAGAGAAAGAAAAAGGAAGAGAAAGAAAAAGAGAAAGAAAGAAAAAGAAAGAAAGAGAAAGAAAAAGGGAGAGAAAGAAAAAGGGAGAGAAAGAAAAAGAGAGAGAGAGAAAGAAAAAGGGATAGAAAGGAAAAGGGAGAGAAAGAGAAAGGGAGAGAAAGAAAAAGGGAGAGAAAGAAAAAGGAAGAGAAATAAAAAGGGAGAGAAAGTAAAAGAGAGAGAAAGAAAAAGGGAGATAAAGAAAAAGAGAGAGAAAGAAAAAGGAAGAGAAATAAAAAGGGAGAGAAAGTAAAAGAGAGAAAGTAAAAGGGCGAAAAAGATAAAGAGAGAGAAAGATAAAGAGAGAGGAAGGAAAAGGGAGAGAAAGAAAAAGAGAAAGAAAGAAAAAGAGGGCAGAAGAAAGAGAGACAAGAGAACAATTTGAATTCAAAAAATAAATAATTAAAGAAAGAACAAAAAAGGAATTGAAAAAAGTGAAATTGAAAAGAAACGCATAAAAATTACAGAAATTAGAATTAAATTAAATAAAATGCAGAAATGTAGATGCTGGTTCAAATCCTGCCAGTGCTCATATTGGACAGTATTGGCTTTATATATCTATGTATCTCTCAACATGCACACATAAACACACACAGAGGCATATATATATATATATAAACATGTTTCAGTGAATAATATAGACATATTGTGTCTATTTTTATATATATATATATATATATATATATATATATATATATATATATATATATAAATAGACACAATATGTCTATATTATTCACTGAAACATATATATATATATATATATATATATATATATATATATATATATAAATAGACACAATATGTCTATATTATTCACTGAAACATGTATATATATATATATATATATATATATATATATAAAAATAGACACAATATGTCTATATTATTCACTGAAACAGGTATATATATATATATATATATATAAATAGACACAATATGTCTATATTATTCACTGAAACATGTATATATATATATATATATATATATATATATATAAATAGACACAATATGTCTATATTATTCACTGAAACATGTATATATATATATATATATATATATATATATATATAAAAATAGACACAATATGTCTATATTATTCACTGAAACATGTTTAAATGAAGATATGCTGCCTAAATACACAAACGCACATATATATATATATATATATATATATATATATATATATATATATATATATATATATACCCTAGAAGAATTGCAGAAAGGTTTTTTTTGTTATCCATTGATTTTTCTACTTTGACATATTGCGTCATTTGTAAGTTATTCATGTCACTCACTAAAATATACAACCAGCATTGAAGATTTTGTCTTTTTCAGTTGTGTAAGTCTGATGATTGGCAAAACATCATCTCTTGGGAATTGTCTGCAGATTTGATGGGTATTTTGGGGTTTTTTTGTTTTTTTTTTCAAATGAAACCCACACACTGATTTCCTTGTACACCCCAATACCAGAGGCATCGGTATTTTTTTGACCACTGGCAGAAAACAATTCTTTCCAGATCTTGACAAATAGCAACATCAGAAAAAAACATTCCATCTTTTCCATCTAAAGTAGTATTAAATATAAACATGAATTATCTGAAATCAAATATAATGGAAAAAGTGTCTAGAGAAACCAAGTAAAACAAAATGGTTGCTATAGAAAAAAAATTACCCAGAATTCATTTTGCTAACCACTTGTCTACACAGATTATTTTTTTCATTAATGACAACAACCATATCACTTGAGGATTTTCAATAGCAGCAAGAGCTAAAATATGTAGCATATGTCACTTGAAGGGAAAATGATAGCATAATCAAGATGCTGACATTCTACATTGCTTCAAACAAAAGGCTAGGAAGGAAAAACCCATCAATATTGAAATGAGCAATAACAGAAACATATTTTCCTGAAAAATTATTTTAAGAAAAATATTTTATATATTTCAACTGACAACACCACTCACTGCTCGGTCAATGAATGCCAAATTTTTCCATATAAGAAAACAGCTAATAATATCTTTAATAATAACAATAATCTTAGCATTATTTTTACAATTTTTGCTTATAATGAATTGCTGTCTAAAGGTTTACGTAATTTCTTCTTTTACGTGCAAAGTGATTTCATAACATGGACAATAATGGCACATATCTTTTCTTACTTTACGAATATTTTGAAATTCTACATACCTCTTTGTCCATATTCTTCCATTCGTTAACACAAATTAATTTGGTAGGGTACTCATTGTCTCCCTCTGCACCTACCGCCAACAATGTCTTGTGAAAGTTAAAAAGTAACACTGAAACTTCTACTCAAAAATTGAGTGATCTGTTTGTTTCAAGACATATCAAATCCTTCATGGGTCATTTAAGGCTGGAATTTTATTTTCTTGGGAGCTTTGAAGAAATAAAATAAAATATGTTATTCTCCCTTCACAATAGAGTACATGGTAGATGATTCTCAGCTTTTGTGTATATACATGTTTGTGTGGTCATAATTACTAGAGCCTGTTTGGTTTGGTTTGGTTTATGGCATATCAACCTCAATGGTTTATAAAATGCCGACAAGTTTCTTATTAGTGGTAATATTTTTTTTCAAAAATGTATTGCTACTAATGTTTTTTTCTTCAAAAGTGTATTGCTGTTAATAATTGATTCCAAAGGTCAAGCAATTTAACGAGAGGGAATATGCCAACCAAAACTTGTCTTAAAAAAAAAATGAAAAATATATTTATCTCAACTATTTACCACAGAACATTTTAATTTCTCATTCCAGTTTCCCTAGTGCGATATAATAAATACTATATTGAACATTTATGAAATCGCGAAGAATTGGGACATTACTGAAACTCTATGACTGATTGTACTATTGTTTTTCAACCTCTTTATTTCATTTTCTAGAGAACTCAATGGATGTTGGCAGGTAGTCATGTCTCCCTGGAAGGAAGCGAGAATTCAGACACATAATAGAAATTATTGTATCTCGAGAGCACAAGCGGACTTGAATATGATACTCGTTTCTCTAACCAGTAATTGCAATAATTCATTGCTGGAAATAACCTTTGACAAAAATGTATTGCTGGTATTAAAACTTATTTTTACACTTTCATAGTGTTTTGACCTGTTTGGGGGTCAACTATTTGCCCATAGCCTGGACCAAAACAGGTACTAGAGCTGGTGACATGTGTGTTATATGTTGCTGTTTTATTGAAGTTATATTTTAGAATACAATTTGTTTTCTTTATGAAATTGTAGGATATTATATGGATTAATATCATGAAAGAGTTCTTTCATCTTGGTGTTTTGATTGTTTGGTTGATTTCGGCATATTAACACCTCTATGGGTTATTTAATGCTAAAATCTAAATATTTTGATTGGTTTGGATTGGTTGATTTTGTTTAGCAGCACATCAACTACTATGGGTTATTTAATGCTGAAATCTAAATATTTTGAATGTAATTATATGCCTTCAACTACAAATAAAATATATTGTTGGTCATTTTATTATAAATATGTATTGTTGGTTGGTTGATTTTATTTAGTGGCATATCAACACCTCTATGGGTTATTTAATGCCGAAATCTAAATATTTTGAACACAATTTTATGGCTTCATCTAAATATATTTTGAATGCAATTATATGCCTTCGACTACAGATAAAATATATTGTTGGTTATTTTGCTATAAAATGTTTTGTTGGTTATTTTGCTATAAATATGTATTGTTAGTAATTTTACTATAAATGTATATTATTTCTAATTTTAATTTAAATATTGTTGCTAATTTTATTATAAATATATATTTTTATACTTTCATAATGTGTTAATTTTTTTGTTTGGGGGTTCACTATTTGCCCATAGCTGGGATCCTAACAGGTGCTGCCACCCTAGTTCTGGGTCGACATGGGAACAACAACATTTAAGATGTGGTTCCACACTCCTCAAAACATCCAATCTCAAATTCAGAGATATTGCTGCCAGATGTATTTTATCATCATACCCAAGACTTATCTACTAAAAGTACTCAGTAAAAAAAAATACATTTAAAGATTACTTTTTTTTTTTACTTATCAGTTAAGAAAATAAGTCGTATAATGATATCAGAAATTAAAAGTTACCAACAATAGTGCTAGTATATGTATAATGGTAACACAATGCTAATGGCATTGGTAATATTAGCTTTTTCCTTATAAGGAAACATTTGGCATTCATTAACCAAGCAACTGGTACTACAGTTGGTTGGAATTTATAAAATCTCTTATTTAAAACAAATTTTCAGGAAGTATGTTTTCTAAAGACCAGTAGCTGTTATCGCCCTTTCCAGTATTGACGCTGATATTTTATTTGAATTTATATTGAATGTCAACACCTTTATGCCATTATTTTCTCTTTGAGTTACATGTGGTACCCAATTAACCGCTACTATGTTTGTTCAAAGTCCTCAACTGATGCGGTTTCTTTCATCCTGTACAGTTCTTTGTGATTCTGTAGCATCAGCCGACAATGTTCAAAGAAAGACGGTCTTTGCCGAAACCCACAGTCTTCACTTGCTCACAGCGATTTTTAACCATTGATCTTAGGAAGCTGTTAGATACAGCTGACAATCTAGATATTTCTGAACACGTCTGGCTTCATGCATGGTATCCATATGAAACATTTGATCTGACAAAGCTATTTAAGAACATAGCTTGATATTTCAGTTTAATTTTTTTGGTTTTGTGGTAATTTCCATTTTAAGGTGAAGCTACCTCTAGCACAGTCAATTCTGTGTTAATGGTTTACCATGAAAACATTGAAAATTATATCAGGTCATCCCATAAGTTCTGTCCGAATTTTAACTTTTTGTTAAAAGGAACAAAATTTAAAGAGTATTTTATAATGTCTAATGGAGCTGAACATTATTTTTATGTTTAGATGCATTTAAACTAATCAAATTTTATTTCAGAGAACAATAAAATTAAATTTTGTTTGATTAAAACCCTGCTAACATGGAAGTACCCAAGAATCATTTGAGGCACATAATGCTTTATGAGTTCAAGAAAGGAAACTCAGCAGCCGAAGCAGCTAGAAACATTCACTCAGTTTATAGAGAGGAATGTGTGAATGAAAGAACTTGCAGAAGATGGTTTGCAAAATTCAGAGGTGGAGATTTCACCATTGAAGTTGAAGATCGAACCGGACGTCCAGTTGAGTTTGATGAAAAGCTTCTTGAAGCAGCCCTTGAAGAAAATCCTACTTTATCAGTTGAGGAATTGGCAATGGTTCTCAGTTCAAACCATACAACTGTTCATCGTCATCTTCAACAACTTGGAAAAGTTCCTAAACTTGGAAAATGGGTGCCTCATGAATTGTCTGAAAACAACCTCAAATCCCGAGTTGACATCTGCTCTTCTCTCCATTCTCACCTACTTGTTTCAGCTTTTTTGGATAGACTTGTGACTGGCGACGAAAAATGGATCTTTTATAGAAATGTTAAGCATTGTAGACAGTAGCTTGGTAAAGCGGAAGGACCCAAGGCACAGCCAAGAAGGGAAATTCATGGGCAAAAGGTTCTTCTTTCAATCTGGTGGAATCGCCAAGGAATAATCTACTTTGAATTCTTACCACCTAATGCAACAATTAATGCTCAAATATACAGTCAGCAATTAGAGAGTTTGAACCATGCTTTGAGGAAAAAAAGACCTGCTCTAGTGAATCGAAAAGAGGTGATGTTTCATCCGGACAATGCATGACCCCACACAGCAAGAATCACATCACAAAAGATCAAAGAACTTGGTTGAGAGAAAATTCCTCATCCACCTTATTCTCTCAATCTTGCTCCTCCATTTGTTTTGTAGCTGACATAATCATTTGGAAGAAACAGCTTTTGTAACACAGGAAGAGGTTAAAACTGACATTTGTGAGTTCTTCGAATCAAAGCCAAAAGAATTTTACAGTAATGGAATTAGTAAGCTTGTTAGTAGATGGAAGTAAGTCATAGATAATCAGGGAAAATACATTGTTGATTGAATCTCTAATTAAACGTAACATTTGGTCACTTGTTTTCTTTATTCAAAATTCGGACAGAACTTATGGGATGACCTGATAAAATTTTTCAGAAGTCAGGTATTAATGCAAATGTCACTGTGTCACACTTTCCAAAATTTACTACTAGAGCCTAACATATCATATCATTTTGGAATCAGGCCAACTCTGTGAGCAAATTAAAAACATTCCTGGCCTGATCTGGAACCGCAATCCTGGAATTTTTGATTCCCAAGGTTACATTACTGTGATTTTTCAAATTCCACCATCTTGGCTTCTACTGATAAAAAACAATTAAAGGGACAAAACCCTCTAACTTTCAATAGCTCATGTTCAAATAAAAAATTACCATTCTCAAATTACAGTGTTTCCAAATAAAATTGTCCCTGTTTTCAACTTCATTCCTAGAGGCTGTAGCCTGACATATACCATTTTAGAATCAGGCCAACTCCATGAGCAAATAAAAAACCTTTTGAACTACATCCAGACCTGCAATCCTGACGTTTTGGATTCCCACGTTTACATTAGTGCAATTGTTTCCAACGATTTCTATGTGATATTTTTCTAACAAATTTTTTTGTATGATAACAATTTTTGTAACTAGGAAATAAATTTGGGAATAATCAAAATTAATTGCAGGATCAAGTAAAAGTCACACATGAAATAAAAATAATGGTTTGTACTGAAAGTAAGGACCTACATACCTCAAATTGTCTTTAAATTAAGAGATGGCAGAAGAATTATCATTGAACTTTTAAAAGGTAAGCTTTAATATTAATGCAATACTTAAATGCAGTGATCAATTTTGAATTCTTCAGTAGTCTATTGTTGCTCATCACATCTACTCTTCTCTACCTATTGTGGTGAAGGTTCAATCAAGAGCCCTCCACAGGAGCTAGATTAAATGCTGCCTGATAAGGCAGATGTGCATATATATATATATATATATATATATACACACATATATATATATATATATATGTAATTATTTATTTAAAAATATGATTCCAACACGCTACATAAGAGATCTCATGTTTCAAAACAAGAGCCGAAAACTTCAAAATAATATTTGAATTAACTTGAGTTAAAGTAGGCTCTGTTCCATCTTCAAGCGAAATTTTTTGGGAAGATCGAACAGAGCCTACTTTAACTCAAATTCAAATATTATTTTGAAGTTTTCGGCTCTTGTTTTGAAACATGAGACCTCTTATGTAGCGTGTTGGAATCATATTTTTAAATAAATAATTATATTTATGCTCTACTTTCGTATCGAGCACTATTTTTTAAAAATAATTACAAAAATACTAAGGAACTTTGGATTATTTACCAAACCAGTTTCTTTCCTATTTTCTACAATATTTTCACATATATATATATATATATATATATATGGAGGGAGAAAGAGAGAGAGATAATATTATATACATACATACATATACATACACATACAGACACCGATGTCTGTGCATATGTAATTATCTATTTATGTACATACATAAATGCAGCAATCAATTTTGAGTTCTTCTGTAGTTTGTTGTTGTCTATCGCATCTACTCTTCTCTACCTATTGTGATGAACGCCCAATCAAGAACTTTTAAGCTAGTATATCTATCTATCTATCTATTTATATACATATATATATACATATATATATATATATATATATATATATATATATATATAATATATATATATATATATATATATATATATATATATGTACATATATATTTATACATATATGTATATATATACATATATATATATATGTATATATATATATATATACATATATATTTATATATATGTATATATATACATATATATATGTATATGTATATATATATATATATATACATATATATTTATATATATATATATATATATATATATATATATATATTAAAATGAGTTGATAAGTTCACTTATTGTCCTGTTCACACTCTTCCCTAGTCTCTTGAAAATAGCAGTTTATCCCCATTTTCTTGTTTCTGATAAGGTTTTCAGTTCCTTTTGATGTCTACTTCAACTCTATAATTCTAACATCTCTGCCCAATCAGAAAATTACTTACAATTTATTTATTTTTTTCCTCAATAGGAGTAGCGAGGTTCACCAATCGTTCCAGTTCACACACCTCCTCGGGTTTTTGAATAGTAAAGGTTAATCCTTAGTTTGGATTGGATTTCCAATTCCTTTTAAGGTTTTCTCCTTCTCTTCCACTCCCTGTAGTCCCTTGCATTTTAGTGATATTATTACCTGACTTGGGGTGAACTGATATATATATATATATATATATATATATATATATATATATATATATATATATGTGTGTATATATATATATATATATATATATATATATATATATTGTGCATTTGGGCAGTAATACATCTTTTATAAAAGGTTAATTAAAATCAATTGACAAGCTACTATGGTTGTTTTCCTTGTTGGCTGCTGATTCATGTAATTTTTAAAAAGTCATATTAATAAAACTTGTATAAAATAGGTATTGCTGTCCAAATACACAATTATTAACTTATGTGACCTGGAAGCGACAAGGAAAGTACCTCAGTAACTTTTCAGTCATTTTTAATGAAACATGTATAAAAGAGGGATTGCTGCCCAAATATACAATTATTAAATTACATGACCTGGCAGCCAATACGGAAATTGCCTCAGTACCTTGTCAGTTATCTTTAATGAAACATGTATAAAATAGGGATTGCTGCACAAATACACAATTATTAACTTATGTGACCTGGAAGCGACAAGGAAAGTACCTCAGTAACTTTTCAGTCATTTTTAATGAAACATGTATAAAAGAGGGATTGCTGCCCAAATATACAATTATTAAATTACATGACCTGGCAGCCAATACGGAAATTGCCTCAGTACCTTGTCAGTTATCTTTAATGAAACATGTATAAAATAGGGATTGCTGCACAAATACACAATTATTAACTTATGTGACCTGGAAGCGACAAGGAAAGTACCTCAGTAACTTTTCAGTCATTTTTAATGAAACATGTATAAAAGAGGGATTGCTGCCCAAATATACAATTATTAAATTACATGACCTGGCAGCCAATACGGAAATTGCCTCAGTACCTTGTCAGTTATCTTTAATGAAACATGTATAAAATAGGGATTGCTGCACAAATACATAATTATTAAATCACATGACCTGACAGGCAATGAGGAAAGTACCTCAGTAACTTGTCAGTTGTTTTTAATGAAACTTGCATAAAAGTGGGATTGCTGCTCAAATACACAATTATTAAATTATATGGCCCAGCAGTGTTTTTGATAAAACTTGTGTGTATATATATATATATATATATATATATATATATATATATGTATATAGTAGATAGATAGATACACACACACACACACACATACATATATATGGTTTTCCTGATATAAGTTTGGAGTAGATTTTCCCACATAACCTTGAGATGAAAAGTAATTCTGTTTTTTGAGAAGTAATTAATGTAAACAAACATAAAATTATGATGTTCCTCCATGTGAAGATGAAGGCTTGCAAATTCGTTAACAATTCATTCATTAAGTCCAGAATGCATAGATAATTACGCATTTCTTTTTAGTGTTTTCTTTCACTTCAAAAAAGACTAATCATTGAAGAGAAATAATAATTCGTCATCATTAGCAGTGATAACATTATTTGCATTTTTATTATTATTATTATTATTATTATTATTATTATTATTATTATTATTATTATTATTATTATTATTACCATTACTGCTTCAAGTATTGCTTGCTTTTTACTGATATTTTATTAACGTCTATTTTTGACCCTTTTTGTTCTACACAGTGTCCTTGTTCTATTTTCGCTTTTTATATTCTCATCAGACCAACACTGAATCAAAGAATTGTTATGAAGATATGGACCATTTCTATAGATTCTGTAGTGTTTGTTGTGTTGTTATATTTCCCTTTGCTGATAAAGTTTCCAAAATTGTTTAAGAAAACAACCTTGGCATTGCTGTAGATCTGTGGCTAGATCAACAAGCTGAAGTCTGTGCGTGTTTCAATTTTTTTTTTTTTTTTGCCAAGTAAAAGTTGTTAAAAGCTAAATGCAAAATAATCTGTAGATTTATTAATCCCTGCGTCACAAATTATAAAAATATCGCATCTGATTAGGAATAATATATAACTCACAGCAACACCTAAGGAGTGTAAGGAAGTGAAAGAGAGAGTGGGGCATAAAGAGACATAGAGAAAGAGAAATACAGAGATATATAGAGAGAAAGAGAGGGATAGAGGTAAGAGAGGGATATTGGGTAAGAGAGAGTAAAGAATGAGAAAAGTTAGAGAGAAAGTAGGGAGAAAAAGAGAAATAGGGAGAGAGATAGAGAGTGAGATGAGGAGAGAGATTAGTGAGATAGGCTGGGAAACTTAGGATGAGAGAAATAAGGAGAGACAGAAAGACAAATATATATGTATACAGAGAGAGAAAGAGAATGAAAGACAAAGAAAGAAAGAGATATAATGAGATAAGGAGAGAGAGCAAAACAAATAGATATACAGACAGACAGTGAGAGGGGGAGTGAGACAGAAAGAGAATGAAAGAGAAATAGGGAGAAAGAGAGAGATAGATGGAAAGCGAGAAATAGGTAAGGAGAGAAAGAAAGACAGATAGAGAAAGAGAAATCAAGAGAGAGAAATAGGGGAGGGAATATCTATTAATATTATTATTATCTTTTTTGCTACTAAAATAATAAAGAACCTATACTGGCAGCAAAATGTTTGCATACAGACAGAAAATAACTTCAGTAAATACACAAAAACAGAAAAGGTTGTAAGACAAGGATGTGTCTTCTCACCAGACTTATTCAATCTATACCACAATGTGATTCTGCAAGAATTAGAAGGGCTACCAGAATTCATTACTGACAGCCACAATCTTAACAAAAGAAGATATCCAGATGCCACAATGTTGATAACAGATACAAAAAAGATACTACAAGAACTCTAAAAGAAGATTGTGAATGAAAGCAAGAAGAAAGGAATAATCAACAATTGCAAGACAGAATGAATGTTTGTTAGCAAAAGGAACAGACCAACATGCAAATTACAAAATGGAGATCCCAAACTAAAGCAAGTACATCAATTTAAATATTTGGGAAATGTTTTAACAGAGGACAAAAAGTGCAATACTGAAATTTGAAGGCACATTTAGATACCAAAAGATGCATTCCAAAAACTAAGCAAAGTATTAAGAAACAGGAAAATTTCATTAGAAACAAAGAAAAGAATACTGAACTGTTATGTAATATCAGTCCTTCGATATGGCAGTGAATGCTGGAAATTCTACTCACAGATGAAGAAGAGACTTGAAGCAATTGAACTGGGATTCTACAGAAGGATGCTGAGAATACCATGGATCAAGCATATGAGCAATGACAAGGTTCTTGAGAAAGCAGAAACAAACAGGACACTTATACTTAACATGAGAAAGGGAGAGTTGAAATTTTTCAAACATATAATGAGGAAAGAGGGCATGACAAATTTGATACTCACAGGACAGATTGAAGGCAAGAGAGACAGACAATGCAAAACCTATCTAGCGCCTGAAAAGACATGTTATATAGAGGATGTTTTTTGTAAGCTTTTGTGTCAAATAAGAATATTGAAATTTTTTAATATTATTTTGAATATATAATTATTCTTTGAGAGCTTCAGAAAATGTTTGGTTTGGTTTGGTTTAGGGCATATTGACCTCAATGGTTATTTAATGCTGAAAAGATTTCCATTGCTGGCAATATTGTTTTTTTAAAAATGTATTGCTGCTAATTTTTTTTTTCCAAAAATGTATTGCTTGCAATATTTTTCTTCAAACTGTATTGCTGGCAATATTTTTCTTCAAACTGTATTGCTGGCAATATTTTTCTTCAAACTGTATTGCTGGCAATATTTTTCTTCAAACTGTATTGCTGGCAATATTTTTTTTTTTTAAATGTATTGCTGCTAATTTTTTTTTTTCCAAAAATGTATTGCTTGCAATATTTTTCTTAAAACTGTATTGCTGGCAATATTTTTCTTCAAACTGTATTGCTGGCAATATTTTTCTTCAAACTGTATTGCTTGCAATATTTTTCTTCAAACTGTATTGCTGGCAATATTTTTCTTCAAACTGTATTGCTGGCAATATTTTTTTCCAAAAATGTATTACTAGTAATAATTTTTTTTCTTCAAAAATTCATTTCTGGTATTAAAACCTATTTTTACTTTTTCACAGTGCTCTGACCCCAGCCTAAAAGCCAACTACTTGCCCATAGCTATGCCCCCAACAGATGCCACCAACCCAGGTCAGAGTGGACCCAGAAACACCAGCAATTAAGAGTTGGTTCCATGCTCCTCAAAACCTCCTGATCAGAGGCCTCGCTGTTGGATGTAGTTTACCATCTTACCCAGAACGGTTCAGAAAATGTATTTATGTACTCAAAAAAGATCTCCATAATAATTCATCCATAGTATTTAATTAAACACTGAAATACTGTGAAAAGTGTAAAGTTTACTAGCCTAAATATATGTAATACAGTGTAACCTGGATATAAGAGAGTTGTCGTGACCGAAGAAGAAGTCTCTTATATCCGGCTTTCACTTATATCCGGATTTGGTCTATTTTGTTTAGGTAAGTATGGCTCTAATTTGGGACCAGAGAAAATCTCTCTTATATCTGGGTTACACTGTATCTCTTTTCTTAAGAGAAAAACTCTCTTCACAAACTAACATATTCATGCACAACTGTTAAAACATTAAATAAATTAAAAGAAAAATGAGTTAGTTGTTAATCCATTAATGAAGCAACAACAATAACTTTTCTTTTAGAAACCTACTAACAGCCATACCCAGCTGGTCAATGAGAAGAAGTATTCAATTAGAATAGAGCAAAAACAGCATCATGTTTAGATGTAACAGAGTCTATCTTTTTCAATTACTTTAAAGTACTTTCATTAAAAAAGATTTTGAATTAATGCAGATACGGATATAACAGAAGTAGTCTGTATTTATTCAATCAAAGTTAGCCGAGGAGGTGAAGGGGTAAAACAGGCAACAGGAAGACCCACTTACAGACCACAATTATTTTGGGGTTTTTGAAATTCAATTTCTCAGTGTGCTACCAGGTATGTAAAAGAGGATACATTTATAAAACAATTTTTAAGTTTGATGAAAATTGGTTGAAATATCAATGAAAAATAAGAAAGAAACCAGTAAAAATCGCCATTTTTTGCTATTTACATGAGTTTTCACTATATGGATGGACTCAATTATCAAGTTAAATGACTGTTAAACAATCAATTTATTGTTGGCTACAATTGAGTGAAGTTTGTATTAGATTGCTTGAAAATTGAGGGAGTTGTTAATTTATATTCGTGTAGAAATTGATTTTTTTGTTTTTCGCAGTTTTTCACTAAACGCAGTGGTGTAGAAATAAAAATCACATATCGTTGAGTTCATCATGATGTAAGTAACCTACATACCGAGTCTGAATGAAATCAGAAGAAAAAAGTTGATTTTATTGATTTTTGATCAGCTTTATCGATTATTGATTTTATAAAAATTATTATTTTTTTTACACCAAGAACCTCTCTCTTATATTGTACAATGAATATACTAAGTTTGGTCAAAATCGGTTGCATGGATCTCTAATGAAAAGTTATCACACAGACAGTCACATTGACACAAAGATATCCTCTGTTTCATATATAGAGATGAAAATTACTTTCTTTTTTTAATCATTTCACCCCAAGCAAGGTAATAATGCCACTAAGGCACAAGGTGTTACTGGAAGTGAAAGAGAATGAGAAGACTTTAGAAGAAGGAACCGGAAACCCAATCATTGTCATCTTCCATAATTTCCTTGCTTTTAATAATGCCAAAAAGATTTTCAAATTTATTTTAGAATGTTCTCAAATTCCAATTGTAATATTTAGTGTTATTTTTTTCTCAGCAAAAACCTTTTCTCTGCCTATACAAGATCTGATCAAAAAGTATCAGTCACAGTGCTTTAAAACGAAAACTACAACAAATCTCAATTCAGCACGTAATCTTTTTCAAAGTAGTCCCCTTCTGAAGCCACACTTTTTTCCAGTATTATTTCCATCGATGGAGGGTCTTCCTGAAACTTTTTTTTTTTAAAATAGTGAGCAACCGACTCATTGTAAATATACTGCTTAATAAATAAACAGATGGTCAACTCAAATATGGGTATCCACTAAAAATAATAATATCTGCTGGATTAATAAATAAAAAAATCCATTACTTTTTTTAGATATTCAGATAACTAAAAAAGATCCTTGAAAATGATTATTATATTAATTGAAATCAATCAGATCTCCAGATCATTTGAACAGGTTTTATGCATGATATGTCCCAAAAAAGAAAATACTTGCACAAATACAAGAAAAATTGAATAAAACTTAATCACAGTGCCTTTCCATTTGTCATCAATGAAACCTGTATAAAAGAGGAATTGCTTGCAAAAGACACCATTATAAACCATTATATATATATATATATATATATATATAATGGACTCTCCTATCATGAATGATAAATAAGGGTCAGCATTGGAGGGTGACATTTTTTTAGACTTATGCATGCTAGCAGGGGCTACTGTGGAGAAAATCAGGTAAGGGAAAGACATTTGTGCTTTCTTAATTTTGATACTAACCCAGCCTGGCTGCAGGCAGCAAAGTCACATTGACAGATGAAATTTGCTAAAGCAGGATTTTGGTGGTGTGTCTGCTTCAGAGCTTGGCAAAGTTGATCACAGTGTTTCAGTCTACTGTCTTCAAAACCCTTTAACTTAATGAAACATGTCTTACGCCACTCCTTTCAGTTTGATGCTTGGACTTCCCAGGTTTTCAGATCAAATTTGAGACAGTTCAAGTTGTCTTTGTAGTGTAAGAGTGGATGAGCAACTGAACCTCTTGGAGTTTGGTAGTTGTCCATAAAGTACCTTTTTTGAAAAGCCTATGCTCATTTATTCTCACAACATGACCAGACGACTTAAGTTGTATCTTTGCTAGAACGGTTTCAATGCCTGCCATGTTGCTACATATTCTTGACCCTGTCATCCCATTTTATATCACATATAGCATGAAGATAGGACATGTGAAAGGTGTCAAATTGATTCATGTGTTTGTGGTAAAGCATCCAAGTTTCAGCACCACACAGAAGGGTTGATAGAACAACTGATCTGTATATGTCGATCTTTACTCTGAGTCATGTCTTTGGTGTTTCATAACCTACGTTTAAGTTATACATATATATATATATATATATATAAGTTACGAAAAACTTGGTAATCCGTATGGGTAGTCCCAAGGAGGATGAAATCCTGAGAGCTCAATGTAAATTCAGAGCTAATAATTTAAAGAAAAACAGACCCTTTTAAGACTCCATTGTAATAGTTTATTTCACCAGAGACCTTTTAAAATCATCAGACATCACTTCCAAAAAGTGAAACGAAAAATTTTTCTTTTCACCTTTTGAAAGTGATGTCTGGTGATCCAGCATCCTTTACAAGGTCTCTGGTGAAAAGAAATATTACAATGGAGACTTAGTGGTCTGTTTTTCTTTAAAATATATATATATATATATATATATATATATATATATATATTTTTTTTCTGTTTTTCTTTAAAATATATATATATATATATATATATATATATGTTTTCTGTTTTTCTTTAATATATATATATATATATATATATATATTTTCTGTTTTTCTTTAATATATATATATATATATATATATATATATATATATTTTCTGTTTTTCTTTAAAATATATATATATATATATATATATATTTTTTCTGTTTTTCTTTAAAATATATATATATATTTTCTGTTTTTCTTTAAAATAGATATATATATATATATATATATATTTTCTGTTTTACTTTAAAATATATATATATATATATATATATTTTCTGTTTTTTCTTTAATATATATATATATATATTTTTTCTGTTTTTCTTTAAAATATATATATATATATATATATATATATTTTCTGTTTTCCTTTAATATATATATTTCTGTTTTTCTTTAAAATATATATATATATATATATATATATATATATTCTGTTTTTCTTTAAAATATATATATATATATATATATATATTCTGTTTTTCTTTAAAATATATATATATATATATATATATTTTTTCTGTTTTTCTTTAAAATATATATATATATATATATATATATATATATATTTCTGTTTTTCTTTAAAATATATATATATATATATATATATTTTCTGTTTTTCTTTAAAATATATATATATATATATATATATATTTTCTGTTTTTCTTTAAAATATATATATATATATATATATATATATATATATATATATCAGCCTCATATATATGTATAGGGTGCAATGGGAAAATTGTTTCAATTTTATATTTTTAATTTTGTGCAGATGCATTGTTTGTTTTTGATTTTATCAACTGTACACTATAGTTGGATCAACTAGGCACCATTTGTGAGAAAAAAAGTACCATGGCACAATTCACTCTGCCAGAAACTTGGAAAAGGCATACCATACTGCATAGCATTCAGGCTGGAAGCTCCTACACTTAGGAATGTTTGGGTGTCAATCTGAGAATAGTGTAGAAGATTCAGAAAAAGTTGGATGAGTCTAATTGTGATTACAAACGTGTTTGGAGTGATCAATAGTGATGACAATGTTATATATACATTCATCTCCCTACAAGGCCTCAGACTGAACACAGAGGCTTACAGCAAATGCTTTGAGGAGGTGGTGATGTCCTGGCTGAAGAGGATGGTTGCTGAAAGACACTATGTTTAGCAACAGGACTCTGCATAATGCCACAACAGCAGGACCTAGTCATGCCTGTCAGGTATATATATATATATATTTATTGCTTCATATGTAGACTCCTTTGTAAATCACTAGCGGTCTTAAATGCCACTTAAGATTGTCGCATAAACTTTCATAACTGAATCAATAAGCTATCAGATCCTCATACGTCGTAACTGACGAGAGAGTCCATTATATATATATATATATATATATATATATATATATATATATATATGATAAAAATTTAATACAAAATGAAAAATAAAACATTTATATTTTAAATTTCTTGTAATAAAATTTTAAAATTTATTTAGTGTATATAATAAGTGTATATCATAAGTGTATATAATATATATATAATATATAAGTGTATATATGTGTATATAATAAGTGTATATAATATATATACAATATATATGTGTATATAATAAGTGTATATAGCATATATATATAAGTGTATATAATAAGTGTATATAATATATATAAGTGCATTTAATAAGTGTATATAATAGGTGCTTATAAAAAAGTGTATTCTATTCTGCTAATAATGCAATGTTCATTTCTGGAACCTGATATGTGAAACATTCTGTAATTTGGTCTTTTCATGGCTTTGTTTGGTTTGATTTTTTTAATGGCATATCAACTCCTTATGGGTCAGTTAATGCCAAAATTTAATTAACTTAGGGGCTTTGGTAATTTTATTTATTTACTATAAAACTCTATTACTAGAAATTTTTACTATTAAAATGTTTTTTTTATACATTTATAGTCTTTTTACCCCAGTATGCGGGCTCATTATTTTCCCATAACTGGGGCCCTAACAGGTGCTGCCACTTCAGGTCAGGATGGATATGGGATCAACAGAAACTAAAAGGTGGTTCTACACTCCTCAAAATCTGATCAGAGGCCATGTCGCCAGATGTAGTTTTTTGTCCTACCCAGGATGTCTTTTCATGGCATTTCTACATAAATCATTAGCAATACATTTATATTTTTCTTCATGTTCTTTGTCTTTTCAAACCTAATCTTTATTTTCTTTCTTTCTTCAAGTTTTTTTATATCTTTTTCTTTTTCAATTCTTACTTGTTATCTTTATTTCTCTTTGCTTTTTTGAATCTTTGCATTTCAGTTTTTTCTTTCTTCAATTTTTTCTTCAATTTTCCTCCTTTCTCAAAACACCTTCTTTCTTTTTTTCATCACACAATGTAGTTTTTCGAAACACCTTCCCTTTTCGATTTTGTTCCTTCTTTCTTCATTTTTTTCTTCAGCTTCCTCTCTTTTTCAAATCTCCCCTTTTCCTTTCATTTTTTAGTCTTTCAAACATTTTGCTTTTAGGAATTTTTTTCCTTTATCAACTTTTTCATTCCAACCTTTATTTTTAAATTCTTTCTTTCTTTTCCATTTTTTCTTCCCCTTCATTTCTTTTTTAATTTTTTTTCTTCTTTTTTAGTTTTCTCTTTTTCCTTCTTTTTCCTTCATAGAATTTACTTTTCTGATGCTCCTTCCTTTTTCAGTTTTGCATTCTTTCTTTAAAGTTTTATTCACTGTCTTTCCTTTTACATTTCTCTATTCTCTTTCTTTTCCAGTTTTTTTCACTTTCTTTTTTTTTATTTTTTTATTTCTTTTTCAATTATTTCTTCTTTTTTCTTTCTTTGTCCTTCACAAATTTTACTTTTCTGCAACTCCTTTTTTCTCAGTTTCTTCATTCTTTCTGCAAATTTTATTCACCTTTTTTTCCTTTACCATTTCTCTCTTCTTATTCTGACTTTCTTTCCTTCTTCAATTTTTTCTTCACCTTCATTTATTTTTCAATTTCTTTCTTTCTTTTGCAATTTTTCTTTTTTTTACTTGTCCTTCACACAATTTATTTTTCTGAAACTCCTTCCTTTCTCAATTTTATTCCCACTTTTTCCTTTTCATTACTCTCTTCTATTTTTCTGCATCCAATTTCTTTTCACTTTCATTTCTTTTTCAATCTCGTTCTTACTTTTTCAATTCTCTCTTCTTTTTTCCTTTTTCTTTCTTTGTCCTTCACACAATTTGCTTTTCTGAAACTCCTTCCTTTCT
Source organism: Acanthosepion lycidas (assembly GCA_963932145.1). Classification (NCBI taxonomy): domain Eukaryota; kingdom Metazoa; phylum Mollusca; class Cephalopoda; order Sepiida; family Sepiidae; genus Acanthosepion; species Acanthosepion lycidas. The sequence continues at coordinate 39,680,476 of OZ010603.1, forward strand.
CATTCTTCAAATTTTATTCTCCATTTTACCTTTTTTTGGGCTTTTCTTTTTTCTGTTTTTTTCTTTCTTTCTTTTTTTTGTCATTCCCACATTGTGAAACTCATTTCATTCTCACTTTTTCCTTCTCTCTTTCCTTCATTGATTTTTTTTTTAATGCAGCAAAAAAAATGCAGAAAATAAAACAATCTTCTGGTGACACAAATCAAAACACCAGACAGAATTTTTTTTTTTTAAAAATCCAAAAAATATCACAGTCTAAATAGTCTGGGAATTTGCAAAGAAGTTAAAAACATGGCAGAATGGAGCCAAAAGATAAAATCCTAAAAACAGTAGAAATTGGAAACATTACATCCCCCACCCACTAAAAAAAAAAAACAGAAAATAATACAAGAATCTTTTAATATATAAAAATCAAAATACAAGAAAACAGAAAATAAAAAAGGAAAAGCCGACTGCCATACCATCAGAATACAAAATAGATACAGTAATCTTTTTTCATGGAATCGGATTAAAGAAACTGATCCATTTTATATTCAAACAGATCAATAATATATCCTATCAAGTAATAATTATGACAGAGTTGTTTCAAATGTATCCCAACCATAAAAGAAATGGCAATTAAGTTTTTGTTTTCTTGTCTCTTATTTTTTTGATAAAGAACTGCATTTGAATAATGTCTCGTCAGTTTCTCAAAGATCTTAGAATCTGACCAACTCGTTGAAGACATCAATGGTGGTTAATTTAGTTTGCATAAATATTTCTCTTTTTATAACCACTGTCATGCAAAAATTTAAAGGCAAAAATTAATGATCAAGAAAAAAATATAATCAAATATCAATTAAATATTGGCTATGTCTGTTCAAACAAAAGTCAGTATTCAGGATTAAATTTTATTTTATACAAAGAGTTGCGATGCTGCATATCTTTTTATTTTTTTATGTCATGTCCTGAAACAACTCAGGCAATAATGGCCCTCCACAGATTACTATCATTTGTACATCTTAGTAAGGACTGTTTTTTATAATCTTACCCATTCCCTGTTTTGTCATTCTGTTAGAGAGGATACTCACTGCTTTCCTCTTGCCTTCAGTATGTCCTATGAGTATCAAATTCTCCAAGTCATCTTCCCTCATTATGTGTCCCAGGATTTCAACTGCTTCTTTCTGATTCTAAGTATAAACATACATTTTGTTTTCATTTTCCTTAAAACTTCTTCATTACTCACATGTTCATTCAATGGTATAATCGGCATCCTTCTCTCTTATTTGTATTAAAATTCATAGACCTCTTTCATCAATACATATTTAATAAATTTACACAAGCTTGTTAAGTAAGTTACTCGCTGTTTCCCTCTTCTCCTCTTGCCTTCAATATGTCCTGTGAGTGTCAAATTCACCAAACCTTCTTTCCTCATTATTCATCTAAAAAAATTTACACAAGCTTGTTAAGTTACTCGCTGCTTCCCTCTTCTCCTCTTGCGTCTAATATGTTCTGTGGATGTCAAATTCTCCAAGACTTCTTGCCTCATTATGCATCTAAGAAATTTACACAAGCTTGTTAAGTAATTTACTCACTGTCTCCCTCTTCTCCTCTTGCATTCAATATGTCCTGTGAGTGTCAAATTCTCCAAGCCTTATTTCCTTATTATGCATCTAAGAAATTTACACAAGCTTGCTAAGTAATTTACTCGCTGTTTCCCTCTTCTCCTCTTGCCTTTAATATGTCCTGTGAATGTCAAATTCTCCAAGCCTTTTTCCTCATTATGCATCTAAGAAATTTACACAAGCTCATTAAGTAATTTACTTGCTGTTTCCCTCTTCTCCACTTGCCTTCAGAATGTCCTGTGAGTTTCAAATTCTCCAAACCCAGTTTTGTCTCAGTAATTTCAACTGTCTGTTTTTGAGTCTAAGTGTAAGCATCCATGTTGTTTCTATTTTTCTTAAAACTTCTTCATTACTCATATGTCTGATCCATGGTATTCTTAGCATCCTTCTGTTGAAGCATATTTCTCTTCCCTCAACTCTCTTTGGAATAAGAAGGTGTGCGGTCATGGCTCTACACAGTTTTCTATCATTTGTATCTCTAAGAAATGCTTGTGCCTTTACCATCCATCTCAGTTTATGTTCTGACATCAATTTTCATAAATTGATTAGGTAACTTATTGATTTTTTTTCTCCCTATTCTCTTTTTTTAATATGTTCTGTGAGTATCAAATTCTCTAAGCCATTGCCAACTAAACCCAGAAGTTTTGTCAATCGAGATGAACAGATGTTCCCTCAGGGAAGCCCCATATTTTGAGCACCTATTGGGACTGAAACTCTGCCCAGACCTCAAGTGTCTCTTCGTACATAGGATCCATCACTAAAGATGCTGGAAAAATGGTCAGTTCCCTGTACCCCTCCAGCAATTATCTGACTGCTATCCTCTACCTTTACAAGTGTCAGATTAGGCCAAAAATGGAGTAATGTTGGAATATATAGGAAACAGCTGCCCAATCTTCAGTTTCCACTCTTGATAGAGTTCAAAAACATCACTTGTAGGTGATAAATTATATTCCAACTGCTTTCTCACAGGTGGGATGTCTCAAACTTCTTGCCACTCTACCAACTTTTCCATGAAGTGTGTTCAGATGATGTATACCACTTCGTTCTGCTGGTACTCACCTTCACGGCAAAGACACACCATCCCATGGATATTGTATTAAAACATTCCCTTTGTATCCCTTTGGTGTGATGTAAGTTCCACTTGAGTAGCTTCTTCTCATGGACCACTGCTTTGTGGAAACAACTCCCAAGAAGTCGCTTCCCCGATCACTAAAATCTTAACCTCTTAAATTTTGACTTAACTGTTATCTTCCACATGTATCTGCATAAGATGAGCCTCTTACTCTGTAGCCATCTCTATTGAGTGGCTCTCAGGCCTTGTACAGAGTGAACATCATTGTAAAAAAAATCCTCTTTTTTCAATATGTGCCTATTTCTGATTGGAAGTACAAGTGTTTTTTTTGCTTGCATTTTATTTAAAACTTCATAGTTACCTACTGGAAAAGATTTCTTCCACATGTATCTGCATAAGATGAGCCTCTTACTCTGTAGCCATCTATATTGAGTGGCTCTCAGGCCTTGTACAGAGTCAACATCATTGTAAAAAAAATCCTCTTTTTTCAATATGTGCCTATTTCTGATTGGAAGTACAAGTGTTTTTTTTGTTTGCATTTTATTTAAAACTTCATAGTTGCCTACTGGAAAAGCTTTCTTCCACATGTATCTGCATAAGATGAGCCTCTTACTCTGTAGCCATCTATATTGAATGGCTCTCAGGCCTAGTACAGAGTGAAAATCATTGTAAAAAAATCCTCTTTCTTCATTATGTGCCTATTTCTGATTGTAAGTACAAGTGTCCTTTTTGTTTGCATTTTATTTAAAACTTCATAGTTGCCTACTGGAAAAGCTTTTGGGATGCATACACTCCTGATCCAAAATTTAAGACTACGTGAAAATTTTTTATAAGAGACTGTTTGTCATGGATACATTATATACTTTTTCTTACTTAAGGTTACTAATTCTATAATTTAAAAGGTTATGCAGACAAAAAGTTATAATCCGATCAATTTATTCAGAAATGGACATGTTTATAAAATGAGGCGTTTTACACTTGATGAAAATTATAAGACCAGGGGGTATAAATATCTAGGATAATTCCACTGTTCTTAGTTCAGTTAGAGATTAGCAATCACTCTGTAAAGGTGTCACTATGCCTAAAGCAAGCAAACTTACTGAAGTTGAGCGTGCTCGAATTCTAGATTTCCATAATCAAGGTTTGTCACAGCGGGCGATTGCAGATAAGGTAAATTGCAGTAAAACTGTGATTTGCAACTTTCTAAAGGACAGTGCGAATTATGGAAATGCAAAGTCTACTGGTAGGCCCCCCACCCAGATTTCTCCGGCATTGAGTAGGAGAATAGACGGGTTGTTGTGAAAGCCAATGGACTTTCTTCTAGTCAAATTAAGGCAGCCGCAGATGCTGATTGTCATCCAGTAACCATCAGACGACACTTACGACAAAAAGGCATGGTAAATAAAAAGCCTAAACAAATTCCTCGGCTGCTTCCGTGTCACAAATTGAACCGTTTAAAGTTTGGTCATGAATGCCAAACATGGGACATTGAGAAGTGGAAGAAAGTTCTGTATTCTGATGAGAAAAAATTCAATCTAGATGGTCTTGATGTCTTCCAACGATATTGGCATAACAAAAACATGCATCCTGCAATCTTCTCCATACATCATAGTGGTGGAGGATCCCTAATGGTATGGGGTGCTTTTTCTTACAGAGGGACGATGGAGCTCCAAGTGGTGCAGGTTCATCAGGTAGTGGCTGGTTATGTTAGCATGCTACAAAAAGCATCATTGGTGAAGGAGGGCCATCTTTTGCGTGGAGATGGTTATTTCAACAGGATAATGCTGCAATCCACACTGCATGCTTGACCCTGACCTTGACCTTTCTACAAGAAAATGGGGTCGATCTCTTGAGACATCCTGCATGGTCACTGGACTTGAACACAATTGAAAATGTTTGGGGATGGATGGCAAGATATGTTTATCGAAATGGTAAACAATATTCAACAAAAAATGAACTTCGTGAAGCTATCTTCAGAAGCTGGAGCAATATTCCTTGAAGCTTAACGGAAACACTTATTTCTAGCATGCCCCAAAGACTTTTTGAAGTCATCAAAACCAATTAGAGATAGAACTCATTAATAAATTTGGTTGTTGGATGTTTTCGTACACTTTTTGTACAATTTCGTAGAATTTTAGTCTCTGGTCTTATAATTTTGATCAAGTGTAAAATGCCTCATTTTATAAAAATGTCAATTTCTCAATAAAATGTTTGGATTATAACTTTTTGTCTACATAACCATTTAGATGATAAAATTAGTAACCTTAAGCAAGAAATGTTTAAAATTTTTCCATGAAAAACTGTCTTTTTAAAATTTTTTCAAGTGGTCTTAAATTTTTGATCAGGAGTATATATCTGTTAGGATTTTATAGGACGAGGCTTTACTGATGTTGCCATGCACACCAAAAAGAGAGTTATAAGTAGTTTCAAAATATTTGAGAGTATATTTTTGAAATATTTTTTTTTTTTTTTCAATCTAGCCAAATTTGTCCGTATTCTTCTTCTTGTCACCTTCACTTTTGTCCCTGACAATTTGCACAATGACAATATAAAATCTACCAAGATTGGTGATATATTGTAATAGTCTGGACAAAAAGAAAAAAGAATACAGATTGGCTCGATTGAAAAAAAAAAAAAATTATTTAAAAAATAACCTTTCAAAAATTTTGAAACTGCTTGCATCTCCAGTTTTGCGCACATGTGTAAATGTTGCAACGTCAGCAAAGCCGAGTCCAATAAAATCCCGATGTATGAAACACATGACAAAAACTTTTCCAGTTTGTCATATATTTCTAAATACTGTGTGTTGATATATAAAATTATACAACATTCTATATCATTATATCATACATACATATACATATACATACATATTAGGTTGGTGCAAAAATAATGACGTCATAATGTCGTTTTTTGACGTTAAAAATACGTCAAAAACGACATTATTACGTCATTATTTTTGCACCAACCTAATACATATATATATATATTAGGTTGGTGCAAAAATAACGTCGTTTTCTCACATATGTTACTATGTGACAAAACGACATTATGTTTGCACCAACCTAATATATATATATATATATATATATATATATATATATATATATATATATATCGGTATAGATTTGGATAAATCAAGCAAAAAGATATAAAGAACTGTATACGTGCATGTTGGCATGTACAGACAGGCAGGCAAATAAATAATCATCAAATTTATTCATGTGGTGTAAACATAACAGTGCTTGATGTGGTTAGACAGAGCAAAGATATATATTAATAGATATATTATAAATTAATTGATTCAAAATATGGTTTTTTTCGCTGCACAGTTCTAACCATGTTTCAAAAATTAATAGATATACATATACAAAATTAATAGATATACATATACAAATAACTAAGTTTAGGTGTGCGACTTAAATTTCACTGGTTTTCCACCTCGTCGGGCAATAAGTATATCTTATGTTATACAAAAACACAGACGAAACATGGCTAGAACACTGTTTCATAAACGAAAAATAAAATAAAATAGAACAAAAGTGTTCATTTTTTTTAAATAAAAAATTGTGCCTTATGAGCTGGAAAACCAGCAAAACTTAAGTTGCACACCTGAACATAGGTATGTGTATATGTTTATTTGTATATGTATATTTATTAATATATATATATATATATATCATTCCCTTCCTATCTACATATCGATCTCTAAGTCTCTTCCTATTTTCTCTCACTTGCTCTCTCTCACTACATATATATATATATATATATATATATATATATATATAGATAGATAGATAGATAGATATAGATATATCAGTTTGCTCATATCTATCTATCTATCTATCTCTCTCTCTCTCTCTCTCTATATATATATATATATATATATATATATATATATATGTATATATATATATATACCAAGTATAGAATTGGTGTATACAGAATAAATTCTAATAACCAACAAATACTATTTTTAAAAGAGTGCTCAACACAGATTGATTTGAACCTTTTAAAACCCTTTATTCTAAATTCAACACCATCAATTTATAAGACACCAGAAATGTTGAAATAAAATGGCTATTTTTATAGTGATTTAAAGCATTATAATTATATTATAAATTTCAAATAAATAATTATATATATATATATATATATATATATATATATATATATATATATATCAGTCTGGTCATATCTATATATGTATCTCTCAGTCTTTTCCTATCTCTCTCACTATATATATATATATATATATATATAAAGAAATATAGTCTTAAGGTGTGCTATATTTATGGAATAAAGTGCTCAATATCAGAGATAGAGCGTGTGTAAATATAAAAGTGAACATAGAAGTCAACACTTAGAGGCGACAGTCTGTTTCATGCTATATGCAATCGTCAAGCCACGTGTGCTGTTATTTTTCTCGGCTATTTATATATATACACGGGTTAGTGGTGCATTGTGGGTATTCTATTATGGCGGTTATTTCACCGGAAGTCGTTTGTTATCTATTTAGGTCAAATTATATTGCTTGTTTTTATTTTTGTTTCTTATTTTATTTATTTATTTATTTATTAACGTAGTAAAAATTTGTTTATATCACTTATTTAACAGTTTTGTTTTGGTTTGGGAATTTAATTAAAACTATTTGTTCAGTTTTGGGGTTGATTGTTGTAGTTCATTCTAACTATTATTTTGGCGGGAACAGTTTTTAATTGATTATCTTTATTTGGGATTGGTTTGTATATTTATTTACTTGGATTAATTTAGGTTAATTTATTTTACTTGTATATTTTCTCTTTTCGGTTTTCGATTTTTAAGTAACATAGTATTTTTTTATGTTTTATTTCTATTTTTTTTTTTTTTTTTTTTTTTTTTGTTATTTTTGCTTATTAGTATATTTATTTGTTTTTATTTTATTTTTTCCGTTTTTAATTTTTTAGGTTACGTAGTAAAAATTTATTTTCATGTCTGCATTTTGAGATGAGTTCGGATCTTTTGTTTAATAATTTATTTTGGTCGGGAAAAGTAATGATAGCTATTTTTTCCTCCGAGCAAAGTTTGCAAGTTTTTGATTGGTTATTGTAGGCTGATGATTTTTTCCTTATCTTCCAAGATATTTTTGGTGTGATGTTCGTTTTGTTTTTAATTTCCCAGATATACTTAGAAAGCATTGTACTGTTTGCATATTTACTATTTGTGAAAGATGTTTTGTGTGTATAATTTCTTTGTTTCCAGGGTCCTTCAGTTACTCCTATGTATACTTTTTCTTCATTATCTGGTGATTTTATCGTGGCTTGGTATATTACGTTGTTTTGTAAACAATTTCCGTTTAAGGGACATTCGTTCTTTATTCTGCAGTTGCACGTGGGTTTAATTTGTTCGTGTGGTTTGTTGATAATTTTCCTATTGTGCTTTTTTATTATTTGTGCCATGCTCTCGGTGCAGCTGTAGCTGATTTTTACAGTGTTTTTGTTGAATATCTTGTGTAAGGTGCTTGATTCTGGGAAGTGTTTGTGTAAGAGTTTGAAGAATATTTTCCCTACGTTTGTTTTTACGTTCTTGCTGTACGGTGGGTTGAACCATATGATATTTCTTCTTCTGTTGGCCTTTTTTGTATTCTGTGGTGAGTATGTGAGTGTTTCTGGGAATCCGCTATCTTTTAGGGCTGTTTCATAGTCTTTCTTAGCTTTGTTAAATAGGGATTCATTGGAGGAATTGTCAGAGAGCCTGCGGTTAATCGATTTTGGTATCTGTTTGATTATAGAAGGTGGATGGTTGGAAGATGTGTGTATGTAGAGTGGTTTGTCATTAGGTTTTCTATATGGTTTATGTGTGCCTTCTCTTAGGTTGAAGGTAACATCTAGAAAATCTACTTCGTTTAGGTTAGTTTTTATATCTATGTCGAATCCGTTATTTTTAAAAAATCTTTATTATTGCTTTTCTAGTTTTGTCTGTGTTTTGTTTGTTACAGTTTCTTAAGATTATGAGACCATCGTCCCTGTAGAGTCCTGTGTCATTTCTATCTATTATTTTGCTCAGTATACATAGGAGTAACTGAAGGACCCTGGAAACAAAGAAATTATACACACAAAACATCTTTCACAAATAGTAAATATGCAAACAGTACAATGCTTTCTAAGTATATCTGGGAAATTAAAAACAAAACGAACATCACACCAAAAATATCTTGGAAGATAAGGAAAAAATCATCAGCCTACAATAACCAATCAAAAACTTGCAAACTTTGCTCGGAGGAAAAAATAGCTATCATTACTTTTCCCGACCAAAATAAATTATTAAACAAAAGATCCGAACTCATCTCAAAATGCAGACATGAAAATAAATTTTTACTACGTAACCTAAAAAATTAAAAACGGAAAAAATAAAATAAAAACAAATAAATATACTAATAAGCAAAAATAACAAAAAAAAAAAAAAAAAATAGAAATAAAACATAAAAAAATACTATGTTACTTAAAAATCGAAAACCGAAAAGAGAAAATATACAAGTAAAATAAATTAACCTAAATTAATCCAAGTAAATAAATATACAAACCAATCCCAAATAAAGATAATCAATTAAAAACTGTTCCCGCCAAAATAATAGTTAGAATGAACTACAACAATCAACCCCAAAACTGAACAAATAGTTTTAATTAAATTCCCAAACCAAAACAAAACTGTTAAATAAGTGATATAAACAAATTTTTACTACGTTAATAAATAAATAAATAAATAAAATAAGAAACAAAAATAAAAACAAGCAATATAATTTGACCTAAATAGATAACAAACGACTTCCGGTGAAATAACCGCCATAATAGAATACCCACAATGCACCACTAACCCGTGTATATATATAAATAGCCGAGAAAAATAACAGCACACGTGGCTTGACGATTGCATATAGCATGAAACAGACTGTCGCCTCTAAGTGTTGACTTCTATGTTCACTTTTATATTTACACACGCTCTATCTCTGATATTGAGCACTTTATTCCATAAATATAGCACACCTTAAGACTATATTTCTTTATATTCAGCTCCTGGTAAACAGTAGAGCACTTTCGCTACATTTATAACCCAGTATGGACATGGAAAAATTTAACCTCGACTACTCCCTAAAAAACATACCCATCCCATCCCCCCCTATATATAAACTAAAATTAATTGAAAAAATAGAAAGTTTCCTAAAAAGAATGAGATGGAAAGTCCACTTTTTAAACCGGGACCTTTACAATAACAACACACTTAAGGAAAAATACGGCTTTAAAACAAAAAAATGCCCCCCACAACAAAAAGAATTAGACAATTTCGAGAAAGACTTAACTGACCTAGTTAGAAACATAAAATTCCACAAAAAACAAGATGCATTCCAAAAAAAAACTAAAAGCAGATATAACTAAAATAAACAATTCAGCAAGTGTATTTATCGCTGCTGACAAAACGAGAAATTTATACAAACTAAGTCCTCCTACACACAATAAATTACTGAAGAACAACATAACCAAAACATACAAAAAGGCACCCCAAACAACAGAACACGATATCAATAAGGAAGCTAAAACAATCGCCCAAAAATTAGACCTGGATGACCGAATAAGTTGTATTAGCAAGGCAAGAGCCTTTATCACACTAAAAGACCATAAAGAAAATTTCAAAACCAACCCTGCATGTAGACTCATAAACCCAGCCAAAAGTGAACTAGGTAAAATAAGTAAAACAATACTAGAAAGAATTAATTCTGAACTTAGGAAGAAATTAGGAGTAAACCAGTGGAAAAATACGAAAACAACTATTGACTGGTTCCACAGCATAAATAACAAACAAAACTGCCAATTCTTACAATTAGAGATAAAAGAATTTTACCCATCCATAACAGAACGTATGCTAGATAAGGCCATCAACTTAGCTCAGGAACAAGTAATAATACAACCAAGCGAAATCAACATCATTAAGCACTCCCGTAAATCACTATTATTCCACAATGATGAAGCATGGATAAAGAGAGATGGGATATTTGACACTACAATGGGAAGCTTTGACGGTGCAGAAGCATGCGAAATCATAGGCATTTACTTACTAAACGAACTGAGCAAAATAATAGATAGAAATGACACAGGACTCTACAGGGACGATGGTCTCATAATCTTAAGAAACTGTAACAAACAAAACACAGACAAAACTAGAAAAGCAATAATAAAGATTTTTAAAAATAACGGATTCGACATAGATATAAAAACTAACCTAAACGAAGTAGATTTTCTAGATGTTACCTTCAACCTAAGAGAAGGCACACATAAACCATATAGAAAACCTAATGACAAACCACTCTACATACACACATCTTCCAACCATCCACCTTCTATAATCAAACAGATACCAAAATCGATTAACCGCAGGCTCTCTGACAATTCCTCCAATGAATCCCTATTTAACAAAGCTAAGAAAGACTATGAAACAGCCCTAAAAGATAGCGGATTCCCAGAAACACTCACATACTCACCACAGAATACAAAAAAGGCCAACAGAAGAAGAAATATCATATGGTTCAACCCACCGTACAGCAAGAACGTAAAAACAAACGTAGGGAAAATATTCTTCAAACTCTTACACAAACACTTCCCAGAATCAAGCACCTTACACAAGATATTCAACAAAAACACTGTAAAAATCAGCTACAGCTGCACCGAGAGCATGGCACAAATAATAAAAAAGCACAATAGGAAAATTATCAACAAACCACACGAACAAATTAAACCCACGTGCAACTGCAGAATAAAGAACGAATGTCCCTTAAACGGAAATTGTTTACAAAACAACGTAATATACCAAGCCACGATAAAATCACCAGATAATGAAGAAAAAGTATACATAGGAGTAACTGAAGGACCCTGGAAACAAAGAAATTATACACACAAAACATCTTTCACAAATAGTAAATATGCAAACAGTACAATGCTTTCTAAGTATATCTGGGAAATTAAAAACAAAACGAACATCACACCAAAAATATCTTGGAAGATAAGGAAAAAATCATCAGCCTACAATAACCAATCAAAAACTTGCAAACTTTGCTCGGAGGAAAAAATAGCTATCATTACTTTTCCCGACCAAAATAAATTATTAAACAAAAGATCCGAACTCATCTCAAAATGCAGACATGAAAATAAATTTTTACTACGTAACCTAAAAAATTAAAAACGGAAAAAATAAAATAAAAACAAATAAATATACTAATAAGCAAAAATAACAAAAAAAAAAAAAAAAAAAAAAAAAAAATAGAAATAAAACATAAAAAAATACTATGTTACTTAAAAATCGAAAACCGAAAAGAGAAAATATACAAGTAAAATAAATTAACCTAAATTAATCCAAGTAAATAAATATACAAACCAATCCCAAATAAAGATAATCAATTAAAAACTGTTCCCGCCAAAATAATAGTTAGAATGAACTACAACAATCAACCCCAAAACTGAACAAATAGTTTTAATTAAATTCCCAAACCAAAACAAAACTGTTAAATAAGTGATATAAACAAATTTTTACTACGTTAATAAATAAATAAATAAATAAAATAAGAAACAAAAATAAAAACAAGCAATATAATTTGACCTAAATAGATAACAAACGACTTCCGGTGAAATAACCGCCATAATAGAATACCCACAATGCACCACTAACCCGTGTATATATATAAATAGCCGAGAAAAATAACAGCACACGTGGCTTGACGATTGCATATAGCATGAAACAGACTGTCGCCTCTAAGTGTTGACTTCTATGTTCACTTTTATATTTATATATATATATATATATATATATATATATATGCACAAACACACACATACACACATATATATATGTGTGTGTGTGTATATATAAATATATATATATATATATATATATATATATATATATGTATATGTCTGTTCATATTTATCTATTTGTCTATCTATGATTTTTTTGAAGGGCCACATAAAACATTGTCTGCAAAACATCAATAATATACATTCTACTGCTCCATATGTAATGTTCTGTTTTTAAGTTCAAGACGGACAAAAAGCATGAAACTCATTGACTGTCCATGTATTCTGGGAGGACATTTCTGAATTGAAAACTATGGAGAATGCTATAAGAAATCACTTCACTTTCCAATAATTCATGGTAATTCACAGATATTAAAAAGAAAAGCAGTCAGTGGAGAGCCATGATCACCTATTTTCTGAAGGGATATGGACCTTTTAAAATAAATATCTTTTTGAGGTTAATCATTGGGTAACACTGTTACTGGAAGAAGGCCAGAGAATAGAAAAAGAAAACATTTAGAGAAAAATACAACCAAACATGTTCTCATATCCTCAAAAAATATCTCATGATATTATAACAATCACTCATCTTAAAATTTCAGACAAAAATCTTGGATATTGATTGGTTGGTTTTATTGTTCTTCAAACCTTTCCCCATCTGCTGAATGGCAGCACATCACTGGAACATTGAACATTTCTCTTCAGGTTCATGTCGCAGCAAAATGAATCACTCAGTCATTGGTTCAAAAAGAAAGATAGTAAAAAAGAAGACAAAAATTATTTGGACAGTTGTCAGCTAAAAGATTTGGAAACTCCTTAAAAACTGTTCTGACTCTCCCTAAAATGATAATTTTTTTTTTTCCCAAAGAAAATATCCATGAAGAAAGACAACTATCAGATTGATAGAAAAAAAGACCAAAAAAGTAAAAAGACCTGAAAAAAAAAAAAAAAATTAATGACTTTTTCTTGCCTTTTTAATAGGAAACAGGGAAGGACAGTGCTTTTTTTTTTTCAACTGACATTTTTTTTTTTTTTGTAATTTATACATTTTTCATTCATTTGTTCCTTTCTAGTTATTTTCTTGTTGCATTTTCTAAGAGCCACATTGCTCTGAATTCCCATAACACAATGGTCAATATGAAGTAATTTAGGGGGTAAAAAAATGATTTTTAGACAGAATTAAAATAGGATGGTTACAATCTATTCTTTTTCTATTTTTATCATTTCACTCCACAAGCAAGGCAATAAAGCCACTAAGATGCTAGAGGTTACAGAGTGTGCGAGAATATTAAGAAAACAATAAAAGAACAAGTTTAGGAGATTAATATAATTAATGTCCAGTTATACCAGGAACACGAGTAGGGTTATTTATAATCTGGGTCAATTTTTTTGCTTATGGAGAATTCATAGCAATATTATTGTCTTTGTTGGTTTTATTTGAGTACACAAACTTTTCATTATGCAAAAAAAATGAAATCAATACAGTTATGAATAGTAGCTGAAGATTAATCACAGAGGATATTATACATATATGTGCACCAAGCCCATGGCAATTTACCATGGTGATTTTGAGTAACTTCTTTCATGAGTAAGGGATATATATATATATATACATATATATATATATATATATATTGTCATCCACAAAGAGACTGTTTTGCTGTATCATAGCTCATCAGTGTGGTTAGACGTCTGGTTGCCTTTAGCTAGGGTTGAAACCTGGCTGAATTGGCATCAGTCGGAGATTCTACACTTAAGCGGCTGGATGAATTTATTTTTATATAGACACATATTGACTGAGAGAACTTGATTCTCTTTACTGAAGAGTCTTGCATTATTAGCAGTAATAATCACTGTTCACAAACTCACACTTCCTCTCCAGAGAACTCAACTGAAATAAATTTTTCAGGATCATCTATCTATCTATATATATATATATATATATATATATATATATATATTTACATATGCTCTATCTATAATATTGAGCACTTTATCCCATAAATATAGCATACGTTAAACTATATTTGTTCATATATATATATATATATATATATATATATCATAATTAATTAATTCATTGGGACTAGAAGAAACCTCAACAAAATGCAGAAAGCACTGGATGGCCGTTTTGTCCTATATTTGGAACTCATAAGCAGTGCACATTCACTATTGTGAATTGAAATCCAAACAGTTACGATAGGAGGCAAACCAACTGTAGCAACGAGCCTCGGTGACATAGATGTAATGAATTAGACTCAATATAGCATAATTTTTATATATATATATATATCTATATATATATATATATATATATATATATATATATATATATGTATATATATGTATATATATATATATATATATATATATACACATATATATATATATGTATATATATGTATATATATATATATATATATATATATATATATATATATATATACACACATATATATATATATATATATATAAATATATAAAAACAGACCATATATACTCATGTATCATGCAACTTTTGAAGACCTAATTTTGTAGCTAATTATAAGTGGGGTGCATCATACACGAGATATAAAATTAACATATGTACTACTAGCCCTGACTACGCCATTGACCAAGCCATATATCCATTTACTACAGTCAAAAATATAACTGTATTTAAAATAAACATAATTTTGATAAAACTGATATTTTACTTAAGTGTATCCAATAATAACGTATGTAATATTCAAATATTAGTATTGTATTATAAAATACAAACAGTGAATATGCATTTTTTTCATTGTTTATGTTTATAGGATGTTTAGCTGTTTCTCGTTCAGTTGTTTAAGGCTGTACGTGTTTACACAACGAGTATAGCGTTACTAATAATACTTTTACCCTTCTCTTTTGCTTTTCTTAACTTATTTAACTAGAAGATGGGATAAAAAGAAAGAGAAAAAGAGGTTAATTTATTGTAATTTAGTCTTTCAAAAAATGAACTAGCATTATACACGAAATACATGATAAAATCATTTTTTATATGTGAAAATTTGGGGGCCGCAGGATACACAAGATTGTATGATACATGAGCATATACGATATATATCAGAATAATTATAGGTTCTGCACATACTTCTAATAGTCTTAGAGATAAGAGTGACTTATGTTTAGAAGAAAAAATTAGAATAATAGAATATAATAATTTAAGCGAACTATTGAATCAAAGGAATGAATTAGTGTTAAAATGTTGATATAAAAACAAATTCAAATTTCCATTATATATGTTTCACTTAATTAGCTACTATATTTCCATAATATTCACTCCCCTCTAACTCTTCAACTATCAAATAGTATAACTAATTCTAATTTCTATATTTTTATTTCCATCCCCTTAACCTCTTTATAATTTATAAACTTTCTCCTACATTAATATCTCCCCAACTCACTTTCCTTTAATCCCTTACATATATTATTTACTTCAGGATATTAAAATAAAAACAGAATTGATACTGTAGCACAATGTCCCAAAGCCACCCAACGTGAGGTTTGAATTCAGAGTTGTTCTTCTCCTAGACTATTTGAGTTATAGAGACCAGACTGTCCTGCTTTTTACCCAGAGCTAGAGTGGGGGAGAATCGAAGGACTCATTCTTAAAGATATTAGTATATATTTAAAATATACTGAATTTGACTGGAATTTGAACTCAGTTCTCCAATTTCTGATTTTGAACAATATGCTTTCATATGTATGTATGTATGAGGATACCCATCTACTAGGGCAGCTAGCCAATCCCTATTGCAGATGATTACTCAGGTGTATTTGTGTTCATTCAACACCCACAGAGCCCACCTGTGGTTTATACTGCAGCTATGCTGAGCTGACATTAGTTACAGTTTCTGGGAAAGTGCGTGTTCCCTAGCGTGATTAGCTATTTGAACAAGGCCACCACACTCAAGCCCTCGGTCATGATGACTTGTGACTTCATGCCAGGACAGCTATTGAGAGCACCCAAGGGATCTGTCTACCCAGTTTCACTCACAAGGCTTGGGTCAACCCATGGTATGGTATTCAGACACGTTCCAAAGGTGCTGCATGCCGGGATTGACCCCTCCAATCTGATAACATCAGGAAGTCCCTTTCCTGACAAATCAACCATGGTGAGATTTGAACTCGGGTCAGGGTGAACCTGGGAACACCAGCAATTAAGAGGTGGTTTCATGCTCCCTAAAACCTCCTGATCAGAGGCCTTGCTGTTGGACGTAGTTTATCATCTTACTGAGGACATGGATGTAGTTTATCGTCTTACCCAGGATGGTCTCTAACTGGGAAGTAAGAAGCTGGAATAGAGTTCCACAAGTGAGAAGTGTCATAGAAGAAGCTGTTAGCATAGAACTTACCTTTACATCCACCAATTTCAATAGGTAAATGATGAGACTTTGCATCAAAAACCTACGTATCATAGAGAAACATCCATTAGAACAATAACTATGGAAGTATTTATAAAAAAAAAAAAGGTGCAAGGAAGCTACACTACAATGTTAGGAAAGTGATTGAAGATGAGGTGCCCGGTCAGGACCAGTAACATAATTTATATCTGCAATAGATTGTATGGGTTTCAACTTGTAAAATTTGGATTATAGCAATATCTTGCTGAAACAATTTCCGATATGACCACCAAAGTTAAGCAATGTCAAGCTTGGTCAGTGCCTAGATGAGTGAACACTTGAGAATACCAGGTGCTGTAAGGTTAGATGTGTGGGTGCTGTAATAGATAATGGCTTGGAATTTTTAATCGGAAAGCCAAGTTTCGACTCCAGTTAGGATTATAATAATCGCTTACATGCAAATATCCTTGGTAAAGTTAATAATTGAACTTTTCTCCCTCCATCAATAGGTTAATTAGTAAAACTTGTATTCTTCAAACTATTATTACCTCAAAAAAATGTATACAAAATATTTAGATTTTAACATTAAATAACATATAGATGTTGGTATGCCACTAAAACAATTTTCTATGACTCCTATTATGACTATTTTCTATAACTTTTATTATGACTACTTTCAATGATGTTTATTATGACTATTTTTGATGACTTCTATTATGACTATTTTCTATGACTTTTATTATGACTATTTTCAATGACTTTTATTATGAGTATTTTCTATGAATTTTATTATGACTATTTTCAATTACTTTTATTATGACTATTTTCAATGACTTTTATTATGAGTATTTTCTATGAATTTTATTATGGCTATTTTCAATGACATCTATTATAACTATTTTCTATAACTTTTATTATGACTTCTTTCAATGATTTTTATTATGACTACTTTCTATGACTTCTATTATGACTATTTTGTATGACTTTTATTATGACTATTTTCAATGACATCTATTATAACTATTTTCTATAACATTTATTCAATGACTTTTATTATGACTATTTTCGATGACTTCTATTATGACTATTTCCTATGACTTTTATTATGGCTATTTTCAATGACATCTATTATAACTATTTTCTATAACTTTTATTATGACTACTTTCAATGATTTTTATTATGACTATTTTCTCTGACTTCTATTATGACTATTTTCTATGACTTTTATTATGACTATTTTCAATGACATCTATCATAACTATTTTCTATAACATTTATTATGACTACTTTCAATGACTTTTATTATGACTATTTTCGATGACTTTTATTATGACTATTTTCTATGACTTTTATTATGACTATTTTCTATGACTTTTTTATGACTATTTTCGATGACTTTTACCTTCTTCAGGCGATGTACATCTCAAACCGAATCCATTATTTATTCACTGGGTTAGAATGTTCTAGTGTAATGCTTTTTTCATTTCAGTTATTTCCTTTTAGAAACTCAACTCTCCAAGTTTTTATTCACATCTGCTGCGGCCAGGTATTGAACTCACAACCCAAGACACTGGATTACTTCAACCAATGCTTTTATCCACTGGGCCACGACTCCTTCGAGACAAAAAATGGTTCAGTTTGAAATTCCAACATATATCACATGAAGAAGGCCAGAATGTATAACAGCTGAAACGTTGTGAATATGACAAGGAAAATGAGGACAAAAGTTCAAACAATGTAAATAGTGTAAATAATTACAATACCTCATCTCAGAAATATTGTCAGTGGAGTGGTCTCCAATTGCCTTCTCCAAAGTTTGAAATTCTCTTAGACAGATTGTCACCCAAGGCTAGAGAGATCTGCAACTGGCTTGTTGGCAATATTTATTAGTTAGATATCCAATTTTCAATTCTGAAATGTAACTAACTGGAAAGACATGCAATTTGCTTTCTGTAGGAATTATTTAATCAACTGTTTACTCAGTAGAATATCTTCAAGTAATAATTGTAACCATTTCATGCAGTTCCGATAGAGAAATTTCATTTTGTTAAAATGGAGTCAGATTTAATTACCCACTGAAATTTTGAATGTGACCGTTTGCTTATAGGTGGAAGAATGATTGGTTTGGTTTTTTTATGGCTTATCAACCTTTTGCAGGTTGTTTAAAGCCACACAATATTTTAGATTGTAAGTAATTTGGTGGAGGTGGTAATAATGATTTGCTGAAAGAAAGAAAAATCAATGGAGATGATAAAGCAAAAGAAATCCCAAAAGAATTAAAGGAAATATTATCACAGAGGAAAATGGCCTAGAAGAGAAAGAAAGAACCAAAAGAAATCAAAAAAATAGGAAGAAAGAAAAAAGTAGAAAAAAGAAATAAATGGGCCAATATATTAAAGGAAAATGACCTAGAAAAGAAAGGAAAAAAAATGAAGGAAAATCAAGAGAAGGAAAGAAGGATTGAAAATCACAAACAGAAAGAAAAAAAAGAAAGAACTAAATGAAATAATATAGCAAAGGAAAGCAGCCTAGAAGAGAAAGGAAGAAAGAACGAATGAACCAGTAATGAAGAAAGAAGGAAAGAAAGAAAGAAGGAAAGAAAAAAAGAAAGAAAGAAAGAAAGAATGAAAGAAAGAACTAAATGAAACAGTAAAGGAAAGCAGCCTAGAAGAGAAAGGAAGAAAGAACGAATGAACCAGTAATGAAGAAAAAAGGAAAGAAAGAAGGAAAGAAAGAAAGAAAGAAAGAAGGATAGAAAGAAAGAAAGAATGAAAGAAAGAACTAAATGAAACAGTAAAGGAAAGCAGTCTAGAAGAGAAAGGAAGAAAGAACCAATGAACCAGTAATGAAGAAAGAAGGAAAGAAAGAAAGAAGGAAAGAAAAAAAGAAAGAAAGAAAGAATGAAAGAAAGAACTAAATGAAACAGTAAAGGAAAGCAGCCTAGAAGAGAAAAGAAGAAAGAACCAATGAAACAGTAATGAAGAAAAAAGGAAAGAAAGAAGAAAAGAAAGAAAGAAGGATAGAAAGAAAGAAAGAAAGAACTAAATGAAACAGTAAAGGAAAGCAGTCTAGAAGAGAAAGGAAGAAAGAACCAATAAGCCAGTAATGAAGAAAAAAGGAAAGAAAGAAGGAAAGAAAGAAAGAAAGAAAGAAGGATAGAAAGAAAGAAAGAATGAAAGAAAGAACTAAATGAAACAGTAAAGGAAAGCAGTCTAGAAGAGAAAGGAAGAAAGAACCAATGAACCAGTAATGAAGAAAGAAGGAAAGAAAGAAAGAAAGAAGGAAAGAAAAAAAGAAAGAAAGAAAGAATGAAAGAAAGAACTAAATGAAACAGTAAAGGAAAGCAGCCTAGAAGAGAAAAGAAGAAAGAACCAATGAACCAGTAATGAAGAAAGAAGGAAAGAAAGAAAGAAGGAAAGAAAAAAAGAAAGAAAGAAAGAATGAAAGAAAGAACTAAATGAAACAGTAAAGGAAAGCAGCCTAGAAGAGAAAAGAAGAAAGAACCAATGAACCAGTAATGAAGAAAGAAGGAAAGAAAGAAAGAAGGAAAGAAAAAAAGAAAGAAAGAAAGAAAGAATGAAAGAAAGAACTAAATGAAACAGTAAAGGAAAGCAGCCTAGAAGAGAAAAGAAGAAAGAACCAATGAAACAGTAATGAAGAAAAAAGGAAAGAAAGAAGAAAAGAAAGAAAGAAGGATAGAAAGAAAGAAAGAAAGAACTAAATGAAACAGTAAAGGAAAGCAGTCTAGAAGAGAAAGGAAGAAAGAACCAATGAACCAGTAATGAAGAAAGAAAGAAAGAAAGAAGGAAAGAAAGAAAGAAGGAAAGAAAGA
This sequence comes from Acanthosepion lycidas, assembly GCA_963932145.1. Taxonomy (NCBI): domain Eukaryota; kingdom Metazoa; phylum Mollusca; class Cephalopoda; order Sepiida; family Sepiidae; genus Acanthosepion; species Acanthosepion lycidas. Next base: position 39,701,170 of record OZ010603.1, read on the forward strand.
AAGAAAGAAAGAAGGAAGGAAGGAAAGAAGGAAGGAAAGAAAGAAAGAACTAAATGAAACAGCAAAGGAAAGCAGCCTAGAAGAGAAAAGAAGAAAGAACGAATAGAAGAGAAAGGGAGAAAAAAAGAAAAATAGAACCAGTGGAAATCACAAACAGAAAGAAAGAAAGAAAGAAAGAAAGAAAAAAAAAAAAAGAAAGACTATAACAAAGGCAAACAGCCAAGAAGAGAAAGAAAGAAAGAAAGTGGATTAATTGTTTTTTTTTGTTTAGTGGCATATCAACATCTATAGTGAAATCTGAATATTTTGCATGCAATTCTACTTCACTATTTGATATAATAATGGTTTTAGTGATACAGGTCTTACTAATTAACCAACAGTTGGGGTGAAAAGATGTGAATTTATACATTTCCCAAAGGTATTTGTGTATAAGTGAATATAACACATCCAACTGGAATTGGAACACAGCTCTCCAAATTCCAATTACAAGTTCTTATCCAATGAACCACCTGCACATCCAAGCTTACAGCAGTGTTCATCCATCTTGATTCTGACCAGGAACATCATTGCTTAACTTGAGTGATCATATATGAATGATCAATGTGATATAGTCAGGAGGAAAGGAAAAAATGTAATGCAATTTGGAATGAGTAGAGGGGTTTTCTGTTACCTTTTTTACAGTTTGAAATTCAGACTTTTCCTACTATTTGGTTACCACTTGCGAATTAAGAATGTAGTCTACTCTTCTATTTAACCCATAGCTGGAGGGAGAAGAGCAGGATTCTTTCTTTATTTGGACAAAATTGAAAACAGGAAGCTAGACTGGAATTTGAACATGATACACAGTGAGAAAGCACGGACTATTTAGTATCTGAGATATTTGGAAATATTTAATAGGTAAATATCCAATTTCTGAAAAAGAAAACACCGAAAAGAAAAACGTCAAGCCCACCTGGAAAGACATGCTGTTCCCTTTTCATATGGTTTATTTAAGCAACTGAGTACCCCGTAGAATCTCTTGGGGTTATCTCTTTAACCTTTTCATAGAGTTCCATTATGGAAATGTAATTTTGGCAAAATGGTGTCGGATTTAATTACCCTCTGACATTTTGAATGTGATCGTCCACTTCGAGGTGGAAAGGAAAAAATTTTTCGTACTTTGGAATGAAGTGGGTGGACTGCTTTCTGTATTTTTTTCCCTCCCTGCTTTCCATATACACTCGTTTATTTGGTTTTAACTGTCTTTTTTTTTTCTTTTTTTGGCAGGTTTCGAGGAGACATGCTGTGAAAGATTCCTAGAACTAGCTTCAGAAAAGAAATGTAATTTTCTTGGAACTATAAAGATCCACCCTGCCACCTTTCACAGACATACATACCACATACGCACACTCGCACACACACACACACACACATATATATATATATATATATATATATATATATATATATATATATATATCATTTGATATATATATATATATATATATATCATTTGATATATATATATATATATCATTTGATATATACATATATATATCATTTGATATATATATATATATATATATATATATATATCATTTGATATATATATATATATATATCATTTGATATATATATATATATATATCATTTGATATATATATATATATGTATATATCATTTGATATATGTATATATATATATATATCATTTGATATATATATATATATATATATATATATATCATTTGATATATATATATATATATATATCATTTGATATATATATATATATATATATCATTTGATATATATATATATATATATATATATATCATTTGATATATATATATATATATATATATATATATATATATATATATATATATATATACATATATCATTTGATATATATATATATATATATATATATCGTTTGATATATATATATATATATATATCATTTGACATATATATATATATATATATATATATATATATATATCATTTGATATATATGTATATATATATATGTATATAAATATATATATATATCTCATTTGATATATATATATATATATATATATATATATATATATATATATATATATATATATATATGTATATTAGGTTGGTGCAAAAATAATATCGGTTTTTGATGTAATTTTTAACGTCAAAAACCGACATTATTTTTGCACCAACTTAATATATATCTACACACGGTCTGATCAAAAAGTATCAGGACTGTTGCTATGGCAACAGAGTTAAAGTACATGAAGTGAAGCCACTGGGTACCAATTGACCTTGAATTTTGCCGCACATGCATGCTAAATTGTAACATTCTTGTTTGTATGAGATGTTCAATTTGTTTGAGAAGGGGAATACTTCAAATGAGATTAAATGCTGAATTGATATGAGTTGTAATTTTGTTTTTTTAGCACCAGTCCTGATGCTTTTTATCAGCCCTCATATATATATATATATATATATATAAATATATATATATGAAGAAATATAGTCTTAAGGTGTGCTATATTTATGGGATAAAGTGCTCAATATCAGAGATAGAGCGTGCATAAATATAAATGTGAACATAGAAGTCAACACTTTGAGGTGACAGTCTGTCTCATGGCCTGACGATTGCATATAGCATGAAACAGACTCTAAGTGTTGACTTCTATGTTCACTTTTATATATATATATATATATATATATATATATATATATAGTTAAAATATGTACAAAAACCTGTTAAGAATTGGGAAAAAAGCATGATGTATTTATATTCATTTATAATATTAGGTTGGTGCAAAAATAATATCGTTTTTTGACGTATTTTTTAATGTCAAAAAATATTAAAATTCAAACTTTGTTACAATTGGATTTTCAGTGTTTTTTTTTACTAGAAAAATAATCTGTTGTGTTACTTTTCTTATTTTAACTGGTTTTCACTTATCTTTTAAAAATGTTTTTAACTCTTTATATCTCCACGTGTTGACGCTTATGTTTTGAACAAATGAAAAAAATGAAAAATTAAGGGGTGTAACAGACTACATATGTCACTCATCATAAGGAAAATTTGGTAGAATCTGTTTATACAATGAATTAAATATTGGTTTGAACTTGTTGATGAAAAATGTTTCTTTATTAATTTACCTTTTTCAGTGGTTCTGTAGTGACATTGGTTGAATGGAAGAGACTAAAATTTGTCTGTTTTTGTCCTCCACATCCCTCTATATGTTGGTCAAGGGGTGATTTTGTGTAGGGATCCCTAATTTATTGGTGTTGAACTGTTATCTTTTGCTGGAGTGACTGGCAGGTTTGTAGCAATGCTTGTGGCAACCTTTGCATGTAAGTATGCATATTAAATTCTCTGAGTTAGAAATCATTTTTGATTTTGAATTTGGATCCGTCTTTGAAAGGAAATTCATAGCCCTCTAATAGTTAGCTGCTTACTTCACAAAAGGGTCAGTTGCATTTTCAGGGTCCTTAATTGTGTTCTGTAGTTTTGCACTCATCAGTAACTTTTTTAGTGATTTTGGTTGTTTACTTTTGATGATTGGGTACTTTTATCCTTTAGTAGGATTGGTAGATTTAGTTGTATGTGTATGTATAAGAGATGACCTTTTATTCTTTTTAATTCTCGGTGTGGATATTAATTTGTTTTGATTTTCAATGCTGTTGTTGATCAAACTTTGTGGATATTTTCTCTTGATGAATATATTTTCATCACTTCTAATCTGTGGTCTCTTGTGGCTGTGTTTGAGAACATTGTACATATCTGCTTGGCTAGGTTGAGTGGGTTTTTGGTACAAGTGTGTTTCAGATAGGAAGATGTAAAAAGGAGATACTGTCGAGAGCCAGTCAGCTTAAAGCATATGTTGGTTTCTAGCTTAGTGTTTGTTTTTCTTATTAATATGTCTACAAAGGAAAGCTTTTTGTTGCTATACTCCATAGTGAATTGGATGCTAGAATTTATATTATTAATGAATGTATGGATTGTCTTTAGTTTATCCAGACTTTCATTCCACCGAATGAAACAGTCCTCTCGATAAATTTTCCAGTTTTCTTTTATGTTGTGACTGAAGTCATACCGATAGATTTCTGAGTTTCTTGCCTAAATTTTAATTCATGGGATCCCATGACTAAGTTGGCATATGTAGGTGCAACCTTTGTCCCCATGGCTGTTACTGTTTTTTGTCAGTAGGGTGTTTCATCAAACAAGAAATAGTTGTTTTCTAAGATGAATTCAAGGATTTCTATGACAAAATTTCCTTTGATCATAAAGGAACACTTCTAGGCAGTATTTAATAGCGCCTATTCCATAGTCATGCAAGATGTCTATAGGTTTACAATATCCATTGGGACCATATAAGTATTAATGTTTACCTCATTGGGCAGATGATTCAGAAAATCTAAATCATATTGAATGAAGCGTCAAACATGTTTGATAAGAGGTTTCAATAGGATATCTAGAAAATTGGTTAGACGTTGTGTCTCGCAAAGTGAGCCTGCTATTATATGCCTTAGTTTTAGGTCGGTTGATGCTGGTATATTCCCAAAATCAGTTATTGTAGCATTGTAGGTCTCATTCATGAGCTTAGTTTTGTGTATTTTAGGTAGTCCATAAAAAACTGTTTGTTTTATATCTAAAGTTTGTAAGGTAGGCATGTTCCTCAGAAGTAAGACAGTCTTGGTATGAGTGTATTAAATTAATGAGTTTTTTCATCACTTTATGAGGTTGGTATTCTCTGGCTTCTTCATAGTAGGTATCATCCTGTAGCATATTTTGTATGATGCTTGTGTATTGTTCTGTATCAATATATATATATATATATATATATATATATATATATATATATTAGGTTGGTGCAAAAATAATGACGTAATAATGTCGTTTTTTGATGTATTTTTTAACGTCAAAAAACGACATTATTACATCATTATTTTTGCACCAACCTAATATATATATATATATATATATATATATATATATATATATATATATAATATATTAGGTTGGTATATATATATATATATATATATATATATATATATATATTAGGTTGGTGCAAAAATAATGACGTAATATTGTCGTTTTTTGATGTTAAAAAATACGTCAAAAAACGACATTATTACGTCATTATTTTGCACCAACCTAATATATATATATATATATATATATATATATATATTTAATTAAGTAACGAAAAACTTGGTAATCCGTATGGGTAGTACCAAGGAGGATGAAATCCTGAGAACTCAATGTAAATCCAGAGCAAATAATTTAAAGAAAAACAGACCACTTTAAGGCGCCATTTTAATAGTTTATTTCACCAGAGATCTTTTAAAGTACCCTGGATCTTCAGACATCACTGAAACAAAAGTGAAATGAAAATTTACACTTTTGACGGGTAGTATTAAATATATGTAATTTAACAGAGAGGGTAGCGAGGAGTGGTGTGAGAGACATGGTCAAGTTTAGGGAGGGTTTATTTTAATATTTCTTTATCTCATACTTAATATTGAGGAAGGAGTGGGTAAGGATCGGACATTGACCTATTGAATCAGTCAAGTCAATGGAAATGATATCTTGAAAGGGAAGGAGAGAAAAGAGAAAGAGAAAAAGAAAAAAGGGGGAAGTAAAGAGAAAGGAGATGTAATTAGGGTTTTCGGAGGAAGAAGACGGGTGGTATAGTTTTAGCAATTTAGGTTAAAAACAGATTTTAACGTTTGATTAAATGTTTAAAAAAAAACACAAAGAAATTAATTTAATGCTTGTTAGCAATTTAAACAGTCAACTCCTTTACAAATAAATTAGGTATTTAATATGAGTTAAATACTATATTTAAAAACACATTAAAAAAAAAATAGATAAGATTTAAAATATGAAAGTTTACTAATAGTAATCTTTTAATATTGTAAATGACTGTTAAGGTAACATCTTTATCAGTTTGAATCTAATTCATGAATGTAATTTGTAACAATTTTTAGATGGGTAATATTTCTTACTGCTTTGAATATATGCTTTTTTAGCGCTAGAGGGCATTGTCAGTGATGTTCTGGAAATGGATCATTGAGCAGTTTCGGGTCTTTCAAACATCATACTGACCTCACCAAATTGACCCCATCAGAGCTGTTCAGACTCTGAAACGCCCTCTAAAAAATGCTTGTAGACACTGACTTCTATAAATATACCCTGTTATCACACATTTGATTGGGGATTGACCAACAGCCAATCACAACAGTGCGACCTCTATTTAAGCTGTTTACGGGTAATTTTTTTTTCTTTTTTTCATCTTTTTAGTGGACACCCCTTCATCGGATACTTAGAAGGTAATTATGTTTTCCGCTTTTACCCACTTCCCATCAAGTTTCATTTCACCAACTAATAATTACTATTGGCAGAGATAAGAAAAATACGGCCTTTAAAATTAATAAATAAAATTGCTTAAAGTTTAGGTTTCAAATTATGATGGAGTAATATTTAAAGGTAATATTAAAAAAAAATTTGTTTTTTCATATATATACATTCACGTAAACCTCACATATACATACATTCATTTACATGTGTAATTACACACATAAGCACACACCTATGTATCAATATACACCGTTACCTATGCATATTCATATATAAATACTTACACATACATTTACAAATATTTACACACATTCATATTTATATCGATTTAAATTTTTCCTTAAATTTTACATTTAACGTTTAATGTTAGCTGGTGAATTAAGTGATTAAAAAAAATATATATTTCTAATTTTAATACTTTTACTTTTAAGACTAATAGTTAAAGAGTAATATATTTAAATTTAAATTATCAATTTAAAATATAAGAAAATTAAAATTTCAATCTTACAATTCTAACTAGAAAATATTTAAAGGGAAAGTAAGATTAAACATCAATAAAAGAATTTGATTTCCTTCCATTAGAATTCTCTCTCTCTCTATATATATATACAAAGACAAATCTATACACATATATACCGATATATGCATATATATTCATATTACTATATCCTACATATATATTCACACATATCACATATACGAACTCACAAATACTTTCATATATATATATATATATATATATATATATGTGTGTGTGTGTGTATACCACCCATCTTCTTCCTCCATAAACCCTAAATACATCTCCTTTTACTTTATATCTTTTATATAATATATATTTTTACAAATCTGATAAAACACTACAGAAAATTTAAATATCTAGGTAATGTTTTAAGAGAGAATAAAATATATGATACCAAATCTCAGAACACGAAAAACCTCTTACAACCTAAAAATATTTTCTGACTTTAAATAACATACAAAGTGTTGATAAGCTATAGAAACAAACCAATGAATAAATTATATATACATATACACACACATATATATATATACATATATATACATACACATATGTATATATATATCAAATATATATTTTTTTTTTTGTTTCAACATTTGGAAGTAAAGTCTGATGATCGGCAGTCCTTTAAAAGGTCTGTGGTGAAATAATTTATTACATGAAATCTGGTTTTATTTAAATTATTTGCTCTGGATTTACATTGAGGGCTCTGGATTTAATCCTCCTTGAGCCTACCCATATGGATTACCTAGTTTTTCATAAACTCTATATATATATATATATATATATATATATATATATATGATAAAATATAGTTTTAAGTTATGCTATATTTATGTGTTAGTGCTCAATATCAGGGATAGAATGTAGAATATAAATATAAAAGTGGACATTGAAGTCAATACACAATGGCAGCAATCTGTTTCTGTCTCCACTGTGTGTTGACTTCAATATCCATATATATGTGTATATATATATATATATATATAAATTGATATATATATATATATATATAAATTGATATATATATATATATATATATATATATATATATATAAATTGATATATATATATATATATATATATAAATTGATATATATATATATATATATATATATATATATATATATATATATATATATATATAGGATGTGATGGATAAATTGACTGAATAATGCAAAAATGAAAATAACACTGCCATTCTCATTTTAACAGATATATTTCCCAAAATTAAAATTACACAAAAATATTTTGAAATACCAAACAGTAAATTTATTCAATAACACCGCCATTAGCTTCAAACACAACCTCAGACAACTTCAGAATCTCCTGCAGTTCTTATGGACAGTCTCCTTGTTTACATTGGCGAATGCTTTCATAGTGCTTGCCATTAGTTCATTTTGGTATTACAACGAGTTTTTTGGGTCTCTCGTACAATGGTGCCCCAAACATAATTGTTGCAGTTTTGTGGCCAGATGTAAAGGTTGATGTGTTCAAAGAAATTGTATGACAGCCATGACTGGATTCTCCTGCTTGTGTGTCATGGTGCAGAGTTCTGTTGCCAGATATAGGGTCTTCAAGAAGTCACCCTCTTAAGCCAGGGCAGCATTATATCCTCAAGCCACTTGAGTCTGAGGCCCTCACCAACGAATTCATGAGTACTTTTCTTATCAGGATGATTAGAATGAATTTTCCAACTTTTTGTACCTTCATAATTCCCATTAATCTGGTCCAATTCTATCTGAATTTTCTATAGTGACCTCAGATTGATGCCCAAACACTCTGAAATGTTCGAATTGGAGGTTTCTGTTGCAAATGCCAAGCAGTACAGCATGCTGTTTTACAAATTTCTGGTGGAATGAATTGCAACATAGTGCTCTTTTTCACACAGACAGTACTTAACTAAACCTACTATACTGTGTCATTAATGAAATAAAAAATAATCAATGCACGTGTGCAAAATTAGAAATATAAAATTACCCATTACACTCTTTATATATATGAATAACACATATTTCGGACATGTTCAAAGTAATTGCATAGTAGTCACATCCTAATTTTATTATCAAATATGCTTTAAATATTAACAATAATTTTTTTAACTTGTCTCAGGTCTAATTTAGAAAAAGTTATAAATATCATGTCTGATGTCTATGTAAGATATAGTGAGATTCTTGTCTATCAGATGAAAAAAATACTGCCATTGTTATATATTTTTTTAATCAATTCTCTCCAAGCAAGGTGATAATACCACTATGACACAAGGGCCTATTGAGTGTGAAAGCGAATGAAAGACCTTAAAAGGAATTAGAAACCCAATGCTAAATAGGAAACATGGAATAAACTTTTACTCCTGTTCGAAAAACTGGGGAGAAGTGTGATCTTAATGTTAGGCAAACTTATCTATTCCTATTTATGTTACAATATATTGTGTTTTGGACATGAGTGTGTATGCATGTGTATGCGTTGGTGTGTGTGAGACAGTTTGCACATATATGTGTGTATGTGTGTGCATGCATGTGTATATGAGTTTGCATGTTTGTGTGTGTGTGTGTGTGAAAACAGCGAAACTAAGTAATGATGATTACAGCAATAATGGCGATGACTGATAAAAGAAATTTGCATCAACTATGCACTGTTTCCCTTCAGGATGTTGGCAGTCATGACTCTCCACAGCTTCCTGTCCTTTGTAGCTCTTAGGAAGGTTTTATCTTTTTTGCTGTCTTTCCTAATCCATGTTCTGCCAACTATTTACACAAGCTCGTTAGGCAGGTTATTCCTTGCTTTTCTCTGTGTCTCTTGATTTTATTGGTAACACACTGAAAAAAAATGGTAATTTTTTTTTTGAGTTTTTAATATTTTTTTTTTCTTTTGCACTTTCCAAGAGCATATACTTGGCTGTTTTCATTTTTGGCATCAAGATTTGCCTTCTTCAGCTCGGCACAATTCTTGCCAATCAAGGGGAGCCGAAGCCAAATAAAGCCATTCCAAATACAGCGCTTTTTACAAACAACATGATGAGATATGTTCGCAGCCATTCTAGTCACATCCCTGGCTCTCAGCTCAATTAACCTCTTATTGTTGGAGGTATTCTTTCTTGCTCAAGGTGATTACAAGGTGGGCTTGAAAAAGAAAAATCACCTGCCAATATAAGGAAGAGTTTACTATTCTGGATACTGTGGAAGTCTATTGCATTGTGTCAGATTCAGAATTACAAGCAGGGTAAATCAATTTCTGATTGATTTTGTATTGGCAAAGTCCTTCATCAAATCTCTTTTTTTTTTTTGGTGTGGTGGGGCTTTTTTTCTTTCTTTTTTTGAGCGGAGGAGCAATTTGTCAGGATGTGTAGAAAGTCTTGAGTTGATCATTCAAATAATGTTTTTTTTTATATTCATTGTATACTTGTAGATTTTATAGGAATAAATTTATGTCAAATCTACAAACACATACCATATATTTTGGAGTACAAGGAAACCTTTTAACCTTACCCCCCGTAGGTGGGGGGCCATCATATAATCCAGGTATAAAATGTGAATCATAAACCCAGTGGTTTATGGAAAGTTGTTAACGTGGGAGATTTTTGACAGTAGATTAACCTCTGCCTTGGTAAATATTGACCCAAAATGTTTTCTACCAAAACAATATAATTTATATTATTATAATATAATAACAAAAGTGTAGTGTAATAAAAGTACTTTTACCGTATTCAATATGTGCTATGATTGCATGACAGCAATAAAATGCATATTCATCAAGAGAGAAATCCTGAACCATTGTCACACACTGCGGATTGTGGTTGTTAATTGACAGTATCTCACCTTCAATTTTTGATGATGCAGAACAAAAACACAACCGGATGTGTAATTCAACAAGTTGCTTAAAGATTGCATTTGAGAACATTGGAATGAAAGGATGGTTAGCAAGAAAAAAACCATTCAGGCTACCATAATAACGTATCGAAAACACCCACTCAAGGCTTGGTGTAGGTTGTGGTAGTTAATTGACAATATCTCCCACCCGGACTCTTCCTTAGAATTTGAATTAAAAGAAAGTATATGCTTACTGAATTTATTTAATAAATTAAATACAATATATTTTGATAAATTAAATAGAATACCAGTACTCTCAAACCCTCAGTCATGATGACTTGTGACTTCATGCTCGCGATGTCCCCTGGGATGTTGTCTTTATGCTCCCCATTCAAGAATGTGCTTCTGATGTCCCCTCCTGGGTTAAAGCTGGAATCAAGGCTTTCATCCCCATGTGGAAATATAAGGTCAAATCACCTTGGTTCTCTGCTGCTTGCTCAGCTGCCATTGCTCATAGTAACCACAATAGACGTCTCTTTGCCTCTGCTCGTAACAAGAGTAAGCGTGTCCTCAACGAAGCTAAATAACTATTTGCTGCTCGAATGAAGGAACATATTACATCTCGCAAATTCAGCTCCAAGGATTATTGGAGTCTCTGCAAGAGTGTACTTAACAATAGCAAACCCTCTGTACCTCCTTTGTTCAGCCGGTTTGAGGTCCTGACCTCCTCTGCCAACAAGGCTGAATGCTTTGCACAGAAATTTTCATTCAATTCAACGCTCAACTCATCTGGTGTACCCACACCTGATTTCCCTCTTAGAAGTGAGGCTTATTGAGCGGGTTGCACATAACCCCGTCATTGATATTGGGCATTATCTCTAATTTAGACGCATACAAGGCTAGTGGTGGAGATGGGATAACAGCCGTTGTTTTGAAGAAATGAGCACCTGAACTGGTGCCCGCCCTCTCCAAATTATACAACTACTGCCTCAGGGAATCTTGTTTTCCAGACTGCTGGAAGTCCTCATCGATTGTTCCTGTCTTTAAGAACTCTGGTAACCCCTCTGACCCCTCTAATTACTGTCCTATCAGTCTCTTACCCCTCTTCGTCAAAGTCTTCGAAGCTTTAATCAACGGCAAAGTGGTTAACCATCTTACATCCGATGATCTGCTCTCAGACAAGCAGTATGGTTTGTGCTTTGCCCTATCTACAGCTGATGTATTACAGCCATCACTGTAATTGTCTACCAAGCTGTTCAACATAACGGAGAAGCTCGTGCTGTGGCTATAGACATCTCCAAAGCGTTTGATAGGGTTTGGCATGCCGGCCTTCTTTGCAAGTTCCAGGGTTATGGAATTACATGTCAATTGTTTGATATATATATATATATATATATATATATATATATATATATATATATATATATAAAAATAAATAGTCATACATAGAATCAATCAGCAACATTAATGTGGCCTGACGATTGCATATAGCATGAAACAGACTGTCACCTCTAAGTGTTAACTTCTATGTTCACTTTTATATTTACACACGCTCTATCTCTGATATTGAGCACTTTATCCCATAAATATAGCACACCTTAAGACTATATTTCTTCATATATATATAAATATATATATATATACATATATATTATGCATATATATATATATATATTTATATATATATTTATAAATATATATATATTTATTTATATATTTATAAATATATATATATTTATATATATCTATAAATTTATATTAATATAAATTTATAAATCTATATATATTTATATATATATATATATATATATTATAAATTAATTGACTTTAAATATGGTTTCTTTGCTACACAGTTCTAACCATGTTTCAAAAATGGAAGCTAAAAGCCCCGAATTTAATTTTGTAATTAAATTAAAGACATTAGTTCCATTTCATCCTCAAGTGAAAAATTCACTTGAGGATGAAATGGAACTAATGTATTAATGCTCTGTAAATTTACATTGAGCACTATTTTGTAAATATAAAAATATCTATAAGAACACCGGATTATATATCTTGCTGTTCTTTCTTTTTCTTAATATACATACATATATATATATATATATATATATATATATATATATATATATAAATATATCATGTAATCACCATACAGAACCTTTTCTGCCTTTAAGAAACATGGCTGATGCTAACCTCTAGAAGATCAAAACTTTGCACCTGACTGGGCTTATGTTAGACACATATATAAAGTGAAGGATTTATATTGAATCAGTTACTTGGTCTACTGCTAGGAAAGTTAGTTCACTATGTTTTGCCAAAAAAATTTTCTCATCAGAATCCATCTTGCACATTTATAAATCTACCATTTTAGTAGGGCCTAGGATGGAGCCTTGGGGAACACCTGCATTCACAGGATAGGAGCTGGAGGACAATCCATTGAGAATGACCTTCAATTTGCATTTAGACCGATATGACTGTATTAAGTCGAACAATCAACCTGTAATACCATAACTCTGAAGCTCGCGAAGAAGGCCAGCATGCCAAACCCTATCATCTGCTTTGGAGATGTCTAGGCCCATGGCACAAGCTTCTCCATTATTCTGAAGAGCTTGGTTGACAATTTCAGTGATGGCTGTAAGCACATCAGCTGTAGAACGGGCAAAGCAGATGCCATATTTCTTGTCTGAGAGCAGATTATGGGATGTAAGGTGGTTAACCAATTTGGCGTTGATTAAAGCTTCGAAGATTTGCCGAAGAGGGGAAGGAGACTGATAGGATGATAATTAGAAGGGTTAGAGGGGTTGATGAGGATTTCCAGCAGTCTGGAAAACAAGATTCCCTGAGGCAGTAATTGTGTAATTTGGAGAGGGCAGGTGCCAGTTCAAGCGCACATTTCTTCAAAACAATGGCTGGTATTCTATCTCCACCACTAGCCTTGTGTGGGTCTAAATTAGAGATAATGCCCAATACCAATGACAGGGTAATGTGCAACTTGCTCAATAGGGCCTCATTTCTAAGAAGGAAATCGGGTATGGATACACTGGAAGAGTCGAGCGTTGAATTGAAAGAAAATTTCCGTGCAAAGCATTCAGCGTTGTTGGCAGAGGAGGTCAGTACCTCAAACTGGTTAAACAAAGGAGGTATAGAGGGTTTGCTACTGTTTATTACGCTCTTGCAGAGACCCCAATAATCCTTGGAGCCAAATTTGTGAGAAGCAATACGTTCCTTTATTTGTAGTGACTTAGCTTTGTTGAGGACATGCTTACACTCCTTACAGGCAGAGGCAAAGAGACATCTATTGCAGTCAAACATATCGCTACAAGAGAGGTGGAAGAAGTGGTACTATGGGCAATGTTGGCTGAACAAGCAGCAGAAAACCAGGGAGAGGAGCGCAATTTGACCGTAAATTTTCTTGAGGGGATGAAAGCGTTGACCCAGGAAGAGACCTCAGAAGCACATTCTTGAACGAGGAGCGTAAAGACAACATAGGAAATCACGGAACGAATCCCAGTCAGCTTGTTGATAGCAGAATGAGGTTCTAGAGGTAGTAGGGTCTTTGCAGAGGGTGGTGTTGAAGGAAATGTTGACCGACACTACAGCGTGATCGGAGTTACCGAAAGGGCAGAGCTGCGAGGCGCCACAAGACTTGGGGATAGAGTAAAACACAGATCCAGAAGAGAGGCCTTACCATCCCGGTTGTACGCAAAACATATGGGAAGTCAACTATCTGCGTGAGGGATTGAGAAACTGAAGAATTAAGTATTTGAATGCCTGCAAGGTCATTAGTAGCATTCTTACACCACTTGGTGTGATGGACGTTGAAATCGCCAAACACTAATATGTGAGCAAACAGATGGAGAGAGAGGGCCTTGTCTCTGCTGTCAGATATACTATCGAGTATCCCACATTCTTGAAAGGATGGAGAGCGATAAAGGAAGAAGAGATAGCTTACAGCATTGAGAAGAGATAGCCAGAGACACAAGTATGAATAGTCTGGCGATTCGAGAGACAACTCTCTAGCCAGTGGGAGATGGTCCTTGGTGTAAATACCAAAGCCACCTGTACATTGAATACTGGCACCATATCTGGTCTGGTGCTCCTACTATATAGCTTGAGATTCTTGACAAAATTCCATGAACGGTTTGTAATGTACTTGATCCTCACGTAGCATATTAACTTCAGTCACTTTGTCACTGTCATGATATGGCTTCCCTCTGTCTTTTTTATAAATATTCTCATGGCAATTGTTCTGAAGAACTTCCCTCCTTGATGCCTCGAGGGCTTGAACTTAAACATGTTACTAGATTGGCAACTAGGTCACACTGTTTTACCATTGAACTAGCTAAAGGCAACCGTATGTTCTATTGTCATAATTTTTCTTCTTGCACTTCTCACCTGTGGAACTCCTTTCTGATTTCTAGTTTCTTCACCATCTACAATATTCGAAAATTTAAATATAACAACAATTGCAAAATTCTGTCTTTCTGACTCATGAAATTTGAAGATCATATATAACAGGGAAGCAATAAAACAGAATAGCAAGTAGAATTGTGCAACATAAAGGCAATTTTTTCATTCTTTCTAGGAGAAAAAAAATTGCATTTTCTTGCACTTGTGTTTTCCATTAACATAAATTGGGGCAATTATATTGAATCAACTGCTAGTTCTACTGATAGGAAACTTGGTTCACTATATAATTCCAAACAATTTTTCTTGTCAGAATTCATCTTGCAGATTTATAAATCTACCATTAGTCTGTGCTTTCCCAATACTATGACATGGCTTCCCGCTGTTTTTTCTACAAATATTTTCATGGCAATTGTTCTGATGAGATTTCCTCCGTGCTGACTTTAGTGGCTTTATCGCCTTTCTTGGGATGAAATGGATAAAACATAATGTGGCTTCCCTCTGTCTTTTCTACAAATATTTTCATGGCAATTGTTCTGATGAGATTTCCTCCGTGCTGACTTTAGTGGCTTTATCGCCTTTCTTGGGATGAAATGGATAAAACATAATGTGGCTTCCCTCTGTCTTTTCTACAAATATTTTCATGGCAATTGTTCTGATGAGATTTCCTCCGTGCTGACTTTAGTGGCTTTATCGCCTTTCTTGGGATGAAATGGATAAAACATAATGTGGCTTCCCTCTGTCTTTTCTACAAATATTTTCATGGCAATTGTTCTGATGAGATTTCCTCCGTGCTGACTTTAGTGGCTTTATCGCCTTTCTTGGGATGAAATGGATAAAACATAATGTGGCTTCCCTCTGTCTTTTCTACAAATATTTTCATGGCAATTGTTCTGATGAGATTTCCTCCGTGCTGACTTTAGTGGCTTTATCGCCTTTCTTGGGATGAAATGGATAAAACATAATGTGGCTTCCCTCTGTCTTTTCTACAAATATTTTCATGGCAATTGTTCTGATGAGATTTCCTCCGTGCTGACTTTAGTGGCTTTATCGCCTTTCTTGGGATGAAATGGATAAAACATAATGTGGCTTCCCTCTGTCTTTTCTACAAATATTTTCATGGCAATTGTTTTGACGAGCTTTCCTTGTTGGTGACATGACGGCATTAATTTGAACATAATACTCGATTGATAACTACGTCGCACCATTTTTCTGTTGAAATATACAGATGTAACCACAATTTCAACTCCAAAAGTTTCTTTTTCTGCACATCTCGCCCGTGGAACTTTTTTCCAATTTCTTGCTTTCCTTCAACCTACAATCTTCAAACATTTAAATGGTACATCAGTCATCATCTTTTATCTTCCTGAAGCCTGTTCTTTTATTGTCCTTTCTCCTCACTAAGTTCTTCTTATTCCCTTTCACTCCCAGCAAGTTCTTAGACCTTAGCGCCATTATTACCTTGCTTGAGTTGGAATGATTTAAAAAAAAAGGGTAGGTATAGATAGATAGATAATGAACAGACATAGGGTAGATAGATAGATAGACAGATAGATAGATAGATAATGAACAAACATAGGGTAGATAGATAGATAGATAGATAGATAGATAGATAGATAGATAGATAATGAACAAACATAGGATAGATAGATAGATAGATAGATAGATAGATAGATAATGGATAGACAGATAGATAGATAGATAGATAGGACATGGAGAGCTGAGTTTGAATTCCAATCGAATTCATTACATTCACTTACGTGCTAATACCCTTGTGAAAGTTATATGAATCCTCTTCTTCTACCCCCAGCTATGGGTAAATAGCAGGACAGACTAGGTTCTATAGCATTGGATGGCAACTGGTCTACTACAGAAGGAAATGGCAACCTAATGTGCGGAAAAATCTGCCTCGTCAGTCATTTATTGAAAGATACATGATCGCCTAAGAGTGTATCAAGCATGGTAAATAACTGATTGATATTCACTTACATGCTAATACTCTTAAGAAAGGTATGAATCCTCTTTTTCTCTCCCAGCTATGGGTAAATAGAAGGACAGACTGGGTTCTATAGCCTTTCATGGCAACTGGTCTACTGCAGAAAGAAATGGCAACCTACTGCGGGGAAAAATCTGCCTCGTCAGTCAGGTATCGAAACATACATGATCGCGTAAGTGTGTATCACACATGGCCCATGACTGACTGAATACCTCATAAATAATGGACTATTCTGTTTATCACATGGAAAACCGTAAAGACCTCATGGTGAAGTAATGGATAGTGTCTCGGACTGAGGACATGGAGAGCTGAGTTCGAATTCCAGTCGAATTCATTACGTTCACTTACATGCTAATACCCTTGGGAAAGGTATGAATCCTTTTCTTCTCCCCCCAGCTATGGGTAAGTAGCAGGACAGACTGGGTTCTAGAGCCTTGGATGGCAACTGGTCTACCGCAGAAAGAAATGACAATCTACTGTGGTAAAAAAATTGTCTCGTTAGTCATGTATCAAAAGATACATGATCGCCTAAGCATGTATCACGCATGGCACATAACTGACTGAGCATCTAAGAGTTTTGGATAAAAGAACTTCCAACCTTGTCAGATTATATTCTATTGGTTTGGCTTGGCTTGGTTTGTTTTACGGCATATCAACCTCAATGGGTTATTTAATGCTGAGAAAATTTTTATTGCCAGTAATATTTTTCCTCAAAAATATATTGCTGGTAATATTTTTTTTTCTTCAAGAATGTATTGCTGGTAATATTATTTTTCAAAAACAGATTGCTGGTAATGATGTATTGCTGGTAATAATTTTTCTTCAAAAATTCATTACTTGTAATAATGTTTTTACAAAAAAGTATTCCTGATATTAAAACCTATTTTTACATTTTCATAGTGTTTGAGCCCAGGTTTGGATGAGGGTCAACTCTTTGCCCATAGCTGGGACCCTAACAGATGCTACCACCCCAGGTCAGAGAGGACTTAGGAACACCAGCAATTAAGAAGTGGTTCCACGCTCCTCAAAACATGATCTGAGGCCTTGCTGGTGGATGTAGTTTATTGTCTCCCCCAGGACAGAGATGTAGTTTATCGTCATACCCAAGATGAATATTCTATTCTGTCTATATTTCTGAGATGAAGTATTATGTACATTATTCCAACTATTGTCCTAATCTTTGTCACCATATTTATTAAAATGTTTCAGTCGTTGTATGCTCCGGCCTTCTTCAGGTACTTGTAATGTCGAACTGAACCCTTTATTTCGCTCATAATTTTGCTGATAACTGACATCCATTAGACATGGCACGTAGAACTAGAACAGTCTACCCCAGTGAGCGAAATAAAGGGTTCAGTTCAATATTCCAACCACCTGAAGAAGGCATGAGCGTGCAACATCCGAAACATAATAAATATGGCGACAAAGATGAGGACAATAGTCTGGATAATGTAAATAATGAATATTTATTGTCTACACTGTTTTGGGAAAGCTCTAGGTTAGCTTGTAATCCAAATGCTAGGAGTCAAAGTATGTTTTGGAAACATATTTGCATTGAAAATAGGCAATTCTAAGTTTCCAAAAGATATATTGGTATATTAACAGCTGTGGAAGTGATAATCAAGATTTGTACAAGGGCAGAAATCTATGAGGACTGATCATTAAATTATTTCTTCTTTAACACTGTATTCTCAAACTGGAGTACAAAAATCTTCACTATTTCTGGTACCTATTTTGTTTTTAATCTTTTCAACCGAAGCAAGGCAACAAAGCCACTAAGATGCAAGGTGTTACTGTCAGTGAAAGAATGTAAGAAAGAGAAAACCATTATTCAGGAGTAAGAGCAATAAAAGAACAGAAATTAAGAAGACAGAAGAAAAAATTGATAGAGCATTTAAATTTTTGAAGGTCAAATTTGAGTGGAAAGCAAAAAGTTGGAAGAGTGTCCAAGAAGATCTTACCACCAATCATTTACTTAAATTCCTATAGTCTAGGTACCATAGCAGAAAGTTCGTCAGAACAATTATCATGAAAGTATTTACCGGCAGTAACAGCAAAATTGACCCAATAATGTAACAGCAAAATTGTCGAAATCTAACAATAAAGTTAAATAAAGTTTTGAACCGTTGTAAATTAAAAATGATTAAAGATATTTTACTGGAATTCTCTGAAGTTTTTATAACACTATCAGACTCTACTTTGAGTAATAAGTATGTATAATTACTCTCCATGCATAACAAAAGAATCGAGTTCAAATTTCTAAATAGGTTGAGTGCCATGGATGGTTTCGATATGAAAAAAATGGATAAAATGTCGGCCAATAATAGTTTTCCTATTGTCTTTTACATTTATAAATATTGTCTTTTTCTACAGGTTAACTCTGAGAAATTTTTCATATATATATATATATATATATATATATATATATATATATATATATATATATATATATATAAAACAACTAAAAAGTTGCAAATTAAAAAATGATAACTTTTTATGAAAGTATTTATTTATATTTGATATTTCAGATCGACCTCGATCTTTCCAATCTTTTTAATTTGCAAATTTTTAGATGTTTTTCTATATATACTTATTAAGAAAGTATATATGGCTTCTCATTATGCTATATATATATATATACTTCCACCATGGTTCTTTCTCTCACTCACTCACTCTTTCTCTTATGCATCAGGACTTTTTTCACACACATATATATATATATATATATATATATATATATACATACTTACTTCCACCATGATTCTTTCACTCACTCTTTCTCTATCATATGCATCAGGACTTTTCTCACATATATATATATATATATATATATATATATATATATATATATATTACGAAATGGACAAAGTCCGACAATTTATTTATGAAAGACATTTTTTATGTTCAAGGTTCTTTTTATAGATACAAGTATTTAAGTAAATGCTCTGTTTATAATAAACAGTATTAAATAACATTTACCGGCCTGAATGTCCGAGAAATTTTCATAGAAAATATTCGTCCTTGGACAGGATTCGAACCTGCATCCTATACGGAACCGTCATTTACGCTGACGTGCCTTGACCGCTCGGCCACCAAGGATTGTTCGGCAGGCAAGGTCGAATTTACTGTTTATAACGTTAAACATAAAAAATGTCTTTAATAAATAAATTGTCGGACTTTGTACATTTCATAATATATGACGTCATTTGTTTACATTCGATACACCATGAGCAGTTATGAATGTACGAGATTCATGGAAGATTGAAGTTTATAAACAGTAAATTCGACCTTGTCTACTAAACGATCCTTGGTGGCCGATCGGTTAGGCACGTCAGCATAAATGACGGTTCCGTATAGGATGCAGGTTCGAATCCTGTCCAAGGACGAATATTTTCTATGAAAATTTCTCGGACATTCAGGCCGGTAAATGTTATTTAATACCGTTTATTATAAACAGAGCATTTACTTAAATACTTGTATCTATAAAAAGAACGTTAAACATAAAAAATGTCTTTCATAAATATATATATATATATATATACATACTTACTTCCACCATGATTCTTTCTCTCACTCTCTCTCTCTCTCTGCCTCTCTCTTTCTCTCTGTTGTATGCATCAGGACTTTTACACTTGAGCTCTTAAAGCATAAACTTTAGCCTTTCCTTTCTGTATATCTATATTGTGTTACATAAAGACATATTTTCTATCCATCGGCATCATGCCTTTTCCTTTTAATCATTCCACAATGCGGATATCCACCCAAGACAAACATACTGATACATAGTGGGAATGGATGCTGTTTATAAGATATAGAATTCATTTTTAAGAGATAACATCTTAACCTGCCATGCAACCAATAGCAAAGAAACAATTCAGAAGAACAGAACAATAAGTCTGGTTGTAGAAAAAGGTAAATTCTACCATCAGTGGGACAAATATTTGAATCACCAGCTGGCACCATTATATTCAGCAAGTTAGATGTTAACATGCGTTACTGGCATATCCGTCTAGACAAGGAGTCGGCTAAGCTGGCCACATTTATGAGATATTTCTTCAAAAGGCTACCATTTGGGATAGCCTCAGCTCCAGGACACTTCCATTTCAGGACGGCCACAGAGGTCACCAAAGAAAATTAATAACATCATAAAGCAAATAGTAAGCAATATAGAACACATTCCTTAGAAACAAACTAAACACAAACCAAACATGAGACAGGAAAACACTAACTCGCTATCTATCTATCTATGAATTTCATTCTCTCAGTAGCCACCAATCTATGTATATAGTATCTATCTATACAAGACAATTTTTATCTCTCTATATTAATCTGTTTGTACCTCTTTCTTTCTTTCTTTCTATCTATCTATCGATCTATCTATCATTTCATTCTCTTAGTATCTATCTATATAGCTATCTATCAAAAACAATTCTTATCTATCTTACTCTGTTCCTGTCTGTTTATTTATATCTATCTATCTATCTATCTATCTATCTATCTATCTATCTATCTATCTATCTATCTATCATTTCATTCTCTTAGTATCTATCTATATTGCTATCTATCTATCCAAAACAATTCTTATCTATCTTACTCTGTTCCTGTCTGTTTCTTTATATCTATCTATCTATCTATCTATCTATCTGTCTGTCTGTCTATCTATCTATCTATCTATCTATCTATCCAAAACAATTCTTATCTATTTAATCTCTTACAATTCTTATCTATTTAATCTCTTTCTTTCTTTCTTTTCTTTCTTTCTTTCTTTCTTTCTTTCTTTCTTTCTTTCTTCCTGTCTGTCTGTCTGTATATATATATATATATATATATATATATATATATATATATATATATATATATCCAAGACAATTCTTGTCTACTTCTTTCTTTTTTCCTTTCTATTTATTAGGTTGGTGCAAAAATAATTACGTAATAATGTCGTTTTTTGACGTATTTTTTAACGTCAAAAAACGACATTATTACGTAATTATTTTTGCACCAACCTAATAGCTATCACTTGATTTTCTTAGTATCTATTAATCCATCTTTATAGCTATCTGTCTATCCAAGACAATTCTTATCTCTCTATCTGTTTCTGTCTGATTCTTTCTTTCCTTTCTTTCTTTCTATCTATCTATCTATCCAAGAGAATTTTTATCTATCTTTATTTGTGTCTGTTTTTTTTTAATAATCATTATCACCCCGTGCAAGGCAGTAAATCCACTAAGACACAAGGAGGTTACAGGGTGTGAAAGAATTAGGAACAGAAGCATTGATAATATGCAAGAAGAGAAAAGAGTAATCAGTTGGACAAAAGATTGCAATTGACATTGCATTTAAATTTTCGTGGCCAGAAAGCAGAGAAGGGAGTATAGAATTTACAATTACATCTAACCAGCTCAACTATAAATTGATGAGATCTTGATCCCAATCTAGTACTGTGCTTAAAATTAAAAGGTCTAGGTACCATGGTGAAGAGCTCATCTGAACAATAACCATGAAAGTATTTATAGAAGAGCCACCAGATCAGGATCATTAATATTGCTGATTCTTCTTTAGATCTTATCAAGGAGCTAAGGGTAAATAAGAGGGGCATCAGACTAATGGTAGACTTATAGATATGTAAAATAGATTCTAGAGAGAAAAATTTTCTCACACGATGCAGTGTACCAACTTTCTTAGCAGCTGACTTAGCAATGGATTCAATCCAGTCTTTCAACTTCATGTCAGCTAAGAACATTAGCTCAATATGGTGCAATGAGTCACTTTCCTGGTTAGCATCAGCCATTCTATCTGTCCCTGTCGGCCCATATCTAGCTGGCTTGCTAGCTAGCTGGATAGCTCATTCTGTTTATCTAATTCATTCCCTTCATGCCTATCTATCTATCTATCTATCTATCTATCTATCTATCTATCTATCTTAACCTGTTTTTCAATTCTGTTTTTTTCTCACTGTTGGCTTCATTCCAAGTTGAATGACTGCTTAAAATGTGTTTCATTCCCATATTTGTAGAGAAAGCATAGAGATGCATGCTGGGATTTCTTCCTAACCAATAAGATAGAGCACTTCTTGGTTTCATCTGCTATATTTTTGTTCTTTTATGTAAGGAAGTCAGAATGCTATAATCACAAGACTGTATCCCTTTACCTCTCAGCAGCATTCTTTGTTTGTGAACATTTTGACTGATTACTATTGCTTTGCCTAGTTTTGTTTTGCATATATAAATATTGTTTGCATAGTATTATTTTACCCTGTTCTTTCTTTTGGCATTGTTCATTGAACAATCTATCTTAATCTATTCCTGTCTCGTTCTTTCATTCTTTGTTTCTTTCGATCTATCTATCTATCTATCTATCTTTATATGTCTCTTATCTATCTATCTATCTATCTATCTATCTATCTATCTTTATATGTCCCTTATCTATCTATCTAGCTAGCTCACTAACTAGATATGTAGCTATTCTTATCTATTTTAATCTGTTCATAAGTCAGTTTCTATTTATCTATTTCATTCTAATATCTATCAATCTGCCTATCTTAGTAACTAACCCATTTTAATTATATATATATATATCCCTGTATTCCATGTTTTTATCTCATTTACTTCTCACCTATTAATCTATGTTTTCAAAAGAAACTCCACACTTATATACCCACACAGAAATAGAGTTTTTTTTTTTCTCTGCTAAATCTCATCCTGTTTCTACCTATATACCTTTTGGCACCTGTTTCATTAGAATCCATTCATATCAACATTCTTTAGACTTCTCTTCCAGGTGACAATAATCCAGGTCTGGAAAACAGTTCCAAGAGATTTCACTACGCACAATTCATTCGGCTTCAATGTCTCCCATTAAGCAAACAAAACCCTCATTTCTTACAGCAAAATAGCCTTGTCTTTTTCGTTAGCCTCACCAACTCATATTTTAAACGAAGAACTTGGCAAACTCCCCCTCTTTCAATCTCTCTCTGAAACTTTTGACATTCAGGAAGAAAAAAAATAATGATGAAAAAAAAAATGATGAAAAAAAAAAATTGGTTAGCTACAGCCTCCTTTAAAATCATAAATATTTAACTTTGGAACTGGAAAAGAAAGGAATGTTTAGCTAAGGATATAAATCACTCGACAGAATAATTGTTTTTCTTCGACTAAAGTTCACCCAATACAAATCCCAAGAGCCACTCAAAGTAGAGGAGTGTTACAGCCACATCATGTTGCAATGTTTTTCTCATACAATCACCCAAGTTAAGCAACATTGACGCTGGTCAGTGATAGCTTAAAAATACCATGTGCTGTAAGCTTGGATGTGCAGGTTGTGTAACGAATAATGGCTCAGAATTGTTAATCTGAGAACAGAGTTCCAATTCCAGTTGGGTTGGTTATATTCACTTATATGCAAATACTCTTCTCCATCCAGCTATGGGTTAATTAGTAACACTTGAATCAGTGAAACTATTATCTCAAAATAAATAATAAAATGGTGTACAAAATATTTAGATTGAGTATATTTAAGCACATTCAAACATTGTATGAACCATGTCTCTATATGTTTAATCATGGCTCTTCACAACTTCCTATTCCTTGGGACTCTTAGCAGTTTTTCTTCCCTTATCAATATATCATGCAAGGGTTAAGTTTTCTAAGTTCTCGTTCCTCATCATGAGTTCCAGGAATTCTAGATGTCTGATTCTGATTTTGAGCATGAGTGTTCTTTTTGTTGCTCTTTTATTTAAGACTTCCTCATTGCTTACAGGCACCATCCATGGAATTCTCAGTATCCTTCTGTAGAACCACATTTTTGTAGTCTCATCTGTAGGGAGATTGGCCATTATTCACTAGTGTTATAAAGCAATCCATTGCTTACTTGCAACATCCATGGAATTCTCAGTATCCTTCTGTAGGACCACATTTCTGTTGCCTCATCTGTAGGAAGATTGGCCATTATTCACTAGTGTCATAAAGCAATCCATTGCTTACTTGCAACATCCATGGAATTCTCAGTATCCTTCTGTAGGATCACATTTTTGTAGCCTCATCTTTAGGGATATTGTCCATCATTTATTAATATCATATAGCAATCCAGAACTCTTTTCTTTGTTTCTAACAAAGTTTTTTCTGTTTTTCAATACTGTCCTGAACATTTGGAATGACTCTTTCACTCGTCCAACGCATATTTGGGGCTTTACTTTCACATTTATCCCCATCTTTTAAAACACTTCCCCCATATTTAAATTTCTGCACCTGTTTGATTCTTATATAGAGATTGGTACATTAGTGAGACATGTATCTGTAAAATCATTATCAACTCCCCCAAAATTCTTACAATCCCAAAATATTTTCTGGCTTTAAATAACCTACAAAGAATTAATAAATCATAGCAAAACATATTAATCAATTTCATCAAGTTATGTGATAGGAACATAATGAGAAGATGTAGCAAATGAATATTACTGAGCAGTGGGAGGGGTGCAAGCATTGGGGTGCTGGGCAGTGCTTGGTGACCTTTGCTATCTTATCAGCATTTGTCTTTTTCTACCTACATTTATATAGATTAGGAATTAAACTAAGCACAATTGAACGATGAAAAATTTTTCCAGACTTTGATGTCATTCTCCATTCATTTTTTTTGTCCAAATCCGTGAATTTATTTTGTTCACACTAAATCTTGAAAAAAACACTATATAAAATTCACTACTTTTTATCTATAAGGTTGAATGTTTTTCAACACATTTTAACAAGAAAAATCTCAAGTTGACGTTAAAATCTCTGCCATGCTGACAGTTCCCCTCAATACCATCTCTTTAATGTTTTGAAAGAGTTTCTGCCACAGGGTTGGGATTTCCAGGAATAGTTACCTTGTGAGCCCTTTTATGTGAGTTGCCTCAGATCAGAAACATGACAGAGGGGGGGGGTTGTACAGGGGCTACTATTCGAACTCAGCATTTGAAAAGGAAATTTTTTCACCTCTCCAAAGTGATAGGAAATGACAGAGGGCTGGCTTTATATGGTCTGCACATTCGTGCATATATTTTTAAACTGGCACAAGCAACTTTTTTTTAAAATATACCACCCCAAGCAAGGCAATAAAACCACTAAGATAGAAAGGATTACTGATGGTTAGAGAATATGGGAGAAAAACACTATTAAGCAGAAAGAAAAATAAAAGAATGAGAATTAAGAAGACAGAAGATAGCGATTGACACTGCATTAAATTTTTTGAAGATCGAAGTTGACTGGAAAGCTAGAAGCCAGAAGAGAATTTGAAAAGCAAGAAGTGTGAGAGAAGAAAATGATAGCATCGACCTTATGATTGCATGTAGCCCTTTTGACTGCAAAATGATGAGACCTAGCTGCCAATCTAGTACTGCATTTAAATTTATAAAATCTAGGAAGCATAAAGGAAAGTTCATCAGAGCTGTTTATAGAAAAGGAACAGGGAAGCTACATTATGGTGATGGGAGAGGGACTGACGCTGAGATGCAAGATCAAGACCTTTAACATTGCTGATTTTTCTTTGGATTTTATCACAAATCTCAAAATGCATAGCGGAAACACAAGACCATATGTGGCAGTAATATTCAATATAATGATGTATTCGAAATTATATCTACACTTCATGTCAGCAGAAAACAGGAGGTGTAATGGTTAGCCAGCTTGTCTCGCTAGAACAATTACGGCTGAGTAGTGAGTTCGATTCTCATTGGGTGCCCCCTAATTTCGGCCTTGTGCCACATCTAAGCTATGCTTGGAAAATCCCTATATTAGTCAGAATTTCATCCTGGGTCGGTCAGTCAGTCGACTGGCTGATCGGTTGAATTCTCTGCCTTCGGGCGGGGAGGAACCTGAAGGAGGTAAACCGACCATGAACCTGTTTATATGGGCATATTTTTGGCTGAGCCCACGGGCTCGGAGATCCCACATTAAAAAGGCCTTGTGCCACATGATGCCCTGGTGGGGTTGGTGATTAATATCGTCAGCAGAAAACATTAGTCCAAAAAGACGGAAGGAGGTTAGTATCTACCAACTCACTTTAGTGTGATAAGGAAGGTTCTGCCACTGCATTGGAGTCCTTGAGACCAGGCTTTTCTCATATCTTTAAGAGGAAGAGAGAGCAGATACTTCACTTTGATCCGATCTTGAATGCTAGGTGAAGAAGTGCTGATCTTAAGCAGAAAGAAAGTGGCAATTTGATCCCAGTTTCACATCGTCACCAATTACTTAGCTGTTTTAATCACCAGGTGGACTACAAGCAACTTCCACCAGGATGACCTATTGGCGGTGGCTCTCAGAAGTTCCAGCATTGTCATGTCTGTTCAATCTTTCATGTTTTTTGACCAGCTTTTGCGTTGCCATCCACCTTCGACGGTGCTTTGCCTAATGGTCATGCAGAAGCTGTTATGCTGTGTGCTATGGCCAAACCATAACACCTTCCAATGCTTAATAATGGCAAGAAGAGATTTCTGCCAACCTACAAGACTTTTGACCTTACTCTATGTATATTCATTGGTTTGGGGTTCCCAGTAGGGGATGTGGAGAAGCTTTCTTAAGCATTTGTTCTCGAATGCCTGAATCCATTTCCCTGCCTCGACCATAAGTGTCCACGTCTAACAAACATAGAGGAAGATCGATACGACCAGCACTTTGTTAACCATGAACTTAGTATGGAATCTGATGTCCTCTTTCATATCCTTTATAGTCAGGCCATCACCGTGTTGCAGTTTTTTTGTGTATATTATGTACTAGTGAGCCAGTCCAAATGACTTGACTCATTTTATAGTCCACCAATAGAAGATTAACCAATCAGAAGACGTAGAATATTCAATCCGTCATGTGGCCATTTTGTTTACTCTATCCAAATGTCCAGTTCCAGCTTGTCAGGCAAAGAGGAACAGAAGGGGAGAACTACTGAACTACGCTCTGCTACTTTACCGAGATATCCACTGCTAACCTGAACTACGCTTCCCTACTGTCTTCGAAATATTTCACTGCTAACCTCTGGATTCTATACTCAAAGATGACCGTCATCATGAACAACACACTGTGGTAGCTGTGAGAGTCCATGTGCTGGTTTCTGTGTTGTAGGTTTCATTTTTAGACAGAGTTGCTCCAAGGTAATTGAAGCTGGACACTTGCTCTCGTGCTTCACCATCCATAGTGACACTGACACTTGTAATGCTTGTACTATTCACCATTACTTTGGATTTCTCTGTTGAGTTTCATTCCTTATCCACTGGATCTTTCAAAAAGTATTCCAGATTCTACACTGATTTTAAGCAGAGAGAATCACTTTAATTCTAAGCAGAACACAGTGATATTCTTATCCAAGGCTGATCTACTAATCAATGTATAAATAATTCTATAATTTTTTTTATAGGTATCTTGCTAATAATGACCAATATCATGTCATCATATCAGGAGTTCTCTAACCCAGGGTTTTTCAAACTGTGGGTCCTGACCCTTCAGTGGGTCGCGAGATAAATAAAATGAGTCACAATAAAAAAAGAAAGAAAAAAAATTGGCAAATGAGAGCAAAGTGCAGATTAGAAACAACTCTAAATGTTGCACAGCTCTCATAAATCATCGCTAGTTTTTCCCCAAGGTAAGCTCGTATTATATATTTTTTCAGGAGTGTTGTCATTGGTCAATCTCCTTAATCTCACTATACAACTTGGTACTCCTCTAGCAATCACACATTTGAATCCTGACCAAGCTTAACATTGTTTAACATCAGTGATCGGACAGGAACTTGTATTTCAACATGAAAGAGAGCCACGTTCGAATTCCAGTTGAATCCATTCCGTTCACTTACATGCTAATACTGTTGGAAAAGTTATGAATCCTCTTCTTCTCCCCACCAGCTATGGGTAAATAGCAGGACAGACTGGGTTCTATAGCCTCGGATAGCAACTGGTCTACTGCAGAAAGAAATGGCAACCTACTGTGGGAAAAAATCTGCCTTGTCAGTCACATATCAAAAGATACATGATCGCCTAAGCATGTATCATGCATGGCACATAACTAACAGAATATAGCAAAATGATGGAGCAGAGTGAGAAGTGGTTTCATGCCTTTCCTAAGGGTATTAGTGCTATGTGTGCATAAAGAGCCAAAGTAAAATTTAAACTCTGTCATTTCTGTTTTGTGTACAGCTAATTCTTACTTTACATTTTTTAATGTGAAAAGAACAGAGCACAGGGAAAAATGTATTCATGCCTTTCCTAAGGGTGATAAATGAATATAAACAGCCTAAGATTTGCCTTGATTTGTCCATTCCAACTTTTGGTTTGTTAACATTACATTTTTTTTCATTTTTTTTTTTTATCGGAATCACCCCAAGTAAGGTAGTAATGTCACTACAACACAAAAAGTTACAGAGTGTGGATGAATTAGGAACAGAAACATTATTGATGAGCAGAAAGAGAAGAGAGTAATCAGGAGGATAGTAGATAGCGATTGACATTACATTTAAATTTTTGTAGATTAAAGTTGGCTGGAAAGCATGAAGGCAGAAGGGAATTCCACAAGTGAGAAGTGCGAGAGAAAAAAAACGTTAGCATAGAATTTACAGTTGCATCTAACCAGCTCAACAGTAAATTGATGAGATCTCAACCGCAGTCTAGTGCTGCACTTAAATTCAAAATCTCTAGATACCATAGTGAAGAACTTATCCAAACAATTACCACGAAATGTATTTATAGAAAAGACATAGATAAGCAACCTTTCGGCAGTGAGAAAGTGACTGCAGCCAAGCTGCCAAGTCAGGACCAATAATATTGCAGATTCTTTCTTGGATCTTATCAAAGAGCTCAAGGTAAATAGAAGGGGCACTGGACCATATATGGCAGCAATATTCTAAGCATGAATGAATGGTAGACATTGATATGTAAAATAGATTCTGGGATATATAAGATAGATACATTACTTTGTATCTTTAAATGGGAAGGGAATAAAATCCAGGGAGAAGTGCATTCATGCCTGTCATAGACGAATTAGTGTTAAATGAATATAATCTGCCTCTGCTGAAATTTGAACTCTGTTTACAAATTTTGTTTTCTGTAATGATAGCCTTGTTGTTACTTAGCATTGTTAAATGAGAAAAAAATAGAACCTAGGGAGAAGGGGGTTTATGCCTTTGCTAAAGGTATTAGTGCCAAGTGGATCTAACTCCAATCAAAATTCAATTTCTATCAATTCTATTTTCCATACAGATAATTGCTATATTAGTTACATCTCTAAATGAGAAGAGGATAGACCACAGGGAATAGTGGATTCCTGCCTATCTTAAAGGTATTAGTTCTAAGTGGATATAAAGAGTGTTAGCAAAAATTGGAACTGCTATATCTAAATGGAAAGAGGATAGAGCACAGGGAAAAATAATTCATGCCTATCATAGAAGTGGATATAAACAGTGTGAGCAAAAATTCAAACTGCTATGTTAGTTCAATTTCTAAATGACAAGAGGATAAAGCACAGGGAGAAGTAGATTCATGCCTATCATAAAGGTATTAGTTCTAAGTGGATGTAAACAGTTTGAACGAAAATTCAAACTTTTAGTTCAGTTTCTAAATGAGAAGGGGGTAGAGCACAGGGAGAAGTGGTTTCATGTGTATCTTAAATGTATTATTTCTAGCTGGATATAAACAGTGTGAGCAAAATTGGAACTGCTATGTTATTTTCAGTTTCTAAATGGGAAGAAAATAAAGCACAGGGAGAAGTAGATTCATGCCTATCATAAAGGTATTAGTTCTAAGTGGATATAAACAGTGTGGGCAAAAATTTGAACTCATTTTTTTTATTCTGTTTTCCGATAACCATTACATTAAATCGCACCTCAAAACAAAACAAAAAAGGTTAGAAAGTGCACTGGTCTATACAACAAAGATAATGATACTCGTCTGAATAATTAATGGACTGACACCTCATTTCAGAACGTCAGCCAACACTGAGGGACATGTGGGATAGTGGATACCCCTAAACATGGGAAGTGATGCTGGGTGGGGATTGTCTTGTGGGTGATACACAAGGGTGGGGGTTTGATAGAAGTTAGAATAATAGAGCCAGA
This sequence comes from Acanthosepion lycidas, assembly GCA_963932145.1. Taxonomy (NCBI): domain Eukaryota; kingdom Metazoa; phylum Mollusca; class Cephalopoda; order Sepiida; family Sepiidae; genus Acanthosepion; species Acanthosepion lycidas. The sequence goes on from OZ010603.1 coordinate 39,732,308, forward strand.
TGAGGTACGATAAAAATGACGATAAGGTTGGCAGGTGTTCTGGAGATTGTTCAAGAAGATGGGGCGATGCCAAGACGTGGTTTAATCTTCACAGACTCAATTTCCTTCACCTGTCACCATCCTCCCCATCAGCATAGGTGAAGGTGGCGGATAATTGACAGGCAAGAAAAATACGAGAAATGTCCAACAAAAACAATGGCCATCAAGATAATGATGATAATGATGGCGATGTGGAAGGGAGAGAAGCTGGGTGAGCGGAGCATCAGTTTTTGATGAGCATTGTAACAAATCCGATTATGGAAATATCGTTTCAAGTTGGAAGGAACACTGGCTAAGAACAAGAAAAAAATATGGCACTTTCAATTTCTGTGATGTAGAATTATCATTATTGACATTATTGACATTCAGACTAATATCCCCATCTTCATTATTATTAACCATGTTTCAGTCATTGCATCCATCAGCCTTCTTCAGGCTTCTGCTGAGTCAGGGAAGCTTTCAAGGAATTTCAAGCTTAACCCTTTATTTAAACTACGGACACAGAGTGTTCTTCCACCATCTTCGTCGACTCCACATCTCTTGCTTTCTTTTAGATTTAATTAATTTACATACCACGACATCTATCAGAGAGATAAAATTAAAATTTTTATTATTGCATTTTTCCAAAATTTTAACACATCAGCAGATTGCTATTAATGTCAACAACTGAGCACAAATAGTTATTAATTAAAAAATTTAGTAATTAATGTATAATATAATATATATAAAGTAAAATATTATATATATATATATATATATATATATATATATATATATATATATATATATATAATATTATCTATAGCTACATGTACAAGAATGTCGTTTTTTGATAAAAGTTAAAAAACTAACTATAAATATGTAATATATATATATATATATATATATATATATATATATATATATATATATATATGTGGTTGGATAGATGTGAGCTTGTGATATATATATATATATATATATAAATTTTATTAAAAGTTTTTTATTGTCCAGTAAAGATAAAAATTATAAAAACAGAAGAAAAATTAAATAAAAGCATAAGTGTTTTACCTTGGCAGTCGTTTTTAACAAAACTCTTATAAAAAATGATTACTGCCTAAATACACAATTGTATATATATATATATATATATATATATATATATATATCCGATGCGATGAGAATGAAAGTAATATATAAATTCCAACGTTCACAGCATTAATCCAAAAGACGGTTCGATACCGATAGTAGAGAGATAATTATTTATTTATTATAATTTTATGATATAGACAAAACAATTTTACTTACTACAAAGATGCAACTTGGCTGAAACCAAGTTGTATCTTTGTAGTGAGTAAAATGGTTTTGTCTATATGATAAAATTATAACAAATAAATAATATATATATATATATATATATATATATATATAGCTATCATTACTTTCCCCGACCAAAATAAATTATTAAACAAAAGATCCGAACTCATCTCAAAATGCAGACATGAAAATAAATTTTTAATACGTAACCTAAAAAATTAAAAACGGAAAAAATAAAATAAAAACAAATAAATATACTAATAAACAAAATAAAAAAAAAAAATAAAAATAAAAAAAAATTCATTCAAGTATACAGAATACCCACAATGCACCACTAACTCGTATATATATATAAATAGCCAAGAAAAATAACAGCACATGTGGCCTGACGATTGCATATAGCATGAAACAGACTGTCGCCTCTAAGTGTTGACTTCTATGTTCACTTTTATATATATATATATATATATATATATATATATATATATATATATATAAACTACAGGTGTAACAGCAAAATTGTCCAAATCGTGTAACACCAAAAATATCCAATTCTTAGATTAAGCTTTGAACTGTTATATCTTAGAAATGATTAAATATATCTTATTGGAATTCTTCAAGGTTTTTACAACACTACTGGAAACTACTTTAAACAATAAGAATCTATTTAGCTTTAAGTCAAAATGATGATCCCTCTTCCTGTTGTGACGACCTGATTCAATTTTCCTCTCTACTGCTCCCTCTTTTTTAAACTTTTTCTCTTGATGGTTCTTGAATGATCTTTGAAGATGGAAGCCAGACTATGAACATTGGTACCATTACTGAAGACAAGAATGATCTTTTTCCTCCCACCATTGCTCAGTTGGGAAGACATAGCGGGGCTGGCACAAAAGGATTTTAACTTGTTGTCTTTCTAGCGTGTTAGTTTTATAACTCAAAGGGTTTTTTCAGTGATTCTTACGGCAAATGGTGTCAAGTTGGCTAAACGTCTTATCTAAAAACCTGAAAAAAAGAAACGCAGTTTAATGTTTTTTTTAAGTATTAAACTTTTGTGTTGGATGGAAAATTATGCTGTTACACGGCTTGGACAATTTTGCTGTTACACGCAGTGTGTGTGTGTGTGTGTGTGTGTGTGTGTGTGTGTGTGTGCATTAGATAGATAGATAGATAGATAGATAGATAGATAGATAGATAGATAGATAGATTGTTTAATAACGTGGACCGATTTTAAATGTAAATTAAGTTTATGCTGTTAGACGGCTTGGAAAATTTTCCTGTTACACCCAGTGTGTGTGTGTGTGCATATATATATATATATATATATATATATATATATATATATATATATAAAGGGTATTCCAATAACTTGGACTGATTTTAAATGCCAATTAAGTTTAAGCATTTAATGATTTTTTTTTCTTTTTCTTTCGGGTTAGGCAGACATTTGGGTAATATTATTTTTCACACATAATTGCATTGACTTAAAGAACATGATCCAATAGGGATATAAATACATTTTCAACAACAACACTGATTTATTTACTACTGACTTTGATTCACATTAATGAAACACCTGTATATAAAATCCATCTTAAAAAAACACCCTTTATATATATATATATATATATATATATATATACAAATATAGACAACTATACTCGTTTCGAAAAACCCTCGAATTTTTGATTTACCAATAATAAAATCAATCTCGAGGGGAAAAAAAGGTTTTAAAAAATGAAAGAGCTACAAACATGAAATTCTGTCGAAAAAAATCGCACAGATGCAGGTTTGGACCCCAAAGAAAAAACCCCAATACGAGTAAACAACTAACTAACAAAAGAGCTCAATACAACCATAGAGCAGATCTAGATACACCTAGTGAGCCAGACAAACCTACCTAGGTTTCAACTAAACGGATCGTCAGGGAAGGCCGGCTAAAGAGGCAAAGAGAAATGTATATTTATAGGCGATAGCTAAAATTATACCACGTGACCAAAGAACCACAAACACAACACCTGAGTGGGTGGGGGGATATGGGGGAGGGAATATGAAATACGAACATTAAGGTGGAATGACAAATAAACGGGAAAAAATGTCTAATTTAGTAGCCTTCCCTGGCGATCCGTTTAGATGAAACCTAGGTAGGTTTGTCTGGCTCACTAGGTGTATCTTTCTCTCTCTCTCTCTCTCTCTATATATATATATATATATATATATATATATATATATATCAAAGGAATAAACTTAACGTATCTTGAAAAATCCAATATTAAATTTATTTCATCAGGCAATCTTTTAATACCTGCATCATGAGATCAATATTACAAAATGGTTTAAATTTATCCTGACAATATGGGAAAAAAAATCTTTTTTTAAATTAAATCCCAGGAGAACAGTAAGTAAAGTATAAACTGCTTACCGAGAAAAATTTATCTGGGGATATATATCATTAATAAGAGGAGTGGGGGAAAAGAAAAAGGAGAAGCAACATATCCACTCAATGAACAGGGGTCAGAGGTGGGGAAGTACAAATGACAGCTAATGAAATAACGTATCTTTGTAATCACATCTATCTATCTATCTATCTATCTATCTATCTATCTATCTATCTAGTTACCTAAATCTGTTCATTATCTATCTTGGTCTATTCACTATCTATCTATCTGTCTATCTATCTCAGTCTCTTCACTATCTAGCTATTTACTTCATTTTGTGATCTATCTATCTGTCTATCTACGTATCTATGAGTCTGCTCATACTTATCTATCTATATCTCTCTATATATATATGTCTGCTCATATCTATCTATAAGTTTACTCATATCTATCTATCTATCTATCTATCTATCTATCTATCTATGAGTCTGCTCATATCTATCTATCTATCTATATCTATATATATATATATATATATGTCTGCTCATATCTATCTATCTATTTATCTATATATATATGTCTGCTCATATCTATTTATGAGTCTGCTCATATCTATCTATCTATCTATCTATCTATCTATCTATCTATCTATCCAGCTATGTCAGTCTGTTTATTATCTATGTTGGACTATCTATCTATCTATGTATCTATCTATCTATCTATCTATCTATCTATGAGTCTGCTCATACTTATCTATCTATATCTCTATATATATATATGTCTGCTCATATCTATCTATAAGTTTACTCATATCTATCTATCTATCTATGAGTCTGCTCATATCTATCTATCTATCTATCTATCTATCTATATATATATATATATATATATATATATATATATATATATATATATATATGTCTGCTCATATCTATCTATCTATTTATCTATATATATATATGTCTGCTCATATCTATTTATGAGTCTGCTCATATCTTTCTATCTATCTATCTATCTATCTATCTATCTATCTATCTATCTATCCAGCTATGTCAGTCTGTTTATTATCTATGTTGGACTATCTATCTATCTATCTATCTATCTATCTATCTATCTATTAGTCTGCTCATATCTCTCTATCTATCTATCTCAGTCTATTCACTCTCTAGCTATCGATTTCATTTTTGTGATCTATCTGTCTGTCAGAATGTTTGCTTAAGTCAGTTTTTATCTACCTATCTCTTTTCATTATCTATTTAGTATCCTTATCTGTCTGTCAGCTTATCTATTTATTTACCTATCTCCATCTTTGTATCTATATTTATTTCCTACATAATGAATGTAAAACACATATAGCACTATTGCTATATATTTTTATTATTTTTATAGCTTTTGTTGTTGCTGTTGTCGTTGTTGTTGTTGTGCATTTAACTGGCAAATCTATAAATCTTAAAAAATAATCCTGCTTGCTGCGTACATTGTGGACTGAAATTATTAGCACAATCTGCTTTCCATTTTTTATTTATTGGAAATAATTACAAAGATAATTATGTATTAAAGATTTTTGTAAAAAATAAAGACAAAAACCCCAACAATCTTTAATATTTCATTTTTGAATTATCGTAAACAAAAGAAAAAATAATTGTTTGCCTAAAATGAATGAGACAAGAAAATTAATAATCAACCGTATAATTCTTTTTTTTTTTTTTTTTGAGCAATAAGTTTTTGTAATCTTTTTTAGGTAAACCTCTGCTTAAATTGCCCAAAAAGTTTTGCTGAATTTTTAGTTTTTCTTGTTCTTAAACGTTTTTTTCAGTCCATCTCTTAATTTGGATTCCGGACGAAACTCTGCAAGAATCAAAGTAAAACTTGTATATTTTCATACTGAATTTTATTCACAAGCATGTTTTCAATCATTGTCATTAATAAAGTTCCATCCAAGATTCAAATTTCTAAAAGTTGGCGTCTAATCTTCTACATGTTTGTAAATACATCTTGAAAATTTATAATTAATAGTGCAACATCAATATATCGAAAGTAAGTTGATTTGTTTCAGTAAATAATTCTAAGAAGATACATGCCATGACTCTAGAGAGAGGCAATCCCATTGGTAATCAAGCCCTGAACTATTTCATCATCAATGCGAAAAAAAAAGGCTCATAAAATATTCCAAAATAGAAGAGCAGGTGGTTGGAAGGTCAGTCAAAACATGTCTAAGACACAAAGTGCCATAATTCAAAATCTGGGAAGGCAAAAATAAGTAATATATATATATATATATATATATATATATATAATAATGAACTCTCCCGTCGGTTTAAACATATGAGGATCTGACAGCTTATTGATTCAGTTATAAAATTGTGTGCGATAATCTTAAGTGGCATTTAAGACCTGCTAGGTATTTACAAAGGAAGCCACATATGGAGCAAGTATGAAGATTGTGAGATGAGATCACTGTTAGATTGGCTGACCTTTTAGATCTTGCTCTCGCTTCTTGAAGATGATTCAGACAAGCAGATTGAAAATTCCTGAGTCCATTAAAACACATTGATCTCCATTCTACCCGCTGCAAGGCTAAGCGCTCAACGCTCTTATGTGGTATATTGACTGCTGACAAGTTGCTTTTAAGCTTGTCTTTGTATCTTAGCTACATTCTACATTCCTACATTCCTGTAGCCCATATATATATATATATATATATATATATATATATATATATATATATCAAAGGAAAAGTTCAATGTATCATTAAAGATTTCACTACTAATTTATTTCAGACAGACAACTGCCTCATTAGACCAGATTTATAAAATGGTTTAAATCATCCAGATAATTTATTGAAAATTACAAGAGGAAGTGAATAAAAGATTTTACCTAGAAAATAAGAGGAAAGGAGAAACCAAAACAAAAGTGTCAACCAAACAAGCAGAGCTAGTAGAGCGAATACAATATTTGGATTACCCTTGCTACTTACGGATTTGATATTATGATATATATATATCTTTTCTAAAAATATTTTCATGGTAATTGTACTAACATTGCATTAACTGCATGAATTTAATGTTGATATTAGATTGTCGATAAGTCTCGCAGATTTAATGTTGAACTTGTTAGAAGCAAGCTTGTGTTCTGATCTAATAGTTTCTTTTCTCGCAATGTTTGCTTGTGGAACATACTTCTGATTTTTGCTTTCCTGCCACCTACAATCTTGAAAAATTTAAATACAACACCAATCACCATCTTCTGCCTTCTTTTCGCCTTGCTAAAGTCTCTTTATTCATTTTTACTCACAGGAAGTTCTTCCATCTTAGTGGCATTATCCCCTTTCATTGGTGGTAAAATGATTTAAAAAAAGTACGTGTTTTTGCATCGTTTATGTTTATGTGTTAATACATACCAATCCTCTTGTTCCATTTTGCAGAGATTTGCACCCAAATTATATGTCCTCCATCATTTCTTGTTGTAGAGACGTTGTTTCTGAAAGATTTCTCTTTAGTATGCCCACAGAGTCCTAGATTTATTATCTGGATAAGTAAACATTTGATAAACAGCTTTATTGTGACTCCAGAGGTCTAAGTTTATTATATTTGATCATGTCTTTGAGTGAATGAAGTCTGTGGGTATTGATGAAGACCTTCCTTCTTCTTCAAACATCGTGAACTGGAGCTACAGAATCACAAACAAAGGACTGTACCAAGCAACAGAAATCATACCATTTGATGACTTTCAACGGCAGCAACAACTAAAATTGATATCACATGTATTGGGTTGGTGCAAAAATAATGACGTAATAATGTCGTTTTTTGACGTTAAATAATGCGTCAGAAAACGACATTATTACGTCATAATAACTCAGAGAGAAAATAATGACATAATCAAGATGCCGACACACTATTTCAAGCAAAAGGTTAAGAAGGAAACACCCTTAAGTATTGGAAAGACAGATAACATCTATTGGATAAGTAAATGGCTGATAATACCATGGCTATATTCTCATCAAATATGTCAGGCTCAGCAAAATGTTCATTTGCAAATGAAAAATGGCATTTCAAATGATATGCTTTTTTAATTTAACAAGGTTAGGATATTCATACTATTCTACATCATCATCATCTTCTTCTTCTTCTTTTTCTTCTTCTTCATCTTCTTATTCTTCTTCTTCATTATCAGCATCTTCTTTTTCTACTTCTTCATCATCTTTTTCTTATTATTATTCTTCATCATCTTCTTTTTTCTTTTTCCTCATCATCTTCTTTTTCTTCTTCATTATCACCTTCTTCTTCTTCATCTTCATCATCATCATCTTCTTCTTCTCCTTCTTTTCCTTCTTCTTCATCATCTTCTGCTTCTTCTTCATCATCATCATCATCATCTTCTAATTCTACTTCTTTTTGTTCTTCTTTGTCTTCTTCTTCATCATCATTTTTTCTTCATCATCATCTTTTTCTTCTTCTTCATCTTCTTTTTCTTCTTCTTCTTCTTCATCATCAGCATCTTCTTTTTCTACTTCTTCATCATCTTTTTCTTCTTATTATTCTTCATCTTCTTTTTTCTTTTTCCTCATCATCTTCTTCTTTTTCTTCTTCATTATCACCTTCTTCTTCTTCATCTTCATCATCATCTTCTTCTTCTTCTCCTTCTTTTCCTTCTTCTTCATCATCTTCTGCTTCTTCTTCATCATCATCATCATCATCATCATCATCATCATCATCATCTTCTTCTTCTAATTCTTCTTCTTTTTGTTCTTCTTTGTCTTCTTCTTCATCATCATCTTTTTCTTCATCATCATCATCGTCATCATCTTCTTTTTATTCTTCATCTTCTTCTTTTTCTTCTCCTCCTTCATCATCATCTTGTTTTTTTCTTCTTCTTTTTCTTCTTCTTCATCTTCTTTTTCTTTTTCTTATCCTTCATCATCATCATCTTCTTTGTTTATGAAATATACAATAATATATTATGATAAAAACACATTTTTTTATTATATCTGATCATTTTCAAATTTGGATTTATTTTAATTTGATTATCATTTTCAAATTTGAATTTATTTTATTTTCATTATCATTTTCAAATTTTCATTTATTGATATAAGTGAGACTGAAATCATTTCATAAGATTAGATTCCGGTTTATAGTGATGGGTTAATAATGTTGACTTAAGTTCGTTTACTTCTACACCATTCTGTACTAGCTTACCTTATCTACTTTACAACAAAAAAATACTTTCTCAGAAATTTAAGTGGGGGGGGGCATGCATCCTCTATTCTCTCCAGATAATATTTAATAATATGGTGGTATCAGAAATAATCTTAAGGTGTGTATGTGAAATAGGCTTTGGAATTATTTTTAATCATTTTACCCCAGTCAATGCCACTTGGATGCAGGGGGTTACAGGAAGGGGAAAAGAGAATAAGAAGACTTTAGTGAGAAGTCAATTGACTGAGATAAATAGATAAATAAACAGACAAGAACAGACTGAGATAGATAGATAGATAGATAGATAGATAGATAGATAGATAGATAGATAGATAGACAGACAGACAGACAGACAGACTGAAAGAAAGAAAGACCAGGACAGAGTGAAATAAAAAGATAGATATATTCATAGACAAGAACTGACCCAAATAGAGATAGATACAGATATATACAGTGTGCGATGAATAAATTGTCATCTAAATTATGCAACAAGGAAAATTACACTTCGATTTCATTTGAACATAATAACATCTACCAAAATTACACAAAAATATCTTGAAATACTAAAGAATAAATTTAATCAAGAAAATTGTCATTAGCTTCAATCACAGCTTCCAGATGACTTCAGAATCGATATATCTATTTATTTCAGTCTGTCCCGGTCTTTGTTTCAATCTATCTATCTATCTATCTATCTTTCTATCTATCTATCTATCTATCTCAGTCTGTTCTTGTCTGTCTATCTATTTATCTCAATCAATGTTTTTTTGTCTTTCTATCTATCTATCTCTCTCTCTCAATCTGTTCATATCTATCTATCTATCTCAGTCTGTTCTTGTCTGTCTATCTATTTATCACAGTCAATTCTTTTTTCTATCTATCTATCTATCTATCTATCTATCTATCTATCTATCTATCTCAGTCTGTTCATATCTATCTATATATCTATCTCAGCCTGTTCTTGTCTGTCTATCTATTTATCACAGTCAATTCTTTTTTCTATCTATCTATCTATCTATCTATCTATCTATCTATCTATCTATCTATTTCAGTCTGTCCTGGTCTTTGTTTCAGTCTATCTATCTATCTATCTATCTATCTATCTATCTATCTATCTATCTATCTATTTATTTCAGTCTGTCCTGGTCTTTGTTTCAGTCTATCTATCTATCTATCTATCTATCTATCTATTTATTTCAGTCTGTCCTGGTCTTTGTTTCAGTCTATCTATCTATCTATCTATCTATCTATCTATCTATCTATCTCAGTCTGTTCTTGTCTGTCTATCTATTTATCTCAATCAATGTTTTTTTGTCTTTCTATCTATCTATCTCTCTCTCTCAGTCTGTTCATATCTATCTATCTATCTATCTATCTATCTATCTATCTATCTCAGTCTGTTCATATCTATCTATATATCTATCTCAGCCTGTTCTTGTCTGTCTATCTATTTATCACAGTCAATTCTTTTTTCTATCTATCTATCTATCTATCTATCTATCTATCTATCTATCTATCTGTCTGTCTGTCTGTCTGTCTGTCTGTCTGTAGATGTGTGACGTTTGGCAAGGGCAATGCAACTATGTCCCTGCTTCTGATTTTCTTTCATGCCTTAACTTATTTTTAAACCTGTTTGTGAAATCCTTCCATCTTTAGCAATATTCCAACAACACCAAACTCTGGAATCTTTGCTTTCTGTGTCTCATCTCCAAGAATGGGGACGTTAACCTTTTCAACCATTCCAAGCTGATCACCTTAAGAATAAAAGCACCTTTTATTGGCATCCATTCTTCTTCCCAACTGCCGCTGTGCTTGTGAAACCCCAAGACTAATCCAAAGAGCCTTCATTTCTGGCAGCACCACCCAGTTACCCACCCATCGGCCAGTTCAGCAAATTCCGACCCTGGACTGCACCCTATCAAAAACCAATGTTCTCTTTTTTTCTATTTTCCAAGAGAAATGGACAGCTGTTATTTTTTGTTTTTGATTTTTTTTTTTCTTGGGTAGGGTTTGCAGACTGTCAGTTTTTTTTTTGTTTTTTTAATGGTTTTTCTATTTATTTTTTTTATTTTTATTTTTTTTTGGGGGGTGGGATTACACACCCTGTCAAATGTGAAAGACAGTAAAAGTGTGGGGATGATGGAAAGTAATATTAGAAGTTGGAGATGATAGGGATTTTTTTTTTTTTTTTGTAAGGGGAAAGTTTTTTTTTTTTTTGTAAGGCGAAAAGATTCGACTGCTTTTGGTTATCTAAGCAAAATCGAATCCCAAGGTTCATCACTTTTGGATAGCATCCATTGCTGTCTGAGAAACATGCGTTTATTTTCGTCTTCAATACCTTAAAGGCCAAAAAAAAAAATCATCCCAATTGAAAAGGAAAGAAAACTGTAAAAAAGTATAAATGAATGATTCTTATTCAATAGACCGTACACCATTCAATATAACCAGGGTGTGTAAGCAGCGACTAGTCGGTAGGGACAATGAAGACAGTAGAAGAAAAAATAAAAGCCCATGATGTTAAAAGTTGACTAAGAACATCATTGCAAACAAAATATAAAGATGTAAAAAGATTTTTAATTGACAAATGTTATTTCATCGTCGACACACTTCTCCATTTTTCAATATAGTTATTTTTAATCTGTTTAATATTATTTTGTTTATTTTCTTCTATTTTGACACAACATGTCAGAGATTTTTTTCGTTTCTTTCTTTGTTTTTTTTTTTCTCTGGGAATTCTTTTGTGTGTATAACTACAGAATATTTTGTGGAGAACCATTTTATGTATTCTCGGAGCTTTTTTTGCAGCCATTGTCAGCAAGCAATGAAGGCAGGTGAATTGGAGTTGGTCATGTTCATACATCAGACAAACAATATTATGAATGAAATTCAGAATTACCAAAGTGCATGGACACCTATATACACTATATATATATAAACATATATTTGTGTTATTAAATGCGCATCTAAAAGAGAGGGTATCAATTGTCAGATCTTGTAGACTGGAACTACCTGGATCTTAATGATCTTAAATAACATCGTCAGATAGAGACTTTTATATTGACAACATACATAGCAGCAAACAATTTATTTAAATTGTCAGCTGTATACAACCACTTTCTTAGATCAATGGTTAAAAATGGCTTCAAACAAGTGAAGACTTGGGAGAACCAGTGCAAGGATCTTGTACCCACCACCTGAATCTATATGGGGCCATCGCAATTTTCATATGGTAGTATTCATATAAAATGCAAATTTTATTGTAATTTAATTATGTACAATAATGGATCATTTGCAATATAGGTGAACAATTCAACTGGAAAAACTGAAAATAAATATAATGTATCTAAATACAAATTAGAGACATGACCTAATGTCATTCGTCACATTTGAAGAATAGACTTGAGATAACAGAAATATGGTGCTACAGAAGCATACTGAGAATATCATGGAGAAAGTGTATAAGCAGTGTAAAAATTTGAGAACATTCCATCTTAAATAAATCAACAATGTTTTGCGTGGATTTTTAACATCAACTTGAGAATATTCTTGTTAAGAAGTTGAACAGTTTTAACACATTAAACATTATTGATATAAAATAGTGAATTTTATATTGTGTTTTTTTGAGACTTAGCATGAGTAAAATAAATTCATGGATTTGGACAAAAACAAAACAGAATGACATCAAAATTCTCAAATATTTTTCATCCTTTAACAGGGTCACAAGCTCGCATATATCCAACCATATATGTTAGCTCTATCTCTGATATTGAGTGCTTTCTAATAAGTACTGCATGACCCTGTGTTGCGCGCTTGTGATCCTGGGTTTCACGCTTTAGCGATCGTCAGATCGCTAAAGCGTGAAACCCAGGGTCACAAGCTCACATCTATCCAACCATATATATATATATATATATATATATATATATATATATATATATATATATATGTGTGTGTGTGTGTGTGTGTCTGTGTTTGTGTGTGTGTGTGCGTGTGTCATCCACAGACAGTTTTGCTGTATCACAGCTCATTAGTGTGGCTAGACATCCAGTTGCCTCAAACTAGAATCGAAACCCAACCGATTTGGCATCAGTCGCACACACACACACACACACACATATATATATATATATATATATATATATATATATATCAACATATCAACATAAAACATCTTAAACCATTCCCTTGTATATGGTATATTTAGGCAGCGAGTATTTATCCGGATATCCAAATCAGACCATGTGTGTTGTGTGCTGTCTTTTGGCTCGACTATTTATATATGCTGGTCAGTGGGGCATTTTGGATAGCATGTGTATTGTATTATTTATTGTATTTAACTCATTATTTATCATTGATGAAGTGGGGTATTTTGTATTTATTCATTAATAATTTGTTGATTTTTACTATTATTAAATTTACTTGTTGTCACCTAGGGAAGATTACTGAATAGAATAATAATCAAATGAAGGTTGGTAATGAACGATAATACTTAGGACAAAAACTTATATGTACGTTTGTCGAGCATTAATCTTGCTAGAAAAGAGGAAATATTAAAGCACCCAGGTCTAGATTAGATTAAAATAAAATTCTTTTCATTCTTCATTCAAAATACTCTATTTTAGGAATACGTTTTCACAACATCGCCCAAGTGACGCCGACGTGATCATATTGAAACGGAACGCTGATCATGAAAAATTTCAGTTATCTGTTTTGATTAGTCTTACTCTTATGTCCATTGTCTTTTCATGTTGAATTAAATATAGTCTAATGTTAATTATGTTATATGAATATGTCCTGAAGATGGTCTACTAGACCGAAACATCCGACATTGACATTATATTAACATTAAAACAGCATAATTGCATATTAGGATTTTTGTTTGTTTTTCCGTATATTTTTCTTCATATATATATATATATATATATATACATGCATGTGCACCTAGTATCACATTGTTCATATAGGTATATGCTTGTGTAAGCTGCAGTGCATGGACATATTTGTGTGTGTGTATCTGCGTGCATATGAGTGCTGTCCCAAGGAAGATGTGGAGAAGAATTTTTCCTCCCACTACCATCAAACATTGACATACAGAAACATAAATAGATCAAAAATTTCAAAATTAATTAGTTTGTCTGATGATTGCAAAGGGTGTGAAACCCTGGGTCGCAAACCAATGCAACTAAATATGTTAACTCTATCACTCATTTTGAGTACTCTCCAATAAGTACTGCGCATATATAATATATAAATAGTATGTATGAAAATTGCATATATATATATATATATGTGTATATTTATATTTATATACATACGTATTATATATATATATATATATATATATATATATAATTTTTTTTTTTTTTTAAGCATTTCACCCCAAGCAAAGTGGGAAGCCACTAGGACGCAAGGAGTTACAGAAGATTTGGTGCAAGATCAGATAGGAGTGATAGAGGAAAGGATGAGGAGAAGGATAGTGGACAGATAAAGGCAACTGGAGATGTCGATTGACATTACTTCTGAATAGTTGGAGATTATAGCTCTCAGGAAAACTGGAATAGAGAAGGGAGTTCCACAGGCGAGAGGTGCAAGATATGAAGCTATTAGAGTAGAAGAGACGGCTACATTTAGTAGTTTCAACAGTGAAAGGGTGAGAGCAGGATGCCAGCCTCGTAGGGCGCTTGAATTCATGAAGTCTGGGAACCAGTGAATGCAGCTCCTCGGAGCAATTACCATGAAAGTATTTGTAAAAAAGACAGAGAGAGTTGACGGCACATCTGTGAGAGAGCGACTGTAGACGAGATGCCAGAACAGAAATTATATTGCATATCCACCTCTGGATCTTATCAAGAACCCCGAGGCAAACAGAAGGGGCTCCAGACCATATATGGCAGCAATACTCCATGCAAGGGCGAATTGTTGATTTGTAGATCTGATAGATCAATTCCGGGGAGAAAAACTTTGCTTGCGGTGGACGTGTATATATATATATATATATATATATATATATATATATATATATATATATATATATATTAGGAATCACCTTTGGGGCATACAGAGTCTGATCATTACTATTTTCTCCTCAAGGCAAAATTTGCAGTTTTACAATAACTGGTTTATATATACCAGTTGTATCAGCAAAACTGTCCAAATCGTGTAACAGCAAAATTGTCCAATTGTTAGATTAAGATTTGAACCATTGTATCTTAGAAATGATTAAAGATATTTTACTGGAATTCTCCAAGGTTTTTATAACACTATTGGACTCTACTTTGAACTAAAAGATTGCATTCAGCTCTAAGTTGAAATGATGATCCTTCTTTTTGTTGCAACCTCCAGTTTTCCTCTCTACTGTTTCCTCTTTTTTAAACTTATTCACCATTCTCTTGATGGTTCTTGAATGGACTTTGAAGATGGAAGCCAGAGTATCAATGTTGGTACCATTACTGAAGGCCTGAATGATCTTTTTCCTCTCACCATTGATCAGTTTGGAAGACATAGTGGCACTGACACAAAACGATTTTAACCTGTTATTTTTCTGGCTGAATAACACAAAGGATTTTCAGTAATTCCTGTGACAAATGGTATCAAGATAGCTAAACGTCTTATGTGAAAACCTGGAAAACAAAAAACTCAATTAGTTTAGTAATTTTTTAAATATCAAACATTTTGTCGGATGAACAATTATCCCATGTTATACATGATTTGGACAATTTTTCTGTTACACTCGATATACACCTGTGGAATGCATAAAAGCTTAATAGTTATAGTAGTGTTAAGCTTTGGCCTTCTTCAGGTGATTGGAATTTCAAAGCAATCTCTTTATTTCATCTACCCAGGTAAGATTGTTCTAGTTCCACGTGCAATGCCTCTTCCAGACATGTCAGTTTCAGTTATATCTGTTTAACATCTTCCTTCTCCTCATGTGCTCATTTACAAAGATTTGAATTTGCAGTTTTCCCTTCTCCTAGACTGGTTGTCTTATTAAGACTCAAGTACTCATTTACAAAGATTAAAATTTGGAATTTTTCCTTCTCCTAGACTGGTTGTCTTATTAAGTCTCAAGTACTCATTTACAAAGATTTGAATTTGCAGTTTTCCCTTCTCCTAGACTGGTTGTCTTACTATGCCTCAAGTGCTCATTTAAAAAGATTTGAATTTGCAGTTTTCCCTTCTCCTACACTGGTTGTCTTACTATGCCTCAAGTGCTCATTTAAAAAGATTTCAATTCAGATTTTTTCCTTCTCCTAGACTGGTTATCTTACTAAGCTATCTAGCCAACTAAGGGGAGAAGATTCATATTTTTATATGGATGCCACATATGGCACCAAACCCACTCAGAAATATCTAAACTGTCAGCTTTATACAATCACTTTCTCAGATCAAAGGTTAAAAATGGCTTCTTCTGTTGATGAAGATGTTTAATCCTATGTTTAAATTCAAGATTTTCGTGCATCATACCAAACATGTTTACAAATACCTAAACTGACATCTGAATACAACCACTTTCTCAGATCAATGCTCAAAATGGCTTTAAGCGAATGAAACCTGTATGGATTAGCAAGATGTTATCTTCTACAAAATTGGTTAATATCAATAACAGTTTGTCACTGGGTAATAGTTCAGAAACACATTTCAAATATCAGAAATACTGAAGCAGGTTTGATCCTCACTATGTGCCACACATTGGTGCCAGACATCAGTGAAATTTCAATAACAGTTAAAAAACTATTGAGCAATTGTTTAAAAACCGATTTTAAAGATCATTAATACTGAAGCAGGTTTGAATCTCACTAGGTGCCACACACTGGTGACCCAGTGCCATACATGAGCCATGCTTGGTAAATATCAATAAAATTCAATTAACCATTCAGTAATTGTTTGGAAATCCATTTCAAAGATCATTAATATTGATGCAAGTTTGATCCACACTAGTTGCCTCAAACTGCTAACCCTGTGTCAGACATGAGCAAAAGCTTCATAAATATAAAATAACTGTTGTGTTGTCATTGAGAAATGGTTTCGAAACACATTTCATCAATCCCTAATACTTAAGCTGGTTTGATCCTCACCAGGTGCCACACACTGGTGAATCTGTGCCAGACATGAGCAAAAGCTTCATAAATATATAATAACTGTTGTGTTGTCATTGAGAAATGGTTTCGAAACACATTTCATCAATCCTTAATACTGAAGCTGGTTTGATCCTCACCAGGTGCCACACACTGGTGAATCTGTGCCAGACATGAGCAAAAGCTTCATAAATATATAATAACTGTTGTGTTGTTATTGAGAAATGGTTTCGAAACACATTTCATAAATCCTTAATACTGAAGCTGGTTTGATCCTCACCAGGTGCCACACACTGGTGAATCTGTGCCAGACATGAGCAAAAGCTTCATAAATATATAATAACTGTTGTGTTGTCATTGAGAAATGGTTTCGAAACACATTTCATAAATCCTTAATACTGAAGCTGGTTTGATCCTCACCAGGTGCCACACACTGGTGAATCTGTGCCAGACATGAGCAAAAGCTTCATAAATATATAATAACTGTTGTGTTGTCATTGAGAAATGGTTTCGAAACACATTTCATCAATCCTTAATACTGAAGCTGGTTTGATCCTCACCAGGTGCCACACACTGGTGAATCTGTGCCAGACATGAGCAAAAGCTTCATAAATATATAATAACTGTTGTGTTGTCATTGAGAAATGGTTTCGAAACACATTTCATAAATCCTTAATACTGAAGCTGGTTTGATCCTCACCAGGTGCCACACACTGGTGAATCTGTGCCAGACATGAGCAAAAGCTTCATAAATATATAATAACTGTTGTGTTGTCATTGAGAAATGGTTTCGAAACACATTTCATCAATCCTTAATACTGAAGCTGGTTTGATCCTCACCAGGTGCCACACACTGGTGAATCTGTGCCAGACATGAGCAAAAGCTTCATAAATATATAATAACTGTTGTGTTGTCATTGAGAAATGGTTTCGAAACACATTTCTTCAATCCTTAATACTGAAGCTGGTTTGATCCTCACCAGGTGCCACACACTGGTGAATCTGTGCCAGACATGAGCAAAAGCTTCATAAATATATAATAACTGTTGTGTTGTTATTGAGAAATGGTTTCGAAACACATTTCATAAATCCTTAATACTGAAGCTGGTTTGATCCTCACCAGGTGCCACACACTGGTGAATCTGTGCCAGACATGAGCAAAAGCTTCATAAATATATAATAACTGTTGTGTTGTTATTGAGAAATGGTTTCGAAACACATTTCATAAATCCCTAATACTAATGCAATCTTGATCCCCACAAGATGCCCTATGTCATATATAAGCAAAGTATGGTAAACGTTTATGTATGTATAGAGACATAAAGTTAATTTGACAGACAAACTGTGACAGATATAGATATATACCTCCATCAAAGATAAATTGAAGGATGCACTGTGGAAACGAGTAAGTAAGTAAATTAATAAGAGGATTAGTTAATAAAATTGGTAGACATAGGAAGAAAGCATTATGGAAGTGGACGTTGGGAAGGTCAGGTTTATGCAAGCAATTTCATTTCATGTCACCAAATCATGTCAGGCAAGCTTTTCTCCTTTGCAATATGTGCGACCTGATCAAAAGAGAATGGGATCCATTATTTCTTATTACTTCTACATTTACTTAGCGTATACTTACCGGACTGACCAGAACCTGTTACACTGCCATTCATCCTCATGTAAGTTTTTCATTGTAGGCTAAAGGGAATGTTCGATAACTTCCCATGTGATTCTGTACTAATCTATTACTGTTACTTATATTAAATCCTTGGAGTCAGATTTGATACTTTCTGCATCTACAGTTACAGGAAGATGTTCTTGCTTTTCTCATTTCTTCTATAAAGTACTGAATTTTGGTTTGGTTTACTGATATTTCAATTTAAATTCTAAATTAAATTAAATTAATTTTTTTTTAAATTTGAATTTTAAATCAAATTAAATTTAATAATAGCAATAAAACTGGCTATGTTTTTTTTTTTTTGTTTTTTTTATCAGAATCACACCAATCAAAGTTGTAATGCCACTAAAACAAAATGAAGTATTGAATTTTGGTTTGGTTTACTTATATTTTAATTTAAATTTTAAATTAAATTAAGATTAGTAATAACAATAAAACTGGCTATGTTTTTTTTTTGTTTTTTTTTTAATCAGAATCACCCGAATCAAAACTGTAATGCCACTAAAACAAAATGAAGCATCGAATTTTGGTTTTGTTTACTGATATTTTAATTTAAATTTTAAATTAAATTAAATTTTAATTTAAATTTTAAATTAAATTAATTTTTTTTGAATGAATTTTAATTTTAAATCAAAATAAAATTAATAATAGCAATAAAACTGGCTATGTTTTTTTATTTTTTTTATCAGAATCACACCAATCAAAGTTGTAATGCCACTAAAACAAAATGAAGTATTGAATTTTGGTTTGGTTTACTTATATTTTAATTTAAATTTTAAATTAAATTAAGATTAATAATAACAATGAAACTGGCTATGTTTTTTTTTTCTTTTAATTAGAATCACTCTAATTAAAACTGTATTGATGCTAAAACAAAAGGGGTTACAAGGTGTGGAAGACTTAGAAAGAGAAACATTAATGAACAGAAAGAGAAAAAATAATCAGGTAGACAGTAGATATCGATTGAAATTGCATTTAAATTTTTGGATATTAAAGTTGGCTTGAAAGAATTTTTACTGGACTAACCAGAACCTGTTACACTGTCATTCATCCTCATGTAAATTCATAATGGTAGACCAAAAGGAATGTCTGATACCTTCCCATATGATTCTGTACAAATGTATTACTGTTATTTATATTAAATCCATGTAGTTGGATTTGGGGGAGGCATGTTGAAGTAATGGATAGCAGCTTGGATTGAGGAACCAGAGAGCCGATTTGGAATTCTACTCGAATCCATTACATTCACTTACGTGCTAATACCCTTCGAAAAGGTATGAATCCTATTCTTCTCCCTCCAGCTATCAGTAAATATCAGGACAGATCGGTTTCTATAGCCTTGTATGGCAACTGATCTATCGCAGAAAGAAAGGCAACATACTGCGGGGAAAAAAAGCTACCTCAGACTTGCATTTTTGAACAGGATGATTAAAAACTTCATTACAATGGACATCAAAAAAGGAAATCACAGAATGAGTCTCAATCCGCTTGTTGAGAACAAAGATATCCTTTTGATAGGAGGTTCTTCCCTGATGTAGAAGCAGAAGGAGATGTTAGCAAACACTACCACATGATCAGAGTTGCCAAAAGAGCAGAGCTGCTCAGTACGATAAGAGTCAAGGATAGAGGTAAAAAATGTTGGAATTTTTGGGGTGGTAGTGAGCCAGCCAAAATGAGCTGACTCATGTTATAATTCACCGATAGAAGGGTTAACCAATCAGAAGGTTCAAAATATTCAATGTGACGTGTATAAAGGCGGCCATGATTTTTTTCAAAAATTCACTGACAGCCAGCCTTTGATATTGAAGACTGAAGAATTATAGAACAGCTGCTGGTGGTATTGGCAATATAGCAGATTCAGTAGAGTATCTGACTCATCAGTATTAATCCATAACGTTGTTTCATTGAACAGGTGACGTACTGCCCTGTATTCTATATTCATAGACTATGGTGAACATGATTAACAAAAAAGAGATTGAAGAGGCATATAGAAAATACTTTATTGTGGTCTGAAAGTAATATATATATATATATCAATATCATGGTGGCTTCCTACTAGTTTGCACCAGTTCACACGGACCAATTCTTAAAACTACAAAAGCTTAGCCAACCAGTTGTTAGATTATCCAAAAATAATCTTATATATTAATAGCCATCTAGGTAAAATGTTAGTTATACTATGCTCTTGCATGCCTAGTTAAAATTTAATAGACACATGCCCCCTACTACAACAATAAGCAGCAGGCAGGGGAGGAAGAAAAACAAAATAAAAAAGTAAAAGAAAAAGACAGTTGATGAAAAAGGTTAAGCCAAACAAATGAAAAGTCACAATTTACATTGTTCAGACTATCATCCTCATATTTATTGCCATATATATCACAATGTTTCAGCCGTTGTACATTCCGGCCTTCTTCAGCTGGTTGGAATGTTGAACTGAACCCTTTATTTCACTCGCTGGAGGAAACTGTTCTAGTTCCACGTGCCACACCTAACGGATGTCAGTTATCAGTTATTTCCTGTTAATTCCCCTCTCCAAGTTCTCCACTGCCTTAACCAGGTATTGAACTCACATGAAAAGTCAGACAGTAACAAATTCACAAAAGAGATTTGAATACATCACACTCTCTTTAATGAAGCATGGAAATTGCTGACTATTCAGTGACCTCTTTCTTTCTTTCTTTCTTTCCTTATCTATCTATCTATCTATCTATCTGTTACGATCTTTCTTTCTTTCTTTCTCTATCACAATCTTTCTTTCTTTCTTTATCTATCTATCTATCTATCTATATATCTATCTATCACGATCTTTCTTTCTTTCTTTCTTTATCTATCTATCTATCTATCTATCTATCTATCTATCTATCTATCTATCTATCTATCCATCACGATCTTTCTTTCTTTCTTTCTTTCCTTATCTATCATGACCTTTCTTTCTTTCTTTATTTCTTTCCTTATCTATCTATCTATCACAATCGTTCTTTCTTTCTTTCCTTATCTATCTATCTATCTGTTACAATCTTTCTTTCTTTCTTTCTCTATCTCAATCTTTCTTTCTTTCTTTCTTTATCTATCTATCACGATCATTCTTTCTTTCTTTCTTTCTTTCCTTATCTATCTATCTATCTATCTATCTATCACAATCTTTCTTTCTTTCTTTATCTATCTATCTATCTATCTATCACGATCATTCTTTCTTTCTTCTTTCCTTATCTATCTATCTATCTATCTATCTATCTATCTATCTATCTATCACAACCTTTCTTTCTTTCTTTCTTTCTTTCCTTATCTACCTATCTATCACAATCTTTCTTTCTTTCTTTCCTTATCTATCTATCTATCTATCTATCACGATCTTTATTTCTTTCTTTCTTTCTTTCTTTCCTTATCTATCTATCTATCACGATCTTTCTTTCTTTCTTTCTTTCTTTCCTTATCTACCTATCTATCACAATCTTTCTTTCTTTCTTTCCTTATCTATCTATCTATCTATCTATCACGATCTTTATTTCTTTCTTTCTTTCTTTCCTTATCTATCTATCTATCACGATCTTTCTTTCTTTCTTTCTTTCTTTCCTTATCTACCTATCTATCACAATCTTTCTTTCTTTCTTTCCTTATCTATCTATCTATCTATCTATCACGATCTTTATTTCTTTCTTTCTTTCTTTCCTTATCTATCTATCTATCACAACCTTTCTTTCTTTCTTTCTTTCTTTCCTTATCTACCTATCTATCACAATCTTTCTTTCTTTCTTTCCTTATCTACCTATCTATCACAATCTTTCTTTCTTTCTTTCCTTATCTACCTATCTATCACAATCTTTCTTTCTTTCCTTATCTATCTATCTATATATCTATCACGATCTTTATTTCTTTCTTTCTTTCTTTCTTTATCTATCTATCTATCACAACCTTTCTTTCTTTCTTTCTTTCTTTCCTTATCTACCTATCTATCACAATCTTTCTTTCTTTCTTTCCTTATCTACCTATCTATCACAATCTTTCTTTCTTTCTTTCCTTATCTACCTATCTATCACAATCTTTCTTTCTTTCTTTCTATCACGATTTACACTTTTTTTTATTTTTATTGAAGATTTGTCCTATTAATTTAAACTTAAAATTCTTTATTAAGAATTCACACCAAATTTCTATAGTTCACATTTAAAAGAGCATAAGCAGAATAGGATCCTAAAGATTACTTGCCTTTATAGAACTGGTTCCTAGAAATTTGGGATGCCATTATTATATATATATATATATATATATATATATATACATATATATATATATATATATATATATATATATATATATATATAAAATACACAAAAGCAACAACCCAGGAAGGCCAGTTATTTCATCATTCAACTGCCACACGACAAAAATTTCCAAATCCATAGACCATTATATACAACCACTAACTAAGGAAGTAAAATTCTACATCAGAGACACAACAGATCTACTGAACAAAATTAATCACATACAAACAGTTCCAGAGAATACTATTCTAGTGACTATGGACATTAGGTCACTCTATTCAAACATTAAACACATCGAAGGGCTAACCGTTTATCAGAAAGCACTTACTAAAAGAAGAAAACAACCCCCCCTCACAGAAGTCATCATAAAACTCATGGAGCATTTCCTTACATTGAATACTTTCAACTTCAATAAAGCACACTACCTTCAAATAAGAGGTTGTGCCATGGGCACCATTGCAGCTCCATCATATGCTACAATATTCATTGGAAAATTTGAGGAGACCGATATCTATCCAATCATTGGTAGCGACTGTGTATTCTATGCAAGATATATTGATGATATATTCTTTGTATACACGAGTAGTAATGACAAACTTACCCAATTCCTTATGACCCTAAGCACAGTGCACAACTCAATTAAGTTTGACTATGAAAAATCCACAACATCAGTAACCTTTTTTGACACCTGCATTTACATAGATGAAAACGGGAAACTACAAACGACACTACACACTAAAATCACTGACACCCACAACTATCTACACTTTAAGTCTTCCCACCCTAAACGCCTCAAAGAGAACCTTCCCTATTCACAAGCACTTAGACTCAGAAGGATATGTTCCAACAATGAAGAATTAAATAAACACATTGAAAATCTGGAGCAATCAATTCACAACACGTGGCTATAAACAACACCTAATCAGGGAACAAATGAATAAAGCAATTTCCACACCTAGAGAAGACACCCTAATGTACAAGATTAAAAATAAATCTAGCCGCATCCCTCTAGTAACCACTTTCAACCCCACTCTGCCTCCACTATCCCAAATAATCAAACGTCGCTAGGAAATACTACATCTCAAACCAGACCTAAAAAAACTGTTTAAGGAACCCGCCCTTCTTGCATATCGTAGACCTAAGAACCTAAAAGAAATCATAGGTAGTAACCACGTTTCAGGGGACAAGGTAATCCGTAATAAACTAAGAACAAAAACAACAGGATTTTCCCAACCATGTAACAACAAAAGAAGTTTATGTTACAACCATATTAAAAACACGAATTCATTCACTAGCTCAATCACTAAATCTACTTTCAAAATCTACCACGATTCTAACTGTAGAAGTCATAACATAATTTACCTCCTAGAATGCACACTATTCCAGAAACAATATGTAGGAAAGTCTAAATTTCCATTTCACTACAGAATTAATAATTATTGTAATTGTATTAAGTCGACTCCTCATGAAAAATTATTACCTGTAGAACAACATTTCCGCCTGGAAAAACATGATTTCAAAACCCATGCCAAATTCAATATAATTGAGAGAATAGAAAAGTTCAGAGCAGATAACATTAGAAAGATTTTAGAGTCCCATGAAAATAAGTGGATACAACGTCTAAAAACAAAATATCCAACCAGGCTAAACCATAAATTTAACAAAACAGATAGTACCAATATATAACTCAACAAATCCAAACCTACCCACATTTCTCACCCACACATGACAGACATACTTACGGAGGTGTGGAGGCCTCACACTTATACACTCACCCACACGAATATACACACTTAAAAACATCATACTCACTCACTCCCTAATGAGCCAAATGATAACACACACCCACAGCAATACACACGCTTACACATATCATACTCACTCACTCCCTAAGAACCAAATAACACACACACAAACACTAAACAGAGACACATCCCTTCACCAGGTCCAATAAAATTGTCAAACTGACCAGAGAATTCAGAGCAGCATGTATCTATCCAGCTCTTATCTCAAATAGCAACTTAAAAGAGACTGTTTGACCAACACAAGGAATGTTAAAAGATTCATGTTAAAAAGATAAAAAAAATAAAAAAACAAATGAAAACTACAGACAAAAGTTCATTTTCTCCAGCAAAGGACTCATTTCTGTAGTTTACTGCTACCAGCAAGCAGAAATATTTCTCCTCCTGATGATGGCCATTTTGGTCGAAACTAGTCGAGGAATCTAAATGAAATAATAATAAAAAAAACAAAAGAATATTAATCTACAACCCAGTGTGTCTAAATATTTGCATTTTTTAATTTTTTTATTGTTCATATATATATATATATATATATATATATATATATATATATATATATATATATATATATCATAAAGAAGGAGGCACAGATAGGGGCTTGGATTGAGGAATCAGAGATCCGTATTCGAATTCCAGTTGAATCCATTACATTCACTTACGTGCTAATACTCTTGGGAAGGGTGTGAATCCTCTTCTTCTCCCTCTAGATATGGGTAAATAGCAGGACAGATTGGGTTCTATAGCTTTGGAGGGCAACTGGTCTAGGAGAAGGACAACTCTGAATTCAAAACCTGCGAAAGGACTCATTTCTGTAGTTTACTGCTACCAGCAGTAGTGCACCAGCTCTCTGTATTCGGCCCTTCAAAAAGTGTGGATGGCCCTGCATGAAACCTTTGCCACTATAATCAAATCTCATGTGCTGTTGTCGGGCTGTCCCTTTCTAAGGAACTGATCTGCTTGACCCTTATACGTCAAATTTGATGGGAGAGTCGAGTATACCAAAGAAAAATGAAAACCATTGGTGGAACCAACAGACAGCTTGCCAAAACCTAAACTCTTATATACATACAGCCTTGAATAAAGATGACAATATTGAAAAAAGAAAGATAAAAAAACCTGAAAGCAAACTTACCTATTTAGTACAGAAAAGTGCTCAAAGCTTAGATTGACTAGACCAAGCAAAAAACTCTTACCAAATTTAAATCTTATATATCATTATTCAAGTTTCACACACACGTGATCATCAGACAATTTGAACAGAAATGAAAAAAGGGTGGAGCAGACTTTATATAACCCATGATCACTCTAAAGCATCGCAAGAAAAGAAAAAAAAATTGCTTAAAAATAATTTCATTAAGAAACCTGTGGATCACCGCACCTATACAAGGGAAAAAGAAAATGGGCAAAGAACCACCCACCCCCACCTGACTGGGCTAAACTACTTACTGTTGTACTGCAGGGTTAGGCTCTGTAGAAAAAAAAATTCACCAATAAACCATATATATATATATTATTCACCAATAAACCATACATACATACACACACACACACACACACATATATATATATATATATATATATATAGAGAGAGAGAGAGAGGTAATGTGTAAATTGTTGCCTTTTTATATTTTTAATTATGTGCATGCAGCATGAGCAATTCACTCTGCCTGAAATTTGGAGACAGCATGGAAGCTTCAATACGAACATTTCGGAGTATTTGGGTGTCACTCTGAGGACAGTGCCATGATTTGGAAAAAAGTTGGGTGAGTCTAATGGTGATTATGAAGATATGGCATCTCATAAATCTCACTCTGATCATTCTGATAAGAATGAACTCCCGAATTTGTTGGTAAGATCCAGGCCGTGATTGAGAATGATCCCTTCTTGTCAATCAGGACCATAGCCAGGGACGCAGGAGTGTCTGTGTTTCTTATCAGGGAGGTAGCTCATGAAGACATAATGGTATTTCTTATAAAGGAGAGAAAGGGCCAATTTTTACCACAAACCATGAAGGATAAGGGACTATGATACAAAACTTTTGAACAAACTCAAGCATCCACTTCAACTGAACACTTTGTTTTTCTTAGACAAGAAAAATTTCTTCCAGGATAGATAGTAAACACACAGAACAACTATTTGCTTACTGTTTCCCCCCAAAAATGTACTGAGAGTGATGAAAATCAAATATCCAGTCAACATTATGGTGTTTCGAGTGATCTCTAGTGATGGCAACGTTATGCCTCCATTCATTTTCCCAAAGGGCCTCAGACTCAACACGGAGGCCTACATCAAGTACCTTGAGGATGATTGGTAGGAGACCCTGGCAACAGGACACTGCACCATGCCACACAAGCAGGAGAACCCAGTCATGGCTGTCAGACAATTTCTGTGACCACATCACTGCTTACATCTAGCTACCTAACTCCCCAGACTTCAAACTCTTTGATTATTATGTGTAGAGCACAGATGAGGTAGAGACCAAGTGCCTTGAGGATGATTGCTAGGAGACCCAGGCAACAGGACACTGCACCATGCCACACAAGCAGGAGAACCCAGTCATGGCTGTCAGACAATTTCTGTGACGACATCACCCCTTACATCTAGCTACTTAACTCCCCAGAATTCACCCTCCTTGATTATTATGTGTGGAGTACAGTTGAGGTAGAGACCACGTGCCTTGAGGATGATTGCTAGGAGACCCAGGCAACAGGACACTGCACCATGCCACACAAGCAGGAGAACCCAGTCATGGCTGTCAGACAATTTCTGTGACCACATCACTGCTTACATCTAGCTACTTAACTCCCCAGACTTCAACCTCCTTGATTATTATGTGTGGAGTACAGTTGGGGTAGAGACCAAGCGCCTTGAGGATGATTGCTAGGAGAGCCAGGCAACAGGACACTGCACCATGCCACACAAGCAGGAGAACCCAGTCATGGCTGTCAGACAATTTCTGTGACCACATTACCCCTTACATCTAGCTACCTAACTCCCCAGACTTCACCCTCCTTGATTATTATGTGTGGAGCACAGATGAGGTAGAGACAAAGTGCCTTGAAGATGATTGCTAGGAGACCCTGGCAACAGGACACTGCATCATGCCACACAAGCAGGAGAACCCAGTCATGGCTGTCAGACAATTTCTGTGACGACATCACCCCTTACATCTAGCTACCTAACTCCCCAGACTTCACCCTCCTTGATTATTATGTGTGGAGCACAGATGAGGTAGAGACAAAGTGCCTTGAAGATGATTGCTAGGAGACCCTGACAACAGGCCACTGCACCATGCCACACAAGCAGGTGAACCCAGTCATGGCTGTCAGACAATTTCTTTGACTACATCACTGCTTACATCTAGCTACCTAACTCCCCAGACTTCAACCTCCTTGATTATTATGTGTGGAGCACAGTTGAGGTAGAGACCAACAAAACTCCTTGTAACACGAAAGATGAACTGAAGGCAAGGATTATGGCAGCATTCACCAACTTAAACGAGGATACCATCCGTAAGAGATGCAGGAGATTTAGTAGTTGTCTGGAGGCTATGGTTGAAACCAATGATTTTATTGAATAAATTTACTCTTTCTTTCTTATTTTATTGAATGAATTTTACTCTTTCTTTTCTAATTTAATTACTATATTTCATGCATTTCATGCTTGTTTTAATATATTGTTTTCATATTTCATGTTTAATTCATTTAATTTTTTTAACAATGGTGGAGTAATGGATAGTGGCTTGGATTGTCAAATCAGAGAGCCGAGTTCAAATTCCAGTCGAATCTATTACATACATTTATGTGCTAATACGCTTGTAAAAGGTATGAATCCTTTTCTTCTTCCCCACCACAGCTATGGGTAAATAGCAGGACAGACCAGGTTCTATAGCCTTGGATGTCAACTGGTCTACCACAGAAAGAAATGGCAATCTACTGTGGGAAAAAATTCAGCCTAGTCAGTCATGTATCGAAAGATACATTATCGCCTAAGCATGTATCATGCATGGCACATAACTGACTGAATGCATTTTAATACATTACCTATATTTTATTATATTTTAAGGATACGGAAGGTGATTATCTCCCTTTGGTGACTGCTTAATAATATCACTCCATACAGTGACAAGTGCAGCAGTCAAATTCAGTTTGTTTTCAGCAGCTGAACAATAAGTTTGCTTTCTTTAGCCCAGCTACCCTCCCCATGCCCTCGTTCCCCAGAGACTAAATCTGCCTTGACTGCAGCTTACAAGTCCATGGTTCCATTTCCCTTTGGGAATATATCTTTCCCAGATAGAGAATGAAACTCTAACTTGCAGTTCACAATTTGGGAAAACCCAAGACTTGTTGTTTCCAATTCATAGAATATGTCCTTGCCTGTGACATAGTAGATGAATCCATCCTGTTTCAATCTGGAGTTCTAAACATGGCTTCTCCAGACACAAGAATATCTCCATATTATATTTAAGACACTTTCTTTTGTTTTTCCTTACACTCTGTTTTGCTGTGTAGATATATGTGATATATTATTCTCTGTGTGAGACATGCATATATATGTAGATATAGTTATTGCATGCTGTAGTGATATAAAAGCCTCTCTGAGAACAAAACATAATTATGATTCTATTTCCATTCAGCTATTTCACTGTGGTGTTATTATATCACAGATATCATAATGCTCATAATGGGGGAAATACAACAGGAATATAAATCTCTCTACAATAGCTCTGTCCCATTTCAATATTTAATACAGCTTAGCACACTTAGTATATCATATAAAATTTACTACCTTTTCCTACATTTCTTGTTTTACTAAATCTACTAATCGTATTGCAGTTACTATATTTTAGTTGATTTATAAACAGTGTATAAATTTAAAGCAGATTTAAAATTAATGCAGTATGAGTTAGAAAAATAATTTGAAGTCAACGAAAGAATGAAAACGTGGTTTGAAATATGATTTAAATCAGAATTTCTTCATTTTAAAATCTTCTAAAATTTATGGCTTGCAAACAAAGTAATAGAAAATAGAAAAAAATAGAAGAAATTACTTTTGTGAACTAATTGCAAGTTAATCGGTTTTAATTCATCATTGGAAGATGGAAAATGCAAAACCAACAAACGAGTAAAGAAAAGACAATTTTGTTTGTCTGAAAAATAAATGGCACACAAAAATAATTTAAACAAAAAAAAAAGGTAAAAGGTAAGGAGAAAATACAATGCTTCAAATAATTGGATTAACGGACTGCTTTATTTTTCCTTTTTTTTGCGTTTTTGTTTTTTTGTTTTTTTGTTTAAATTGCAAACATAAAAAAGTGGATGAAAAAAAATACAAAGTGGCTTAAACAAATTTGAACTTCCTACTTTATATAAATCTTCTTAGATGGCAAGTTCCACTGACAAATTATGAGCCATTTTTAATTAATATTAATCACCAAGGGAAACTGCTGAGGTCAATCTCAGCAGAAAGTTAGAAATCATTTCTGAGTATTCTCTCTCAGTTCAAACAATGCTTTCTGCCAAACAATTGCTCATTTTCAATCTGTAAATCACAAATATTTATACAGATAGGTTCATGTACATATATATATTCTTGAAGCTATCTATATTAAAAAAATTGAAACCAACCCTCAATAAAATTAATTACGAATGTTTACAATATATAGTTTCAATTATCTAGGTTATAACTATTAGGTTTTTTTAAATAAAAGAAAACAAACATATGAGCATTTCAAATCTTAGTTACCCTCCGTGACGTTTACATCTTAAAATTTAAATCGTGCAATACATAATCTTAGCGTTTTTCAGATGAACACAAAAATATTGTTTTAGAAAAAAATGAAAAGCAATGATAACAAAGTTGCAATATGAGCTCTGGTAAAAACATGTAATGATAACAGCAAAATTGCAATATGAGCACTGGTAAAAATGGTTGCTGAAAACATTAGGTTTATAATACCCAGAAATTCATACACAGATGTCCTCAAGGATAGTGGATAAAGGCGTTGGTTAGATCCAGTGACAAACCCAAAGAGTGTGAGTTCAATACCCGGTTAAGGCAGTGGAGAACCTTCGGAGGGAAAATTAGCAGGAGATAACTGATAACTGACATCCATCAAACATGGCACGTGGAACTAGAACAGTCTACCCCAGGGATCGAAATAAAGGGTTCTGCTCGAAATTCCAACCACCTGAAGAAGGCTGGAGCGTATAACGGCCGAAACGTTGTGACAAATATGGCGACAAAGATGAGGACAATGGTCTGCATAATGTAAATACTGTACATAATACCTCATCTCAGAAATATAGACAGACTCTGACAACTATTACTAGATATTTTAGCTCTGTTATCATAAATATTGTGCGATACTTATATATATATATATATATATATATATATATATGTGTGTGTGTGTGTGTGTGTATATGTATATATACACATAATAGTAATAATAATATATACACATAATAGTAATAATAATATTTAGAGCCGATCATTAAAAATCCATCAAGATTGTATAAACATATAAAAATGTCTTAAAATAATTGTCGGACTTTGTCCATTTCATAATGTGTGACGTCATTTGTTTACATTTGTATACGCCAAGAGCAGATATAAATTTACGTGAGGGATTCATAGAAGATTGAATTTCAAATACAGTAAATTCGACCATGCTAACCGAATGCTCCTCTGTGGCCAAATCGGTTAAAGGCACGTCAAGCTAAATGACGGTCCCGTATAGGATACAGGTTAAAATCCTGTCGGAGGATGAATATTATATGTGAAAATTTCTCGGATATTCAGGCTGGTAAATGTTGTTTAATACTGTTTATTATAAACAGAGCATTTACTTAAATATTTGTATCTATAAAAAGAATACCCGCTCGACCCGGTGGCTGGGATCGGGGTGTGGTATCAGCGCTTTGTGGGTTGCCGGGTCGGGTGTCTGTCGAGCTCTCTGCTTGCGGGGAGGAGCCCTGGCGAGGCTCCGCCGAGGGGTGGGGTTTCGTTGGGGGAGGTTGGCCAGTAAATATAATTAATACTATTTATTGTGAAAAAAGAGAGAATCTGCTTAAATAAATTGTATCTCATAATATAATGTATAAACAGAAAATATATTAAATAGTTGTCGTACTGAATCCATTTCATAATATATATAAATATACTGATATTCTCTTTATATCTAGTTCAGAAAACATTCGTCCTCCTGTATCTATAAAAAGAATGTTAAACATAAAAATGTCTTAAAATAATTGCCAAATCGGCAAAGGCATGTCAAGCTAAATGACGGTTCCATATAGGATACAGGTTCGAATCCTGTCGGAGGATGAATATTTTCTGTGAAAATTTCTCAGATATTCAGGCTGGTAAATGTTGTTTAATACAATTTATTATAAACAGAGCATTTACTTAAATATTTGTATCTATAAAAAGAATGTATAAACATAAAAAAATGCAAGTAATTTTTATAAGCAGTAAAGTCGACCTTGCCTACCGAACACTTCTTTGTAGCCTAACGGTAAGGCACAGCAGCGTAAATGACGGTTCCGTATAGGATGCAGGTTCGAATCCTGTCAAAGAACGAATATTTTCTATGAAAATCTCTCGGACATTCAGGCCGGTAAATGTTATTTAATACTGTTTATTATAAACAGAGCATTTACTTAAATACTTGTATCTATAAGAAGAACGTTAAACATAAAAATGTCTTTAATATATATATATATATATATATATATATATATATATGTATATATACAGTGTAACCCGGATATAAGAGAGATTTTCTCTGGTCCCAAATTAGTGCCTGTGTTAATGTTTATATAATAGACCAAACCCGGATATAAGAGAAGCCCGGATATAAGATACTTATTCTCCGGTCCCGACAACTCTCTTATATCCGGGTTACACTATATATATATATATATATATATATATATATATATATATATATATATATATATTTCAATTAAAAGGTGCAAATATCATTTATAAATTCATGAATGATTCATACAAAAAACAAATATAGAGGTTAATGATTTAAATCAATAACCTCTACATTTGTTTTTTGTATGAATCATTCATGAATATATATATATATATATATATATATATATATTGCATTTCAAATTATTAATGAGGTGACATTTTTTCATTTTGTCCATAAACTACCAGTTAGAATTCAATAAAATTTTCACAGTATAATCAGAATAGGTCTATGCACTGACTGTAAAAAACTGTATTGTTCTACATAACATGAAACAAACGGTGGCCATTTGCAATATTAATGTAGAAATGTTTCAAACTTTAAACAAATGTCATTATAATCGTGTAATTATGGGTTGTAAATGTGACTTGAATCTTTCTGAGAAAGATATTATAACATGTGAACTTTCTCAATGCAAATCTACATTAGAAATATCCAAAAATAATTGGAAGATATCCCCAAACTGTGAAAAGATTTATTGCAGCACCTACAAAGTTATGTAAAAGGGCCAATAATGGTCACTCAAGGGTTGTTTCCTGACATTCTTTGTCACAAATGAAATGTGAAGCTGTAAATAACTGAGGTCTGACCAGTGGAGCACTTGTCAGGAGTACTGAAGAAGCAACAGTGTCCAAAAGTACTCACTATCATCTTCTGGAAAAGGCTAGGGCATCAATGGGTTTAATGACAAAACCTATATTGTACATATATGGATTTGAAGTGATCAAAGGAGAACATGAAGGTTGATTTCTCAAAAGTTTTGTTCACAGATGAAATTCAAGCCACACTGGATGGCCCTGATGGTTGGAGCAAATGTTGGGTTGTAAATGGATGAGATAATCATCAACTCTTGACATGTCAACAAGGAGGAGGAGTTATTATGATTGGGTTGATGTTATTGAAGGTATCATGGTTGCGTCATGAAGAATGCCTGACGATACAAAAATAACTGCAGATGCTTATATAGCCTTCCTCAAAGAGCATATAGAATCTTGGCTAAAAAAACAAAGAATTACCTTTGGAAAGAACTTCGTATTTATGCAAAATAATGCTCCTTTGCATTCAGTGCATAAAGCGATGGAGTGCCTGCATAAATTAACCTTCTGTGGAGCTCAGAATATGAACTGGCCAGTCAATTCTCCAGACAAACCCAGCTGAAAAGTTGTGAAGCATTCTGAAACAACGGGCTTATGGGAATGGATGCCAATTTAAAAGCAAGGATGATTTATAGCAGGAAATAGTCAATATATCACATGAAATTACATCATAGGAGATCCAGAAATTGACATTTTCAATGGACCTGCACATTTTTCAAGTCATTTTAAAAAAGGATCACATATCTCATATTGATCAAATCCACTATCCTTTTTTTTTTTACTTTTTTATTTTGATTTAATTTCATCTTAGTTACTGTATGCATCCATAAAAATCTGTAAATGTAACAATTAAAGTGTCATTTCCTTCTTTACAGGTTTTTTATGACACATTGCTAATAATTTAAGTAAATTAGATAAATGACCATATCTTCTGTTCCTTTCAAGAACCTTACAATTTTTATAGGGAAGGTGTATATACATGTTATCATCATTCTCTGATAATTTTGTTAGGATAGAAATGTGTCTCCTCATTAATAATTTGAAATGCAGTATATGTATGTGTGTGTGTATATATATATATATATATATATATATATATATATATATATATATATATATATATATATATATATATGTATGTATGTGTATATATATATATATATATATATGTATATATGTGTATATATATATATATATATATATATATATATGTATATATATATATATATATATATATATATGTATGTATGTGTATATATATATATATATATTTATGAATAAAAATGACAAGAGGAAAAGAAAACTGGTAATTGCTGACGCGTTTCGTCCAATGTGGACTTTATCAAAGCAAAATACGAAAATGAAATTAAATGAACAAAGTAACTAATAAAAACAAAAACAGAATGTACCTAGCAACTGGAATATAGAGAAACGCTATTTTCATATTTTTAACTGAAAAATAACGTCAGTAATTGTCACGTGGTGAGAATATTGTGATTATATCTATGTTGATGTATTACTGACGTTATTTTTCAGTTAAAAATATGAAAATAGCATTTCTCTACATTCCAGTTGCTAGGTACATTCTGTTTTTGTTTTTATTAGTTACTTTGTTCATTTAATTTCATTTTCGTATTTTGCTTTGATAAAGTCCACATTGGACGAAACGTGTCAGCAATTACCAGTTTTCCTATTGTCATTTTTATTCATAAATATTGTCTCTCTACTGATTAATTCGGAGAAATTTTCATCATATATATATATATATATATATATATATATATATATATATATATATATATATGAGTTGGGATCAAATACTGTTTATCAGTCTAACATGTTTCACTTTTATTAAACCATATTATTTTTTCTACTTCTAGTCTCCTATATGAAATTCTGGTGTTGAACAAGATATCTTTGTCCACAGGAGACCGTATATTGAAGTGTTAAAAAAAAATGCGAAAAATTAAATAAAATTCAAATGAAATTCAATTATTTAAAAATTAAATTAAAATTAAATTAAAAATTGAATTAAAAAATTAAATCAAATTAAATAAAAAGAGTCGCAAACAGAACTTTTCTGAATGATTGAACCAAACATGTTTGAGAGAATGTTTGCTGCCCGAATATGCTTTATTAAATTAGTTATCTATGATAAATAATATAAAATTTCAAACCTTGGCATCAATAACAATTAATCTAATCCATATTAATCAATATTATTTATGAATTTAAATGTCACTTAAGGAACTATGTTTGGGATCAAACCAAAGCATATTGGATATACTACAACATGCCTATCAGGAAGACTCACATTACAACTCTCATACCACAGCTTAATTATGGCTCATTTAAATAGACATTGATACATACCATCCTCCATACACAAAATACTCGTTGACAATACAAATCTACAAATACAAATGGAGCCCCTTCCGCATGTAAAATAGGCTAAAAATAATATAAGCATTATTAATAAAAAAGAAAAAGCCAACATACTGTAATATAAATTTTGAACATGGCCACAATGTGCTGACCATGTTTGGAAAAAAAACATTCCTATAACTCTAGATACATAGATAAAACGATTTATATATTCAGATAAAGTAAAATAAAATTCATCCTTGATAATGGCTAAACATAGAGACAAAAAAATTCAGATATAAAGTATATTTGGACAATTTCTACGTAATTTAAGTCCAGAAAAGATGAAAATGAAAAAAAAACTCAAGGAAAATGAAACAAATAACTTAACCACAGTATATCATCAGTCGTTTTTATTGAAACTTGAATGAAAGAGGAATTGCTATCCAAATACACAATTAATTACATTTATTAATGCTTGCATGACCATGACATTATAACATGGAAAAAATTTCCATAATGGAAAATTTTTTTCACATTCCAGTGAAGACTCAGTACATTGTCAACCATTTTGCATTTAAAAGCATAAAAATATTAAGGTTAATCGATAACAACAAACAATTTTGTATAAATACTTGTACTAACAAACAACATATAGTTTTGTATTACTTGCACCCCTGAAGATGATCTTGAAAGAAGATCGAAAGTTTGGGAAATTAAAATAAAAGAAATTTAAAAAGCTATAGCACATTTCTCTCATCCTTTAACATCAATACACTAGATTATTCGTGAGTATGAACAGATTTTGTTAAAATTTAGCAGATAGAATGTCTGTAATTTATTCAAGCAGACATGTCTAAAAGAGAATTCATTGCCTAAATACACAAACTTTAATATACATATATATATATAGCACACCTTAAGAGTATATTTCTTCATATGAAGAAATATACTCTTAAGGTGTGCTATATTTATGGGATAGACTGCTCAGTATCATAGATAGAGTATGTAAATATAAAAGTGAACATTGAAGTCAACACTTAGAGGCGACAGTCTGATTCATGCTAGACGTAATCGTTGTGGCCTGATGATTGCGTCTAGCATGAAACAGCCTGTCGCCTGTAAGTGTTAACTTCAATGTTCACGTTTATATATATATATATATATATCATATATATATGATATATTTTATTTCTATGAAACTTGCATGAAAGAAGGACTGCTGTCCAAATACACAATTATATATATATATATATATATATACATATTGAACAATAAAAATATTAAAAAATTAAAATCTTCAGACACAATGGGTTGTAGATTAATATTCTTTCGTTTTTATTATTATTATTTCATTTAGATTCCTCGACTAGCTTCGGGCAAAATGGCCATCATCAGGAGAAGAAATATTTTTGCTTGCTGGTAGCAGTGAACTACAGAATCCGACACATATGTGCAGACAGGGTAAAAAGGTGCACCGCATGAGTGCACACATGCAGAATACACTAAGCCAAAAAAATTGCCCTGATGAAAAATGCATATAAAAAAGCAAAATCATGAAGTATAAACCAGTCATTTGCTGCTATACCTTGAGGATGGGGCCGTGTATTTCCCCGAAGGTTAAGATATTAAACTCTAAAGTCAAGATGCTAAAGGTAATATCAATCAGCTAAGTGACAAACATATTACTTATATTAATTCTAATTTTATACATATATATATATATATATATATATATATATATATATATATATATATATATATATATATATATAAAGTAATATTTTATCTATAACTATATATACTTATACACTCATACATATGTAGGAATATATATATATATATGTGTGTGTGTGTGTGTGTGTGTGTGATAGAGCATGAGCCAACTACAATTGCAAGTTATTTTAACTCAGATAAATTTGAATGCTGACTTGGAAGTCAAAATCTGGCTTTAATATTCACGGAGAAATATGGCATTTCTAAAATCGTCAACCCTTTCATCAGGAAATAAAGGTTCGAATTGCACCCACTTAAGCAGGTTTCTATGATTGGGTTCTGTCGCAAGACATAATCTCATTACAGATAAATTTAGAGATAAGAGCCAGAAGCCAAGATGTTAAGGGCAGGTGATGTTTTGGCAAGTGGATATATATATATATATATATATATGAATGAATTTGCAAGTAATGTATATATATATATATATATATATGTATTAATTTGCAAGTAATGTATATATATATATATATATATATATAAATATATATATAAATATATATATATATATATATATATATATATATATATATATATATATATATATATATATGTATTTGCAAGTAATTCCTTGCATGATATTTCAAGACTAGCTGTTCATCGCTTTAGAATAAATTAATAATGAAACATACAGAAAGCTCAGTTCTTCAATTAAGAATATTTGGGTTTGAAACTGAATATATATATATATATATATATATATATATATATATATATATATATATATATATATATATATAGTCATCCACAGAGAGACTGTTTTGCTGTATCACAATTCCTCATTGTGGCTAGACATCCAATTGCTTCAAGCCGGGATCGAAACCGAACTGATTTGACATATCTTACCTGTAGGCCGAGAAACAACATTTTCCTAGAGAGCTAAACCAGATTTCCAGGACCATATATATATATATATATATATATACATATACTCTATTTAGAGTGTTCAGATTGTTGCCCACATCTTTATTATCATATTCACAACATTTCAGCTCTCCAGTCTTCTTCAGGTGATATACGTTGGAATTTTGAACTGAGCCCTTTATTTACTTCACAGGGGTAGATCGTTCTAGTTTCACATGCCATGCCTTTTCTGGTTATCTGAGTTTCAGTTATTTCCCTTTGGTAACTCAACTTTCCAAGTTTGTGTTCACCTTTGTTGAGGCGAGCTATTGAACTCACAACTCTTTGGGCCAAGTCACTGGATTACTTCAACCAACGCTTTTATCAACAGGGCCAACTTGTGAATATGACAATAAAGATGAGGACAACATTCAGAACAATGTAAATAGTGTAAATAGTTACCATACCTCATCTCAGAAATATAGGCAGATCCTGAAGAAGGTCGGAGCATAAGACAGCCGAAACATCATGAATATGACAATAAAGATGAGGACAACAGTCTGAATAATGTAAATAGTGTAAATAGTTACAATACCTCATCTCAGAAATATAGGCAGATCCTGAAGAAGGTCGGAGCATAAGAGAGCCGAAACATCATGAATATGACAATAAAGATGAAGACAACAGTCCGAACAATGTAAATAGTGTAAATAGTTACAATGCCTCATCTCAGAAATATAGGCAGATCCTGAAGAAGGTCGGAGCATAAGAGAGCCGAAACATCATGAATATGACAATAAAGATGAGGACAACAGTCTGGACAATGTAAATAGTGTAAATAGTTACAATACCTCATCTCAGAAATATAGGCAGATCCTGAAGAAGGTCGGAGCATAAGACAGCCGAAACATCATGAATATGACAATAAAGATGAGGACAACAGTCTGAACAATGTAAATAGTGTAAATAGTTACAATACCTCATCTCAGAAATATAGGCAGATCCTGAAGAAGCTCTGAGCATAAGACAGCCGAAACATCATGAATATGACAAAAAAGATGAGGACAACAGTCTGAACAATGTAAATAGTGTAAATAGTTACAATACCTCATCTCAGAAATATAGACAGATCCTGAAGAAGGTCGGAGCATAAGACAGCCGAAACATCATGAATATGACAATAAAGATGAGGACAACAGTCTGGACAATGTAAATAGTGTAAATAGTTACAATACCTCATCTCAGAAATATAGACAGATCCTGAAGAAGGTCGGAGCATAAGACAGCTGAAACATCATGAATATGACAATAAAGATGAGGACAACAGTCTGGACAATGTAAATAGTGTAAATAGTTACAATACCTCATCTCAGAAATATAGACAGATCCTGAAGAAGGTCGGAGCATAAGACAGCTGAAACATCATGAATATGACAATAAAGATGAGGACAACAGTCTGGACAATGTAAATAGTGTAAATAGTTACAATACCTCATCTCAGAAATATAGACAGATCCTGAAGAAGGTCGGAGCATAAGACAGCCGAAACATCATGAATATGACAATAAAGATGAGGACAACAGTCTGGACAATGTAAATAGTGTAAATAGTTACAATACCTCATCTTGGAAATAGAGACAGATCCTGAAGAAGCTCTGAGCATAAGACAGCCGAAACATCATGAATATAACAATAAAGATGAGGACAACAGTCTGAACAATGTAAATAGTGTAAATAGTTACAATACCTCATCTCAGAAATATAGGCAGATCCTGAAGAAGGTCGGAGCATAAGAGAGCCGAAACATCATGAATATGACAATAAAGATGAGGACAACAGTCTTAACAATGTAAATAGTGTAAATAGTTACAATACCTCATCTCAGAAATATAGGCAGATCCTGAAGAAGGTCGGAGCATAAGACAGCCGAAACATCATGAATATGACAATAAAGATGAGGACAACAGTCTGAACAATGTAAATATGTTAAATAGTTACAATATCTCATCTCAGAAATATAGGCAGATCCTGAAGAAGGTCGGAGCATAAGACAGCTGAAACATCATGAATATGACAATAAAGATGAGGACAACAGTCTGAACAATGTAAATAGTGTAAATAGTTACAATACCTCATCTCAGAAATATAGACAGATCCTGAAGAAGGTCGGAGCATAAGACAGCTGAAACATCATGAATATGACAATAAAGATGAGGACAACAGTCTGAACAATGTAAACAGTGTAAATAGTTACAATACCTCATCTCAGAAATATAGGCAGATCCTGAAGAAGGTCGGATCATAAGATAGCCGAAACATCATGAATATGACAATAAAGATGAGGACAACAGTCTGAACAATGTAAATAGTGTAAATAGTTACAATACCTCATCTCAGAAATATAGACAGATCCTGAAGAAGGTCGGAGCATAAGACAGCCGAAACATCATGAATATGACAATAAAGATGAGGACAACAGTCTGAACAATGTAAATAGTGTAAATAGTTACAATACCTCATCTCAGAAATATAGACAGATCCTGAAGAAGGTCGGAGCATAAGACAGCCGAAACATCATGAATATGACAATAAAGATGAGGACAACAGTCTGAACAATGTAAATAGTGTAAATAGTTACAATACCTCATCTCAGAAATATAGACAGATCCTGAAGAAGGTCGGAGCATAAGACAGCCGAAACATCATGAATATGACAATAAAGATGAGGACAACAGTCTGAACAATGTAAATAGTGTAAATAGTTACAATACCTCATCTCAGAAATATAGACAGATCCTGAAGAAGGTCGGAGCATAAGACAGCCGAAACATCATGAATATGACAATAAAGATGAGGACAACAGTCTGAACAATGTAAATAGTGTAAATAGTTACAATACCTCATCTCAGAAATATAGACAGATCCTGAAGAAGGTCGGAGCATAAGACAGACGAAACATCATGAATATGACAATAAAGATGAGGACAACAGTCTGAACAATGTAAATAGTGTAAATAGTTACAATGCCTCATCTCAGAAATATAGACAGATCCTGAAGAAGGTCGGAGCATAAGACAGCCGAAACATCATGAATATGACAATAAAGATGAGGACAACAGTCTGAACAATGTAAATAGTGTAAATAGTTACAATACCTCATCTCAGAAATATAGACAGATCCTGAAGAAGGTCGGAGCATAAGACAGCCGAAACATCATGAATATGACAATAAAGATGAGGACAACAGTCTGAACAATGTAAATAGTGTAAATAGTTACAATACCTCATCTCAGAAATATAGACAGATCCTGAAGAAGGTCGGAGCATAAGACAGCCGAAACATCATGAATATGACAATAAAGATGAGGACAACAGTCTGAACAATGTAAATAGTGTAAATAGTTACAATACCTCATCTCAGAAATATAGACAGATCCTGAAGAAGGTCGGAGCATAAGACAGCCGAAACATCATGAATATGACAATAAAGATGAGGACAACAGTCTGAACAATGTAAATAGTGTAAATAGTTACAATACCTCATCTCAGAAATATAGACAGATCCTGAAGAAGGTCGGAGCATAAGACAGCCGAAACATCATGAATATGACAATAAAGATGAGGACAACAGTCTGAACAATGTAAATAGTGTAAATAGTTACAATACCTCATCTCAGAAATATAGACAGATCCTGAAGAAGGTCGGAGCATAAGACAGCCGAAACATCATGAATATGACAA
This sequence comes from Acanthosepion lycidas, assembly GCA_963932145.1. Taxonomy (NCBI): domain Eukaryota; kingdom Metazoa; phylum Mollusca; class Cephalopoda; order Sepiida; family Sepiidae; genus Acanthosepion; species Acanthosepion lycidas. Next base: position 39,774,328 of record OZ010603.1, read on the forward strand.
TAAAGATGAGGACAACAGTCTGAACAATGTAAATAGTGTAAATAGTTACAATACCTCATCTCAGAAATATAGACAGATCCTGAAGAAGGTCGGAGCATAAGACAGCCGAAACATCATGAATATGACAATAAAGATGAGGACAACAGTCTGAACAATGTAAATAGTGTAAATAGTTACAATACCTCATCTCAGAAATATAGACAGATCCTGAAGAAGGTCGGAGCATAAGACAGCCGAAACATCATGAATATGACAATAAAGATGAGGACAACAGTCTGAACAATGTAAATAGTGTAAATAGTTACAATACCTCATCTCAGAAATATAGACAGATCCTGAAGAAGGTCGGAGCATAAGACAGCCGAAACATCATGAATATGACAATAAAGATGAGGACAACAGTCTGAACAATGTAAATAGTGTAAATAGTTACAATACCTCATCTCAGAAATATAGACAGATCCTGAAGAAGGTCGGAGCATAAGACAGCCGAAACATCATGAATATGACAATAAAGATGAGGACAACAGTCTGAACAATGTAAATAGTGTAAATAGTTACAATACCTCATCTCAGAAATATAGACAGATCCTGAAGAAGGTCGGAGCATAAGACAGCCGAAACATCATGAATATGACAATAAAGATGAGGAGAACAGTCTGAACAATGTAAATAGTGTAAATAGTTACAATACCTCATCTCAGAAATATAGACAGATCCTGAAGAAGGTCGGAGCATAAGACAGCCGAAACACCATGAATATGACAATAAAGATGAGGACAACAGTCTGGACAATGTAAATAGTGTAAATAGTTACAATACCTCATCTTGGAAATAGAGACAGATCCTGAAGAAGCTCTGAGCATAAGACAGCCGAAACATCATGAATATGACAATAAAGATGAGGACAACAGTCTGAACAATGTAAATAGTGTAAATAGTTACAATACCTCATCTCAGAAATATAGACAGATCCTGAAGAAGGTCGGAGCATAAGACAGCCGAAACATCATGAATATGACAATAAAGATGAGGACAACAGTCTGAACAATGTAAATAGTGTAAATAGTTACAATACCTCATCTTGGAAATAGAGACAGATCCTGAAGAAGCTCTGAGCATAAGACAGCCGAAACATCATGAATATGACAATAAAGATGAGGACAACAGTCTGAACAATGTAAATAGTGTAAATAGTTACAATACCTCATCTCAGAAATATAGACAGATCCTGAAGAAGGTCGGAGCATAAGACAGCCGAAACATCATGAATATGACAATAAAGATGAGGACAACAGTCTGAACAATGTAAATAGTGTAAATAGTTACAATACCTCATCTCAGAAATATAGACAGATCCTGAAGAAGGTCGGAGCATAAGACAGCCGAAACATCATGAATATGACAATAAAGATGAGGAGAACAGTCCGAACAATGTAAATAGTGTAAATAGTTACAATACCTCATCTCAGAAATATAGACAGATCCTGAAGAAGGTCGGAGCATAAGACAGCCGAAACATCATGAATATGACAATAAAGATGAGGACAACAGTCTGAACAATGTAAATAGTGTAAATAGTTACAATATCTCATCTCAGAAATATAGGCAGATCCTGAAGAAGGTCGGAGCATAAGACAGCCGAAACATCATGAATATGACAATAAAGATGAGGACAACAGTCTGAACAATGTAAATAGTGTAAATAGTTACAATACCTCATCTCAGAAATATAGACAGATCCTGAAGAAGGTCGGAGCATAAGACAGCCGAAACATCATGAATATGACAATAAAGATGAGGACAACAGTCTGAACAATGTAAATATGTTAAATAGTTACAATGCCTCATCTCAGAAATATAGACAGATCCTGAAGAAGGTCGGAGCATAAGACAGCCGAAACATCATGAATATGACAATAAAGATGAGGACAACAGTCTGAACAATGTAAATAGTGTAAATAGTTACAATATCTCATCTCAGAAATATAGGCAGATCCTGAAGAAGGTCGGAGCATAAGACAGCCGAAACATCATGAATATGACAATAAAGATGAGGACAACAGTCTGAACAATGTAAATAGTGTAAATAGTTACAATACCTCATCTCAGAAATATAGACAGATCCTGAAGAAGGTCGGAGCATAAGACAGCCGAAACATCATGAATATGACAATAAAGATGAGGACAACAGTCTGAACAATGTAAATAGTGTAAATAGTTACAATACCTCATCTCAGAAATATAGACAGATCCTGAAGAAGGTCGGAGCATAAGACAGCCGAAACATCATGAATATGACAATAAAGATGAGGACAACAGTCCGAACAATGTAAATAGTGTAAATAGTTACAATACCTCATCTCAGAAATATAGACAGATCCTGAAGAAGGTCGGAGCATAAGATAGACGAAACATCATGAATATGACAATAAAGATGAGGACAACAGTCTGAACAATGTAAACAGTGTAAATAGTTACAATACCTCATCTCAGAAATATAGACAGATCCTGAAGAAGGTCGGAGCATAAGACAGCCGAAACATCATGAATATGACAATAAAGATGAGGACAACAGTCTGAACAATGTAAATAGTGTAAATAGTTACAATACCTCATCTCAGAAATATAGACAGATCCTGAAGAAGGTCGGAGCATAAGACAGCCGAAACATCATGAATATGACAATAAAGATGAGGACAACAGTCTGAACAATGTAAATAGTGTAAATAGTTACAATACCTCATCTCAGAAATATAGGCAGATCCTGAAGAAGGTCGGAGCATAAGACAGCCGAAACATCATGAATATGACAATAAAGATGAGGACAACAGTCTGAACAATGTAAATAGTGTAAATAGTTACAATACCTCATCTCAGAAATATAGACAGATCCTGAAGAAGGTCGGAGCATAAGATAGACGAAACATCATGAATATGACAATAAAGATGAGGACAACAGTCTGAACAATGTAAACAGTGTAAATAGTTACAATACCTCATCTCAGAAATATAGACAGATCCTGAAGAAGGTCGGAGCATAAGACAGCCGAAACATCATGAATATGACAATAAAGATGAGGACAACAGTCTGAACAATGTAAATAGTGTAAATAGTTACAATACCTCATCTCAGAAATATAGACAGATCCTGAAGAAGGTCGGAGCATAAGACAGCCGAAACATCATGAATATGACAATAAAGATGAGGACAACAGTCTGAACAATGTAAATAGTGTAAATAGTTACAATACCTCATCTCAGAAATATAGACAGATCCTGAAGAAGGTCGGAGCATAAGACAGCCGAAACATCATGAATATGACAATAAAGATGAGGACAACAGTCTGAACAATGTAAATAGTGTAAATAGTTACAATACCTCATCTCAGAAATATAGACAGATCCTGAAGAAGGTCGGAGCATAAGACAGCTGAAACATCATGAATATGACAATAAAGATGAGGACAACAGTCTGAACAATGTAAATAGTGTAAATAGTTACAATACCTCATCTCAGAAATATAGACAGATCCTGAAGAAGGTCGGAGCATAAGACAGCCGAAACATCATGAATATGACAATAAAGATGAGGACAACAGTCTGAACAATGTAAATATGTTAAATAGTTACAATATCTCATCTCAGAAATATAGACAGATCCTGAAGAAGGTCGGAGCATAAGATAGACGAAACATCATGAATATGACAATAAAGATGAGGACAACAGTCTGAACAATGTAAATAGTGTAAATAGTTACAATACCTCATCTCAGAAATATAGACAGATCCTGAAGAAGGTCGGAGCATAAGACAGCCGAAACATCATGAATATGACAATAAAGATGAGGACAACAGTCTGAACAATGTAAATAGTGTAAATAGTTACAATACCTCATCTCAGAAATATAGACAGATCCTGAAGAAGGTCGGAGCATAAGACAGCCGAAACATCATGAATATGACAATAAAGATGAGGACAACAGTCTGAACAATGTAAATAGTGTAAATAGTTACAATACCTCATCTCAGAAATATAGACAGATCCTGAAGAAGGTCGGAGCATAAGACAGCCGAAACATCATGAATATGACAATAAAGATGAGGAGAACAGTCCGAACAATGTAAATAGTGTGAATAGTTACAATACCTCATCTCAGAAATATAGACAGATCCTGAAGAAGGTCGGAGCATAAGACAGCCGAAACATCATGAATATGACAATAAAGATGAGGACAACAGTCTGAACAATGTAAACAGTGTAAATAGTTACAATACCTCATCTCAGAAATATAGACAGATCCTGAAGAAGGTCGGAGCATAAGACAGCCGAAACATCATGAATATGACAATAAAGATGAGGACAACAGTCTGAACAATGTAAATAGTGTAAATAGTTACAATACCTCATCTCAGAAATATAGACAGATCCTGAAGAAGGTCGGAGCATAAGACAGCCGAAACATCATGAATATGACAATAAAGATGAGGACAACAGTCTGAACAATGTAAATAGTGTAAATAGTTACAATACCTCATCTCAGAAATATAGACAGATCCTGAAGAAGGTCGGAGCATAAGACAGCCGAAACATCATGAATATGACAATAAAGATGAGGAGAACAGTCCGAACAATGTAAATAGTGTGAATAGTTACAATACCTCATCTCAGAAATATAGACAGATCCTGAAGAAGGTCGGAGCATAAGACAGCCGAAACATCATGAATATGACAATAAAGATGAGGACAACAGTCTGAACAATGTAAACAGTGTAAATAGTTACAATACCTCATCTCAGAAATATAGACAGATCCTGAAGAAGGTCGGAGCATAAGACAGCCGAAACATCATGAATATGACAATAAAGATGAGGACAACAGTCTGAACAATGTAAATAGTGTAAATAGTTACAATACCTCATCTCAGAAATATAGACAGATCCTGAAGAAGGTCGGAGCATAAGACAGCCGAAACATCATGAATATGACAATAAAGATGAGGACAACAGTCTGAACAATGTAAATAGTGTAAATAGTTACAATACCTCATCTCAGAAATATAGACAGATCCTGAAGAAGGTCGGAGCATAAGACAGCCGAAACATCATGAATATGACAATAAAGATGAGGACAACAGTCTGAACAATGTAAACAGTGTAAATAGTTACAATACCTCATCTCAGAAATATAGACAGATCCTGAAGAAGGTCGGAGCATAAGACAGCCGAAACATCATGAATATGACAATAAAGATGAGGACAACAGTCTGAACAATGTAAACAGTGTAAATAGTTACAATACCTCATCTCAGAAATATAGACAGATCCTGAAGAAGGTCGGAGCATAAGACAGCCGAAACATCATGAATATGACAATAAAGATGAGGACAACAGTCCGAACAATGTAAATAGTGTAAATAGTTACAATACCTCATCTCAGAAATATAGACAGATCCTGAAGAAGGTCGGAGCATAAGATAGACGAAACATCATGAATATGACAATAAAGATGAGGACAACAGTCTGAACAATGTAAACAGTGTAAATAGTTACAATACCTCATCTCAGAAATATAGACAGATCCTGAAGAAGGTCGGAGCATAAGACAGCCGAAACATCATGAATATGACAATAAAGATGAGGACAACAGTCTGAACAATGTAAATAGTGTAAATAGTTACAATACCTCATCTCAGAAATATAGACAGATCCTGAAGAAGGTCGGAGCATAAGACAGCCGAAACATCATGAATATGACAATAAAGATGAGGACAACAGTCTGAACAATGTAAATAGTGTAAATAGTTACAATACCTCATCTCAGAAATATAGGCAGATCCTGAAGAAGGTCGGAGCATAAGACAGCCGAAACATCATGAATATGACAATAAAGATGAGGACAACAGTCTGAACAATGTAAATAGTGTAAATAGTTACAATACCTCATCTCAGAAATATAGACAGATCCTGAAGAAGGTCGGAGCATAAGATAGACGAAACATCATGAATATGACAATAAAGATGAGGACAACAGTCTGAACAATGTAAACAGTGTAAATAGTTACAATACCTCATCTCAGAAATATAGACAGATCCTGAAGAAGGTCGGAGCATAAGACAGCCGAAACATCATGAATATGACAATAAAGATGAGGACAACAGTCTGAACAATGTAAATAGTGTAAATAGTTACAATACCTCATCTCAGAAATATAGACAGATCCTGAAGAAGGTCGGAGCATAAGACAGCCGAAACATCATGAATATGACAATAAAGATGAGGACAACAGTCTGAACAATGTAAATAGTGTAAATAGTTACAATACCTCATCTCAGAAATATAGACAGATCCTGAAGAAGGTCGGAGCATAAGACAGCCGAAACATCATGAATATGACAATAAAGATGAGGACAACAGTCTGAACAATGTAAATAGTGTAAATAGTTACAATACCTCATCTCAGAAATATAGACAGATCCTGAAGAAGGTCGGAGCATAAGACAGCTGAAACATCATGAATATGACAATAAAGATGAGGACAACAGTCTGAACAATGTAAATAGTGTAAATAGTTACAATACCTCATCTCAGAAATATAGACAGATCCTGAAGAAGGTCGGAGCATAAGACAGCCGAAACATCATGAATATGACAATAAAGATGAGGACAACAGTCTGAACAATGTAAATATGTTAAATAGTTACAATATCTCATCTCAGAAATATAGACAGATCCTGAAGAAGGTCGGAGCATAAGATAGACGAAACATCATGAATATGACAATAAAGATGAGGACAACAGTCTGAACAATGTAAATAGTGTAAATAGTTACAATACCTCATCTCAGAAATATAGACAGATCCTGAAGAAGGTCGGAGCATAAGACAGCCGAAACATCATGAATATGACAATAAAGATGAGGACAACAGTCTGAACAATGTAAATAGTGTAAATAGTTACAATACCTCATCTCAGAAATATAGACAGATCCTGAAGAAGGTCGGAGCATAAGACAGCCGAAACATCATGAATATGACAATAAAGATGAGGACAACAGTCTGAACAATGTAAATAGTGTAAATAGTTACAATACCTCATCTCAGAAATATAGACAGATCCTGAAGAAGGTCGGAGCATAAGACAGCCGAAACATCATGAATATGACAATAAAGATGAGGAGAACAGTCCGAACAATGTAAATAGTGTGAATAGTTACAATACCTCATCTCAGAAATATAGACAGATCCTGAAGAAGGTCGGAGCATAAGACAGCCGAAACATCATGAATATGACAATAAAGATGAGGACAACAGTCTGAACAATGTAAACAGTGTAAATAGTTACAATACCTCATCTCAGAAATATAGACAGATCCTGAAGAAGGTCGGAGCATAAGACAGCCGAAACATCATGAATATGACAATAAAGATGAGGACAACAGTCTGAACAATGTAAATAGTGTAAATAGTTACAATACCTCATCTCAGAAATATAGACAGATCCTGAAGAAGGTCGGAGCATAAGACAGCCGAAACATCATGAATATGACAATAAAGATGAGGACAACAGTCTGAACAATGTAAATAGTGTAAATAGTTACAATACCTCATCTCAGAAATATAGACAGATCCTGAAGAAGGTCGGAGCATAAGACAGCCGAAACATCATGAATATGACAATAAAGATGAGGAGAACAGTCCGAACAATGTAAATAGTGTGAATAGTTACAATACCTCATCTCAGAAATATAGACAGATCCTGAAGAAGGTCGGAGCATAAGACAGCCGAAACATCATGAATATGACAATAAAGATGAGGACAACAGTCTGAACAATGTAAACAGTGTAAATAGTTACAATACCTCATCTCAGAAATATAGACAGATCCTGAAGAAGGTCGGAGCATAAGACAGCCGAAACATCATGAATATGACAATAAAGATGAGGACAACAGTCTGAACAATGTAAATAGTGTAAATAGTTACAATACCTCATCTCAGAAATATAGACAGATCCTGAAGAAGGTCGGAGCATAAGACAGCCGAAACATCATGAATATGACAATAAAGATGAGGACAACAGTCTGAACAATGTAAATAGTGTAAATAGTTACAATACCTCATCTCAGAAATATAGACAGATCCTGAAGAAGGTCGGAGCATAAGACAGCCGAAACATCATGAATATGACAATAAAGATGAGGACAACAGTCTGAACAATGTAAACAGTGTAAATAGTTACAATACCTCATCTCAGAAATATAGACAGATCCTGAAGAAGGTCGGAGCATAAGACAGCCGAAACATCATGAATATGACAATAAAGATGAGGACAACAGTCTGAACAATGTAAACAGTGTAAATAGTTACAATACCTCATCTCAGAAATATAGACAGATCCTGAAGAAGGTCGGAGCATAAGACAGCCGAAACATCATGAATATGACAATAAAGATGAGGACAACAGTCTGAACAATGTAAATAGTGTAAATAGTTACAATACCTCATCTCAGAAATATAGACAGATCCTGAAGAAGGTCGGAGCATAAGACAGCCGAAACATCATGAATATGACAATAAAGATGAGGACAACAGTCTGAACAATGTAAATAGTGTAAATAGTTACAATACCTCATCTCAGAAATATAGACAGATCCTGAAGAAGGTCGGAGCATAAGACAGCCGAAACATCATGAATATGACAATAAAGATGAGGACAACAGTCTGAACAATGTAAACAGTGTAAATAGTTACAATACCTCATCTCAGAAATATAGACAGATCCTGAAGAAGGTCGGAGCATAAGACAGCCGAAACATCATGAATATGACAATAAAGATGAGGACAACAGTCTGAACAATGTAAATAGTGTAAATAGTTACAATACCTCATCTCAGAAATATAGACAGATCCTGAAGAAGGTCGGAGCATAAGACAGCCGAAACATCATGAATATGACAATAAAGATGAGGACAACAGTCTGAACAATGTAAATAGTGTAAATAGTTACAATACCTCATCTCAGAAATATAGGCAGATCCTGAAGAAGGTCGGAGCATAAGACAGCCGAAACATCATGAATATGACAATAAAGATGAGGACAACAGTCTGAACAATGTAAATAGTGTAAATAGTTACAATACATCATCTCAGAAATATAGACAGATCCTGAAGAAGGTCGGAGCATAAGACAGCCGAAACATCATGAATATGACAATAAAGATGAGGACAAAAGTCTGAACAATGTAAATAGTGTAAATAGTTACAATACCTCATCTCAGAAATATAGACAGATCCTGAAGAAGGTCGGAGCATAAGACAGCTGAAACATCATGAATATGACAATAAAGATGAGGACAACAGTCTGAACAATGTAAATAGTGTAAATAGTTACAATACCTCATCTCAGAAATATAGACAGATCCTGAAGAAGGTCGGAGCATAAGACAGCCGAAACATCATGAATATGACAATAAAGATGAGGACAACAGTCTGAACAATGTAAATATGTTAAATAGTTACAATATCTCATCTCAGAAATATAGACAGATCCTGAAGAAGGTCGGAGCATAAGATAGACGAAACATCATGAATATGACAATAAAGATGAGGACAACAGTCTGAACAATGTAAATAGTGTAAATAGTTACAATGCCTCATCTCATAAATATAGACAGATTCTGAAGAAGGTTGGAGCATAAGACAGCCGAAACATCATGAATATGACAATAAAGATGAGGACAACAGTCTGAACAATGTAAATAGTGTAAATAGTTACAATACCTCATCTCAGAAATATAGACAGATCCTGAAGAAGGTCGGAGCATAAGACAGCCGAAACATCATGAATATGACAATAAAGATGAGGACAACAGTCTGAACAATGTAAATAGTGTAAATAGTTACAATACCTCATCTCAGAAATATAGACAGATCCTGAAGAAGGTCGGAGCATAAGACAGCCGAAACATCATGAATATGACAATAAAGATGAGGACAACAGTCTGAACAATGTAAATATGTTAAATAGTTACAATATCTCATCTCAGAAATATAGACAGATCCTGAAGAAGGTCGGAGCATAAGATAGACGAAACATCATGAATATGACAATAAAGATGAGGACAACAGTCTGAACAATGTAAATAGTGTAAATAGTTACAATGCCTCATCTCATAAATATAGACAGATTCTGAAGATGGTCGGAGCATAAGACAGCCGAAACATCATGAATATGACAATAAAGATGAGGACAACAGTCTGAACAATGTAAATAGTGTAAATAGTTACAATACCTCATCTCAGAAATATAGACAGATCCTGAAGAAGGTCGGAGCATAAGACAGCCGAAACATCATGAATATGACAATAAAGATGAGGAGAACAGTCCGAACAATGTAAATAGTGTGAATAGTTACAATACCTCATCTCAGAAATATAGACAGATCCTGAAGAAGGTCGGAGCATAAGACAGCCGAAACATCATGAATATGACAATAAAGATGAGGACAACAGTCTGAACAATGTAAACAGTGTAAATAGTTACAATACCTCATCTCAGAAATATAGACAGATCCTGAAGAAGGTCGGAGCATAAGACAGCCGAAACATCATGAATATGACAATAAAGATGAGGACAACAGTCTGAACAATGTAAATAGTGTAAATAGTTACAATACCTCATCTCAGAAATATAGACAGATCCTGAAGAAGGTCGGAGCATAAGACAGCCGAAACATCATGAATATGACAATAAAGATGAGGACAACAGTCTGAACAATGTAAATAGTGTAAATAGTTACAATACCTCATCTCAGAAATATAGACAGATCCTGAAGAAGGTCGGAGCATAAGACAGCCGAAACATCATGAATATGACAATAAAGATGAGGAGAACAGTCCGAACAATGTAAATAGTGTGAATAGTTACAATACCTCATCTCAGAAATATAGACAGATCCTGAAGAAGGTCGGAGCATAAGACAGCCGAAACATCATGAATATGACAATAAAGATGAGGACAACAGTCTGAACAATGTAAACAGTGTAAATAGTTACAATACCTCATCTCAGAAATATAGACAGATCCTGAAGAAGGTCGGAGCATAAGACAGCCGAAACATCATGAATATGACAATAAAGATGAGGACAACAGTCTGAACAATGTAAATAGTGTAAATAGTTACAATACCTCATCTCAGAAATATAGACAGATCCTGAAGAAGGTCGGAGCATAAGACAGCCGAAACATCATGAATATGACAATAAAGATGAGGACAACAGTCTGAACAATGTAAATAGTGTAAATAGTTACAATACCTCATCTCAGAAATATAGACAGATCCTGAAGAAGGTCGGAGCATAAGACAGCCGAAACATCATGAATATGACAATAAAGATGAGGAGAACAGTCCGAACAATGTAAATAGTGTGAATAGTTACAATACCTCATCTCAGAAATATAGACAGATCCTGAAGAAGGTCGGAGCATAAGACAGCTGAAACATCATGAATATGACAATAAAGATGAGGACAACAGTCTGAACAATGTAAATAGTGTAAATAGTTACAATGCCTCATCTCAGAAATATAGGCAGATCCTGAAGAAGGTCGGAGCATAAGACAGCCGAAACATCATGAATATGACAATAAAGATGAGGACAACAGTCTGAACAATGTAAATAGTGTAAATAGTTACAATACCTCATCTCAGAAATATAGACAGATCCTGAAGAAGGTCGGAGCATAAGATAGACGAAACAGCATGAATATGACAATAAAGATGAGGACAACAGTCTGAACAATGTAAATAGTGTAAATAGTTACAATACCTCATCTCAGAAATATAGACAGATCCTGAAGAAGGTCGGAGCATAAGATAGACGAAACAGCATGAATATGACAATAAAGATGAGGACAACAGTCTGAACAATGTAAATAGTGTAAATAGTTACAATATCTCATCTCAGAAATATAGACAGATCCTGAAGAAAGTCGGAGCATAAGACAGCCGAAACATCATGAATATGACAATAAAGATGAGGACAACAGTCTGAACAATGTAAATAGTGTAAATAGTTAGAATGCCTCATCTCAGAAATATAGACAGATCCTGAAGAAGTTCGGAGCATAAGACAGCCGAAACATCATGAATATGACAATAAAGATGAGGACAACAGTCTGAACAATGTAAATAGTGTAAATAGTTACAATACCTCATCTCAGAAATATAGACAGATCCTGAAGAAGGTCGGAGCATAAGATAGACGAAACAGCATGAATATGACAATAAAGATGAGGACAACAGTCTGAACAATGTAAATAGTGTAAATAGTTACAATACCTCATCTCAGAAATATAGACAGATCCTGAAGAAGGTCGGAGCATAAGACAGCCGAAACATCATGAATATGACAATAAAGATGAGGACAACAGTCTGAACAATGTAAATAGTGTAAATAGTTACAATGCCTCATCTCAGAAATATAGACAGATCCTGAAGAAGTTCGGAGCATAAGACAGCCGAAACATCATGAATATGACAATAAAGATGAGGACAACAGTCTGAACAATGTAAATAGTGTAAATAGTTACAATACCTCATCTCAGAAATATAGACAGATCCTGAAGAAGGTCGGAGCATAAGATAGACGAAACAGCATGAATATGACAATAAAGATGAGGACAACAGTCTGAACAATGTAAATAGTGTAAATAGTTACAATACCTCATCTCAGAAATATAGACAGATCCTGAAGAAGGTCGGAGCATAAGACAGCCGAAACATCATGAATATGACAATAAAGATGAGGACAACAGTCTGAACAATGTAAATAGTGTAAATAGTTACAATATCTCATCTCAGAAATATAGGCAGATCCTGAAGAAGGTCGGAGCATAAGACAGCTGAAACATCATGAATATGACAATAAAGATGAGGACAACAGTCTGAACAATGTAAATATGTTAAATAGTTACAATACCTCATCTCAGAAATATAGGCAGATCCTGAAGAAGGTCGGAGCATAAGACAGCTGAAACATCATGAATATGACAATAAAGATGAGGACAACAGTCTGAACAATGTAAATATGTTAAATAGTTACAATACCTCATCTCAGAAATATAGGCAGATCCTGAAGAAGGTCGGAGCATAAGACAGCTGAAGCATCATGAATATGACAATAAAGATGAGGACAACAGTCTGAACAATGTAAATATGTTAAATAGTTACAATACCTCATCTCAGAAATATAGGCAGATCCTGAAGAAGGTCGGATCATAAGACAGCCGAAACATCATGAATATGACAATAAAGATGAGGACAAGAGTCTGAACAATGTAAATAGTGTAAATAGTTACAATATCTCATCTCAGAAATATAGGCAGATCCTGAAGAAGGTCAGAGCATAAGACAGCTGAAGCATCATGAATATGACAATAAAGATGAGGACAACAGTCTGAACAATGTAAATATGTTAAATAGTTACAATACCTCATCTCAGAAATATAGGCAGATCCTGAAGAAGGTTGGAGCATAAGACAGCCGAAACATCATGAATATGACAATAAAGATGAGGACAACAGTCTGAACAATGTAAATATGTTAAATAGTTACAATACCTCATCTCAGAAATATAGGCAGATCCTGAAGAAGGTCAGAGCATAAGACAGCTGAAGCATCATGAATATGACAATAAAGATGAGGACAACAGTCTGAACAATGTAAATATGTTAAATAGTTACAATACCTCATCTCAGAAATATAGGCAGATCCTGAAGAAGGTCGGATCATAAGACAGCCGAAACATCATGAATATGACAATAAAGATGAGGACAACAGTCTGGACAATGTAAATAGTGTAAATAGTTACAATATCTCATCTCAGAAATATAGGCAGATCCTGAAGAAGGTCAGAGCATAAGACAGCTGAAGCATCATGAATATGACAATAAAGATGAGGACAACAGTCTGAACAATGTAAATATGTTAAATAGTTACAATACCTCATCTCAGAAATATAGGCAGATCCTGAAGAAGGTCGGAGCATAAGACAGCCGAAACATCATGAATATGACAATAAAGATGAGGACAACAGTCTGAACAATGTAAATAGTGTAAATAGTTACAATATCTCATCTCAGAAATATAGGCAGATCCTGAAGAAGGTCAGAGCATAAGACAGCTGAAGCATCATGAATATGACAATAAAGATGAGGACAACAGTCTGAACAATGTAAATATGTTAAATAGTTACAATACCTCATCTCAGAAATATAGGCAGATCCTGAAGAAGGTCGGATCATAAGACAGCCGAAACATCATGAATATGACAATAAAGATGAGGACAAGAGTCTGAACAATGTAAATAGTGTAAATAGTTACAATATCTCATCTCAGAAATATAGGCAGATCCTGAAGAAGGTCAGAGCATAAGACAGCTGAAGCATCATGAATATGACAATAAAGATGAGGACAACAGTCTGAACAATGTAAATATGTTAAATAGTTACAATACCTCATCTCAGAAATATAGGCAGATCCTGAAGAAGGTTGGAGCATAAGACAGCCGAAACATCATGAATATGACAATAAAGATGAGGACAACAGTCTGAACAATGTAAATATGTTAAATAGTTACAATACCTCATCTCAGAAATATAGGCAGATCCTGAAGAAGGTCAGAGCATAAGACAGCTGAAGCATCATGAATATGACAATAAAGATGAGGACAACAGTCTGAACAATGTAAATATGTTAAATAGTTACAATACCTCATCTCAGAAATATAGGCAGATCCTGAAGAAGGTCGGATCATAAGACAGCCGAAACATCATGAATATGACAATAAAGATGAGGACAACAGTCTGAACAATGTAAATAGTGTAAATAGTTACAATATCTCATCTCAGAAATATAGGCAGATCCTGAAGAAGGTCAGAGCATAAGACAGCTGAAGCATCATGAATATGACAATAAAGATGAGGACAACAGTCTGAACAATGTAAATATGTTAAATAGTTACAATACCTCATCTCAGAAATATAGGCAGATCCTGAAGAAGGTCGGATCATAAGACAGCCGAAACATCATGAATATGACAATAAAGATGAGGACAAGAGTCTGAACAATGTAAATAGTGTAAATAGTTACAATATCTCATCTCAGAAATATAGGCAGATCCTGAAGAAGGTCAGAGCATAAGACAGCTGAAGCATCATGAATATGACAATAAAGATGAGGACAACAGTCTGAACAATGTAAATATGTTAAATAGTTACAATACCTCATCTCAGAAATATAGGCAGATCCTGAAGAAGGTTGGAGCATAAGACAGCCGAAACATCATGAATATGACAATAAAGATGAGGACAACAGTCTGAACAATGTAAATAGTGTAAATAGTTACAATATCTCATCTCAGAAATATAGGCAGATCCTGAAGAAGGTCAGAGCATAAGACAGCTGAAGCATCATGAATATGACAATAAAGATGAGGACAACAGTCTGAACAATGTAAATATGTTAAATAGTTACAATATCTCATCTCAGAAATATAGGCAGATCCTGAAGAAGGTCAGAGCATAAGACAGCTGAAGCATCATGAATATGACAATAAAGATGAGGACAACAGTCTGAACAATGTAAATATGTTAAATAGTTACAATATCTCATCTCAGAAATATAGACAGATCCTGAAGAAAGTCGGAGCATAAGACAGCCGAAACATCATGAATATGACAATAAAGATGAGGACAACAGTCTGAACAATGTAAATAGTGTAAATAGTTACAATATCTCATCTCAGAAATATAGGCAGATCCTGAAAAGGTCAGAGCATAAGACAGCTGAAGCATCATGAATATGACAATAAAGATGAGGACAACAGTCTGAACAATGTAAATAGTGTAAATAGTTACAATATCTCATCTCAGAAATATAGGCAGATCCTGAAGAAGGTCAGAGCATAAGACAGCTGAAGCATCATGAATATGACAATAAAGATGAGGACAACAGTCTGAACAATGTAAATATGTTAAATAGTTACAATATCTCATCTCAGAAATATAGACAGATCCTGAAGAAAGTCGGAGCATAAGACAGCCGAAACATCATGAATATGACAATAAAGATGAGGACAACAGTCTGAACAATGTAAATAGTGTAAATAGTTACAATATCTCATCTCAGAAATATAGGCAGATCCTGAAGAAGGTCAGAGCATAAGACAGCTGAAGCATCATGAATATGACAATAAAGATGAGGACAACAGTCTGAACAATGTAAATATGTTAAATAGTTACAATATCTCATCTCAGAAATATAGACAGATCCTGAAGAAAGTCGGAGCATAAGACAGCCGAAACATCATGAATATGACAATAAAGATGAGGACAACAGTCTGAACAATGTAAATAGTGTAAATAGTTACAATATCTCATCTCAGAAATATAGGCAGATCCTGAAGAAGGTCAGAGCATAAGACAGCTGAAGCATCATGAATATGACAATAAAGATGAGGACAACAGTCTGAACAATGTAAATAGTGTAAATAGTTACAATATCTCATCTCAGAAATATAGACAGATCCTGAAGAAGGTCAGAGCATAAGACAGCTGAAGCATCATGAATATGACAATAAAGATGAGGACAACAGTCTGAACAATGTAAATATGTTAAATAGTTACAATATCTCATCTCAGAAATATAGACAGATCCTGAAGAAAGTCGGAGCATAAGACAGCCGAAACATCATGAATATGACAATAAAGATGAGGACAACAGTCTGAACAATGTAAATAGTGTAAATAGTTACAATATCTCATCTCAGAAATATAGGCAGATCCTGAAGAAGGTCAGAGCATAAGACAGCTGAAGCATCATGAATATGACAATAAAGATGAGGACAACAGTCTGAACAATGTAAATAGTGTAAATAGTTACAATATCTCATCTCAGAAATATAGGCAGATCCTGAAGAAGGTCAGAGCATAAGACAGCTGAAGCATCATGAATATGACAATAAAGATGAGGACAACAGTCTGAACAATGTAAATATGTTAAATAGTTACAATATCTCATCTCAGAAATATAGACAGATCCTGAAGAAAGTCGGAGCATAAGACAGCCGAAACATCATGAATATGACAATAAAGATGAGGACAACAGTCTGAACAATGTAAATAGTGTAAATAGTTACAATATCTCATCTCAGAAATATAGGCAGATCCTGAAGAAGGTCAGAGCATAAGACAGCTGAAGCATCATGAATATGACAATAAAGATGAGGACAACAGTCTGAATAATGTAAATAGTGTAAATAGTTACAATATCTCATCTCAGAAATATAGGCAGATCCTGAAGAAGGTCAGAGCATAAGACAGCCGAAACATCATGAATATGACAATAAAGATGAGGACAACAGTCTGAACAATGTAAATAGTGTAAATAGTTACAATACCTCATCTCAGAAATATAGGCAGATCCTGAAGAAGGTCAGAGCATAAGACAGCTGAAGCATCATGAATATGACAATAAAGATGAGGACAACAGTCTGAACAATGTAAATATGTTAAATAGTTACAATATCTCATCTCAGAAATATAGACAGATCCTGAAGAAGGTCAGAGCATAAGACAGCTGAAGCATCATGAATATGACAATAAAGATGAGGACAACAGTCTGAACAATGTAAATAGTGTAAATAGTTACAATATCTCATCTCAGAAATATAGACAGATCCTGAAGAAGGTCAGAGCATAAGACAGCTGAAGCATCATGAATATGACAATAAAGATGAGGACAACAGTCTGAACAATGTAAATAGTGTAAATAGTTACAATATCTCATCTCAGAAATATAGGCAGATCCTGAAGAAGGTCAGAGCATAAGACAGCTGAAGCATCATGAATATGACAATAAAGATGAGGACAACAGTCTGAACAATGTAAATAGTGTAAATAGTTACAATATCTCATCTCAGAAATATAGGCAGATCCTGAAGAAGGTCAGAGCATAAGACAGCTGAAGCATCATGAATATGACAATAAAGATGAGGACAACAGTCTGAACAATGTAAATATGTTAAATAGTTACAATATCTCATCTCAGAAATATAGGTAGATCCTGAAGAAGGTCAGAGCATAAGACAGCTGAAGCATCATGAATATGACAATAAAGATGAGGACAACAGTCTGAACAATGTAAATAGTGTAAATAGTTACAATATCTCATCTCAGAAATATAGGCAGATCCTGAAGAAGGTCAGAGCATAAGACAGCTGAAGCATCATGAATATGACAATAAAGATGAGGACAACAGTCTGAACAATGTAAATATGTTAAATAGTTACAATATCTCATCTCAGAAATATAGGTAGATCCTGAAGAAGGTCAGAGCATAAGACAGCTGAAGCATCATGAATATGACAATAAAGATGAGGACAACAGTCTGAACAATGTAAATAGTGTAAATAGTTACAATATCTCATCTCAGAAATATAGACAGATCCTGAAGAAGGTCAGAGCATAAGACAGCTGAAGCATCATGAATATGACAATAAAGATGAGGACAACAGTCTGAACAATGTAAATATGTTAAATAGTTACAATATCTCATCTCAGAAATATAGACAGATCCTGAAGAAAGTCGGAGCATAAGACAGCCGAAACATCATGAATATGACAATAAAGATGAGGACAACAGTCTGAACAATGTAAATAGTGTAAATAGTTACAATGCCTCATCTCAGAAATATAGGCAGATCCTGAAGAAGGTCAGAGCATAAGACAGCTGAAGCATCATGAATATGACAATAAAGATGAGGACAACAGTCTGAACAATGTAAATAGTGTAAATAGTTACAATATCTCATCTCAGAAATATAGACAGATCCTGAAGAAGGTCAGAGCATAAGACAGCTGAAGCATCATGAATATGACAATAAAGATGAGGACAACAGTCTGAACAATGTAAATATGTTAAATAGTTACAATATCTCATCTCAGAAATATAGACAGATCCTGAAGAAAGTCGGAGCATAAGACAGCCGAAACATCATGAATATGACAATAAAGATGAGGACAACAGTCTGAACAATGTAAATAGTGTAAATAGTTACAATGCCTCATCTCAGAAATATAGGCAGATCCTGAAGAAGGTCAGAGCATAAGACAGCTGAAGCATCATGAATATGACAATAAAGATGAGGACAACAGTCTGAACAATGTAAATATGTTAAATAGTTACAATATCTCATCTCAGAAATATAGACAGATCCTGAAGAAGGTCAGAGCATAAGACAGCTGAAGCATCATGAATATGACAATAAAGATGAGGACAACAGTCTGAACAATGTAAATATGTTAAATAGTTACAATATCTCATCTCAGAAATATAGGCAGATCCTGAAGAAAGTCGGAGCATAAGACAGCCGAAACATCATGAATATGACAATAAAGATGAGGACAACAGTCTGAACAATGTAAATAGTGTAAATAGTTACAATATCTCATCTCAGAAATATAGGCAGATCCTGAAGAAGGTCAGAGCATAAGACAGCTGAAGCATCATGAATATGACAATAAAGATGAGGACAACAGTCTGAACAATGTAAATATGTTAAATAGTTACAATACCTCATCTCAGAAATATAGGCAGATCCTGAAGAAGGTCGGATCATAAGACAGCCGAAACATCATGAATATGACAATAAAGATGAGGACAAGAGTCTGAACAATGTAAATAGTGTAAATAGTTACAATATCTCATCTCAGAAATATAGGCAGATCCTGAAGAAGGTCAGAGCATAAGACAGCTGAAGCATCATGAATATGACAATAAAGATGAGGACAACAGTCTGAACAATGTAAATATGTTAAATAGTTACAATACCTCATCTCAGAAATATAGGCAGATCCTGAAGAAGGTTGGAGCATAAGACAGCCGAAACATCATGAATATGACAATAAAGATGAGGACAACAGTCTGAACAATGTAAATATGTTAAATAGTTACAATACCTCATCTCAGAAATATAGGCAGATCCTGAAGAAGGTCAGAGCATAAGACAGCTGAAGCATCATGAATATGACAATAAAGATGAGGACAACAGTCTGAACAATGTAAATATGTTAAATAGTTACAATACCTCATCTCAGAAATATAGGCAGATCCTGAAGAAGGTCGGATCATAAGACAGCCGAAACATCATGAATATGACAATAAAGATGAGGACAACAGTCTGAACAATGTAAATAGTGTAAATAGTTACAATATCTCATCTCAGAAATATAGGCAGATCCTGAAGAAGGTCAGAGCATAAGACAGCTGAAGCATCATGAATATGACAATAAAGATGAGGACAACAGTCTGAACAATGTAAATATGTTAAATAGTTACAATACCTCATCTCAGAAATATAGGCAGATCCTGAAGAAGGTCGGATCATAAGACAGCCGAAACATCATGAATATGACAATAAAGATGAGGACAAGAGTCTGAACAATGTAAATAGTGTAAATAGTTACAATATCTCATCTCAGAAATATAGGCAGATCCTGAAGAAGGTCAGAGCATAAGACAGCTGAAGCATCATGAATATGACAATAAAGATGAGGACAACAGTCTGAACAATGTAAATATGTTAAATAGTTACAATACCTCATCTCAGAAATATAGGCAGATCCTGAAGAAGGTTGGAGCATAAGACAGCCGAAACATCATGAATATGACAATAAAGATGAGGACAACAGTCTGAACAATGTAAATAGTGTAAATAGTTACAATATCTCATCTCAGAAATATAGGCAGATCCTGAAGAAGGTCAGAGCATAAGACAGCTGAAGCATCATGAATATGACAATAAAGATGAGGACAACAGTCTGAACAATGTAAATATGTTAAATAGTTACAATATCTCATCTCAGAAATATAGGCAGATCCTGAAGAAGGTCAGAGCATAAGACAGCTGAAGCATCATGAATATGACAATAAAGATGAGGACAACAGTCTGAACAATGTAAATATGTTAAATAGTTACAATATCTCATCTCAGAAATATAGACAGATCCTGAAGAAAGTCGGAGCATAAGACAGCCGAAACATCATGAATATGACAATAAAGATGAGGACAACAGTCTGAACAATGTAAATAGTGTAAATAGTTACAATATCTCATCTCAGAAATATAGGCAGATCCTGAAAAGGTCAGAGCATAAGACAGCTGAAGCATCATGAATATGACAATAAAGATGAGGACAACAGTCTGAACAATGTAAATAGTGTAAATAGTTACAATATCTCATCTCAGAAATATAGGCAGATCCTGAAGAAGGTCAGAGCATAAGACAGCTGAAGCATCATGAATATGACAATAAAGATGAGGACAACAGTCTGAACAATGTAAATATGTTAAATAGTTACAATATCTCATCTCAGAAATATAGACAGATCCTGAAGAAAGTCGGAGCATAAGACAGCCGAAACATCATGAATATGACAATAAAGATGAGGACAACAGTCTGAACAATGTAAATAGTGTAAATAGTTACAATATCTCATCTCAGAAATATAGGCAGATCCTGAAGAAGGTCAGAGCATAAGACAGCTGAAGCATCATGAATATGACAATAAAGATGAGGACAACAGTCTGAACAATGTAAATATGTTAAATAGTTACAATATCTCATCTCAGAAATATAGACAGATCCTGAAGAAAGTCGGAGCATAAGACAGCCGAAACATCATGAATATGACAATAAAGATGAGGACAACAGTCTGAACAATGTAAATAGTGTAAATAGTTACAATATCTCATCTCAGAAATATAGGCAGATCCTGAAGAAGGTCAGAGCATAAGACAGCTGAAGCATCATGAATATGACAATAAAGATGAGGACAACAGTCTGAACAATGTAAATAGTGTAAATAGTTACAATATCTCATCTCAGAAATATAGACAGATCCTGAAGAAGGTCAGAGCATAAGACAGCTGAAGCATCATGAATATGACAATAAAGATGAGGACAACAGTCTGAACAATGTAAATATGTTAAATAGTTACAATATCTCATCTCAGAAATATAGACAGATCCTGAAGAAAGTCGGAGCATAAGACAGCCGAAACATCATGAATATGACAATAAAGATGAGGACAACAGTCTGAACAATGTAAATAGTGTAAATAGTTACAATATCTCATCTCAGAAATATAGGCAGATCCTGAAGAAGGTCAGAGCATAAGACAGCTGAAGCATCATGAATATGACAATAAAGATGAGGACAACAGTCTGAACAATGTAAATAGTGTAAATAGTTACAATATCTCATCTCAGAAATATAGGCAGATCCTGAAGAAGGTCAGAGCATAAGACAGCTGAAGCATCATGAATATGACAATAAAGATGAGGACAACAGTCTGAACAATGTAAATATGTTAAATAGTTACAATATCTCATCTCAGAAATATAGACAGATCCTGAAGAAAGTCGGAGCATAAGACAGCCGAAACATCATGAATATGACAATAAAGATGAGGACAACAGTCTGAACAATGTAAATAGTGTAAATAGTTACAATATCTCATCTCAGAAATATAGGCAGATCCTGAAGAAGGTCAGAGCATAAGACAGCTGAAGCATCATGAATATGACAATAAAGATGAGGACAACAGTCTGAATAATGTAAATAGTGTAAATAGTTACAATATCTCATCTCAGAAATATAGGCAGATCCTGAAGAAGGTCAGAGCATAAGACAGCCGAAACATCATGAATATGACAATAAAGATGAGGACAACAGTCTGAACAATGTAAATAGTGTAAATAGTTACAATACCTCATCTCAGAAATATAGGCAGATCCTGAAGAAGGTCAGAGCATAAGACAGCTGAAGCATCATGAATATGACAATAAAGATGAGGACAACAGTCTGAACAATGTAAATATGTTAAATAGTTACAATATCTCATCTCAGAAATATAGACAGATCCTGAAGAAGGTCAGAGCATAAGACAGCTGAAGCATCATGAATATGACAATAAAGATGAGGACAACAGTCTGAACAATGTAAATAGTGTAAATAGTTACAATATCTCATCTCAGAAATATAGACAGATCCTGAAGAAGGTCAGAGCATAAGACAGCTGAAGCATCATGAATATGACAATAAAGATGAGGACAACAGTCTGAACAATGTAAATAGTGTAAATAGTTACAATATCTCATCTCAGAAATATAGGCAGATCCTGAAGAAGGTCAGAGCATAAGACAGCTGAAGCATCATGAATATGACAATAAAGATGAGGACAACAGTCTGAACAATGTAAATAGTGTAAATAGTTACAATATCTCATCTCAGAAATATAGGCAGATCCTGAAGAAGGTCAGAGCATAAGACAGCTGAAGCATCATGAATATGACAATAAAGATGAGGACAACAGTCTGAACAATGTAAATATGTTAAATAGTTACAATATCTCATCTCAGAAATATAGGTAGATCCTGAAGAAGGTCAGAGCATAAGACAGCTGAAGCATCATGAATATGACAATAAAGATGAGGACAACAGTCTGAACAATGTAAATAGTGTAAATAGTTACAATATCTCATCTCAGAAATATAGGCAGATCCTGAAGAAGGTCAGAGCATAAGACAGCTGAAGCATCATGAATATGACAATAAAGATGAGGACAACAGTCTGAACAATGTAAATATGTTAAATAGTTACAATATCTCATCTCAGAAATATAGGTAGATCCTGAAGAAGGTCAGAGCATAAGACAGCTGAAGCATCATGAATATGACAATAAAGATGAGGACAACAGTCTGAACAATGTAAATAGTGTAAATAGTTACAATATCTCATCTCAGAAATATAGACAGATCCTGAAGAAGGTCAGAGCATAAGACAGCTGAAGCATCATGAATATGACAATAAAGATGAGGACAACAGTCTGAACAATGTAAATATGTTAAATAGTTACAATATCTCATCTCAGAAATATAGACAGATCCTGAAGAAAGTCGGAGCATAAGACAGCCGAAACATCATGAATATGACAATAAAGATGAGGACAACAGTCTGAACAATGTAAATAGTGTAAATAGTTACAATGCCTCATCTCAGAAATATAGGCAGATCCTGAAGAAGGTCAGAGCATAAGACAGCTGAAGCATCATGAATATGACAATAAAGATGAGGACAACAGTCTGAACAATGTAAATAGTGTAAATAGTTACAATATCTCATCTCAGAAATATAGACAGATCCTGAAGAAGGTCAGAGCATAAGACAGCTGAAGCATCATGAATATGACAATAAAGATGAGGACAACAGTCTGAACAATGTAAATATGTTAAATAGTTACAATATCTCATCTCAGAAATATAGACAGATCCTGAAGAAAGTCGGAGCATAAGACAGCCGAAACATCATGAATATGACAATAAAGATGAGGACAACAGTCTGAACAATGTAAATAGTGTAAATAGTTACAATGCCTCATCTCAGAAATATAGGCAGATCCTGAAGAAGGTCAGAGCATAAGACAGCTGAAGCATCATGAATATGACAATAAAGATGAGGACAACAGTCTGAACAATGTAAATATGTTAAATAGTTACAATATCTCATCTCAGAAATATAGACAGATCCTGAAGAAGGTCAGAGCATAAGACAGCTGAAGCATCATGAATATGACAATAAAGATGAGGACAACAGTCTGAACAATGTAAATATGTTAAATAGTTACAATATCTCATCTCAGAAATATAGGCAGATCCTGAAGAAAGTCGGAGCATAAGACAGCCGAAACATCATGAATATGACAATAAAGATGAGGACAACAGTCTGAACAATGTAAATAGTGTAAATAGTTACAATGTCTCATCTCAGAAATATAGGCAGATCCTGAAGAAGGTCAGAGCATAAGACAGCTGAAGCATCATGAATATGACAATAAAGATGAGGACAACAGTCTGAACAATGTAAATATGTTAAATAGTTACAATATCTCATCTCAGAAATATAGACAGATCCTGAAGAAGGTCAGAGCATAAGACAGCTGAAGCATCATGAATATGACAATAAAGATGAGGACAACAGTCTGAACAATGTAAATATGTTAAATAGTTACAATATCTCATCTCAGAAATATAGACAGATCCTGAAGAAGGTCAGAGCATAAGACAGCTGAAGCATCATGAATATGACAATAAAGATGAGGACAACAGTCTGAACAATGTAAATATGTTAAATAGTTACAATATCTCATCTCAGAAATATAGGCAGATCCTGAAGAAAGTCGGAGCATAAGACAGCCGAAACATCATGAATATGACAATAAAGATGAGGACAACAGTCTGAACAATGTAAATAGTGTAAATAGTTACAATATCTCATCTCAGAAATATAGGCAGATCCTGAAGAAGGTCAGAGCATAAGACAGCTGAAGCATCATGAATATGACAATAAAGATGAGGACAACAGTCTGAACAATGTAAATATGTTAAATAGTTACAATATCTCATCTCAGAAATATAGGCAGATCCTGAAGAAAGTCGGAGCATAAGACAGCCGAAACATCATGAATATGACAATAAAGATGAGGACAACAGTCTGAACAATGTAAATAGTGTAAATAGTTACAATATCTCATCTCAGAAATATAGGCAGATCCTGAAGAAGGTCAGAGCATAAGACAGCTGAAGCATCATGAATATGACAATAAAGATGAGGACAACAGTCTGAACAATGTAAATATGTTAAATAGTTACAATATCTCATCTCAGAAATATAGACAGATCCTGAAGAAGGTCAGAGCATAAGACAGCTGAAGCATCATGAATATGACAATAAAGATGAGGACAACAGTCTGAACAATGTAAATATGTTAAATAGTTACAATATCTCATCTCAGAAATATAGACAGATCCTGAAGAAAGTCGGAGCATAAGACAGCCGAAACATCATGAATATGACAATAAAGATGAGGACAACAGTCTGAACAATGTAAATAGTGTAAATAGTTACAATGCCTCATCTCAGAAATATAGGCAGATCCTGAAGAAGGTCAGAGCATAAGACAGCTGAAGCATCATGAATATGACAATAAAGATGAGGACAACAGTCTGAACAATGTAAATATGTTAAATAGTTACAATATCTCATCTCAGAAATATAGGCAGATCCTGAAGAAAGTCGGAGCATAAGACAGCCGAAACATCATGAATATGACAATAAAGATGAGGACAACAGTCTGAACAATGTAAATAGTGTAAATAGTTACAATATCTCATCTCAGAAATATAGGCAGATCCTGAAGAAGGTCAGAGCATAAGACAGCTGAAGCATCATGAATATGACAATAAAGATGAGGACAACAGTCTGAACAATGTAAATAGTGTAAATAGTTACAATATCTCATCTCAGAAATATAGACAGATCCTGAAGAAGGTCAGAGCATAAGACAGCTGAAGCATCATGAATATGACAATAAAGATGAGGACAACAGTCTGAACAATGTAAATATGTTAAATAGTTACAATATCTCATCTCAGAAATATAGACAGATCCTGAAGAAAGTCGGAGCATAAGACAGCCGAAACATCATGAATATGACAATAAAGATGAGGACAACAGTCTGAACAATGTAAATAGTGTAAATAGTTACAATGCCTCATCTCAGAAATATAGGCAGATCCTGAAGAAGGTCAGAGCATAAGACAGCTGAAGCATCATGAATATGACAATAAAGATGAGGACAACAGTCTGAACAATGTAAATATGTTAAATAGTTACAATATCTCATCTCAGAAATATAGACAGATCCTGAAGAAGGTCAGAGCATAAGACAGCTGAAGCATCATGAATATGACAATAAAGATGAGGACAACAGTCTGAACAATGTAAATATGTTAAATAGTTACAATATCTCATCTCAGAAATATAGACAGATCCTGAAGAAGGTCAGAGCATAAGACAGCTGAAGCATCATGAATATGACAATAAAGATGAGGACAACAGTCTGAACAATGTAAATATGTTAAATAGTTACAATATCTCATCTCAGAAATATAGGCAGATCCTGAAGAAAGTCGGAGCATAAGACAGCCGAAACATCATGAATATGACAATAAAGATGAGGACAACAGTCTGAACAATGTAAATAGTGTAAATAGTTACAATATCTCATCTCAGAAATATAGGCAGATCCTGAAGAAGGTCAGAGCATAAGACAGCTGAAGCATCATGAATATGACAATAAAGATGAGGACAACAGTCTGAACAATGTAAATATGTTAAATAGTTACAATATCTCATCTCAGAAATATAGGTAGATCCTGAAGAAGGTCAGAGCATAAGACAGCTGAAGCATCATGAATATGACAATAAAGATGAGGACAACAGTCTGAACAATGTAAATATGTTAAATAGTTACAATGCCTCATCTCAGAAATATAGACAGATCCTGAAGAAGGTCAGAGCATAAGACAGCTGAAACATCATGAATATGACAATAAAGATGAGGACAACAGTCTGAACAATGTAAATAGTGTAAATAGTTACAATGCCTCATCTCAGAAATATAGGTAGATCCTGAAGAAGGTCGGATCATAAGATAGCCGAAACATCATGAATATGACAATAAAGATGAGGACAACAGTCTGAACAATGTAAATAGTGTAAATAGTTACAATGCCTCATCTCAGAAATATAGGCAGATCCTGAAGAAGGTCGGATCATAAGACAGCCGAAACATCATGAATATGACAATAAAGATGAGGACAACAGTCTGAACAATGTAAATAGTGTAAATAGTTACAATACCTCATCTCAGAAATATAGACAGATCCTGAAGAAGGTCGGAGCATAAGACAGCCGAAACATCATGAATATGACAATAAAGATGAGGACAACAGTCTGAACAATGTAAATAGTGTAAATAGTTACAATGCCTCATCTCAGAAATATAGACAGATCCTGAAGAAGGTCGGAGCATAAGACAGCCGAAACATCATGAATATGACAATAAAGATGAGGACAACAGTCTGAACAATGTAAATAGTGTAAATAGTTACAATGCCTCATCTCAGAAATATAGACAGATCCTGAAGAAGGTCGGAGCATAAGACAGCCGAAACATCATGAATATGACAATAAAGATGAGGACAACAGTCTGAACAATGTAAATAGTGTAAATAGTTACAATGCCTCATCTCAGAAATATAGACAGATCCTGAAGAAGGTCGGAGCATAAGACAGCCGAAACATCATGAATATGACAATAAAGATGAGGACAACAGTCTGAACAATGTAAATAGTGTAAATAGTTACAATACCTCATCTCAGAAATATAGACAGATCCTGAAGAAGGTCGGAGCATAAGACAGCTGAAACATCATGAATATGACAATAAAGATGAGGACAACAGTCTGAACAATGTAAATAGTGTAAATAGTTACAATACCTCATCTCAGAAATATAGACAGATCCTGAAGAAGGTCGGAGCATAAGACAGCCGAAACATCATGAATATGACAATAAAGATGAGGACAACAGTCTGAACAATGTAAATATGTTAAATAGTTACAATATCTCATCTCAGAAATATAGACAGATCCTGAAGAAGGTCAGAGCATAAGACAGCTGAAGCATCATGAATATGACAATAAAGATGAGGACAACAGTCTGAACAATGTAAATATGTTAAATAGTTACAATATCTCATCTCAGAAATATAGGCAGATCCTGAAGAAAGTCGGAGCATAAGACAGCCGAAACATCATGAATATGACAATAAAGATGAGGACAACAGTCTGAACAATGTAAATAGTGTAAATAGTTACAATATCTCATCTCAGAAATATAGGCAGATCCTGAAGAAGGTCAGAGCATAAGACAGCTGAAGCATCATGAATATGACAATAAAGATGAGGACAACAGTCTGAACAATGTAAATATGTTAAATAGTTACAATATCTCATCTCAGAAATATAGGCAGATCCTGAAGAAGGTCAGAGCATAAGACAGCTGAAGCATCATGAATATGACAATAAAGATGAGGACAACAGTCTGAACAATGTAAATATGTTAAATAGTTACAATGCCTCATCTCAGAAATATAGACAGATCCTGAAGAAGGTCAGAGCATAAGACAGCTGAAACATCATGAATATGACAATAAAGATGAGGACAACAGTCTGAACAATGTAAATATGTTAAATAGTTACAATATCTCATCTCAGAAATATAGGCAGATCCTGAAGAAAGTCGGAGCATAAGACAGCCGAAACATCATGAATATGACAATAAAGATGAGGACAACAGTCTGAACAATGTAAATAGTGTAAATAGTTACAATATCTCATCTCAGAAATATAGGCAGATCCTGAAGAAGGTCAGAGCATAAGACAGCTGAAGCATCATGAATATGACAATAAAGATGAGGACAACAGTCTGAACAATGTAAATATGTTAAATAGTTACAATATCTCATCTCAGAAATATAGGTAGATCCTGAAGAAGGTCAGAGCATAAGACAGCTGAAGCATCATGAATATGACAATAAAGATGAGGACAACAGTCTGAACAATGTAAATATGTTAAATAGTTACAATGCCTCATCTCAGAAATATAGACAGATCCTGAAGAAGGTCAGAGCATAAGACAGCTGAAACATCATGAATATGACAATAAAGATGAGGACAACAGTCTGAACAATGTAAATAGTGTAAATAGTTACAATGCCTCATCTCAGAAATATAGGTAGATCCTGAAGAAGGTCGGATCATAAGATAGCCGAAACATCATGAATATGACAATAAAGATGAGGACAACAGTCTGAACAATGTAAATAGTGTAAATAGTTACAATGCCTCATCTCAGAAATATAGGCAGATCCTGAAGAAGGTCGGATCATAAGACAGCCGAAACATCATGAATATGACAATAAAGATGAGGACAACAGTCTGAACAATGTAAATAGTGTAAATAGTTACAATACCTCATCTCAGAAATATAGACAGATCCTGAAGAAGGTCGGAGCATAAGACAGCCGAAACATCATGAATATGACAATAAAGATGAGGACAACAGTCTGAACAATGTAAATAGTGTAAATAGTTACAATGCCTCATCTCAGAAATATAGACAGATCCTGAAGAAGGTCGGAGCATAAGACAGCCGAAACATCATGAATATGACAATAAAGATGAGGACAACAGTCTGAACAATGTAAATAGTGTAAATAGTTACAATGCCTCATCTCAGAAATATAGACAGATCCTGAAGAAGGTCGGAGCATAAGACAGCCGAAACATCATGAATATGACAATAAAGATGAGGACAACAGTCTGAACAATGTAAATAGTGTAAATAGTTACAATGCCTCATCTCAGAAATATAGACAGATCCTGAAGAAGGTCGGAGCATAAGACAGCCGAAACATCATGAATATGACAATAAAGATGAGGACAACAGTCTGAACAATGTAAATAGTGTAAATAGTTACAATACCTCATCTCAGAAATATAGACAGATCCTGAAGAAGGTCGGAGCATAAGACAGCTGAAACATCATGAATATGACAATAAAGATGAGGACAACAGTCTGAACAATGTAAATAGTGTAAATAGTTACAATACCTCATCTCAGAAATATAGACAGATCCTGAAGAAGGTCGGAGCATAAGACAGCCGAAACATCATGAATATGACAATAAAGATGAGGACAACAGTCTGAACAATGTAAATAGTGTAAATAGTTACAATACCTCATCTCAGAAATATAGACAGATCCTGAAGAAGGTCGGATCATAAGACAGCCGAAACATCATGAATATGACAATAAAGATGAGGACAACAGTCTGAACAATGTAAATAGTGTAAATAGTTACAATACCTCATCTCAGAAATATAGACAGATCCTGAAGAAGGTCGGATCATAAGACAGCCGAAACATCATGAATATGACAATAAAGATGAGGACAACAGTCTGAACAATGTAAATAGTGTAAATAGTTACAATACCTCATCTCAGAAATATAGGCAGATCCTGAAGAAGGTCGGATCATAAGACAGCCGAAACATCATGAATATGACAATAAAGATGAGGACAACAGTCTGAACAATGTAAATAGTGTAAATAGTTACAATACCTCATCTCAGAAATATAGGCAGATCCTGAAGAAGGTCGGATCATAAGACAGCCGAAACATCATGAATATGACAATAAAGATGAGGACAACAGTCTGAACAATGTAAATAGTGTAAATAGTTACAATACCTCATCTCAGAAATATAGGCAGATCCTGAAGAAGGTCGGATCATAAGACAGCCGAAACATCATGAATATGACAATAAAGATGAGGACAACAGTCTGAACAATGTAAATAGTGTAAATAGTTACAATACCTCATCTCAGAAATATAGGCAGATCCTGAAGAAGGTCGGATCATAAGACAGCCGAAACATCATGAATATGACAATAAAGATGAGGACAACAGTCTGAACAATGTAAATAGTGTAAATAGTTACAATGCCTCATCTCAGAAATATAGACATATCCTGAAGAAGGTCGGAGCATAAGACAGTCGAAACATCATGAATATGACAATAAAGATGAGGACAACAGTCTGAACAATGTAAATAGTGTAAATAGTTACAATGCCTCATCTCAGAAATATAGACAGATCCTGAAGAAGGTCGGAGCATAAGACAGCCGAAACATCATGAATATGACAATAAAGATGAGGACAACAGTCTGAACAATGTAAATAGTGTAAATAGTTACAATGCCTCATCTCAGAAATATAGACAGATCCTGAAGAAGGTCGGATCATAAGATAGCCGAAACATCATGAATATGACAATAAAGATGAGGACAACAGTCTGAACAATGTAAATAGTGTAAATAGTTACAATACCTCATCTCAGAAATATAGGCAGATCCTGAAGAAGGTCGGATCATAAGACAGCCGAAACATCATGAATATGACAATAAAGATGAGGACAACAGTCTGAACAATGTAAATAGTGTAAATAGTTACAATGCCTCATCTCAGAAATATAGACAGATCCTGAAGAAGGTCGGAGCATAAGACAGTCGAAACATCATGAATATGACAATAAAGATGAGGACAACAGTCTGAACAATGTAAATAGTGTAAATAGTTACAATGCCTCATCTCAGAAATATAGACAGATCCTGAAGAAGGTCGGAGCATAAGACAGCCGAAACATCATGAATATGACAATAAAGATGAGGACAAAAGTCTGAACAATGTAAATAGTGTAAATAGTTACAATACCTCATCTCAGAAATATAGACAGATCCTGAAGAAGGTCGGAGCATAAGACAGCTGAAACATCATGAATATGACAATAAAGATGAGGACAACAGTCTGAACAATGTAAATAGTGTAAATAGTTACAATACCTCATCTCAGAAATATAGACAGATCCTGAAGAAGGTCGGAGCATAAGACAGCCGAAACATCATGAATATGACAATAAAGATGAGGACAACAGTCTGAACAATGTAAATAGTGTAAATAGTTACAATGCCTCATCTCAGAAATATAGACATATCCTGAAGAAGGTCGGAGCATAAGACAGTCGAAACATCATGAATATGACAATAAAGATGAGGACAACAGTCTGAACAATGTAAATAGTGTAAATAGTTACAATGCCTCATCTCAGAAATATAGACAGATCCTGAAGAAGGTCGGAGCATAAGACAGCCGAAACATCATGAATATGACAATAAAGATGAGGACAACAGTCTGAACAATGTAAATAGTGTAAATAGTTACAATACCTCATCTCAGAAATATAGACAGATCCTGAAGAAGGTCGGAGCATAAGACAGCTGAAACATCATGAATATGACAATAAAGATGAGGACAACAGTCTGAACAATGTAAATAGTGTAAATAGTTACAATACCTCATCTCAGAAATATAGACAGATCCTGAAGAAGGTCGGAGCATAAGACTACCGAAACATCATGAATATGACAATAAAGATGAGGACAACAGTCTGAACAATGTAAATAGTGTAAATAGTTACAATGCCTCATCTCAGAAATATAGACAGATCCTGAAGAAGGTTGGAGCATAAGACAGCCGAAACATCATGAATATGACAATAAAGATGAGGACAACAGTCTGAACAATGTAAATAGTGTAAATAGTTACAATACCTCATCTCAGAAATATAGACAGATCCTGAAGAAGGTCGGAGCATAAGACTACCGAAACATCATGAATATGACAATAAAGATGAGGACAACAGTCTGAACAATGTAAATAGTGTAAATAGTTACAATGCCTCATCTCAGAAATATAGACAGATTCTGAAGAAGGTTGGAGCATAAGATAGCCGAAACATCATGAATATGACAATAAAGATGAGGACAACAGTCTGAACAATGTAAATAGTGTAAATAGTTACAATGCCTCATCTCAGAAATATAGACAGATCCTGAAGAAGGTTGGAGCATAAGACAGCCGAAACATCATGAATATGACAATAAAGATGAGGACAACAGTCTGAACAATGTAAATAGTGTAAATAGTTACAATACCTCATCTCAGAAATATAGACAGATCCTGAAGAAGGTCGGAGCATAAGACTACCGAAACATCATGAATATGACAATAAAGATGAGGACAACAGTCTGAACAATGTAAATAGTGTAAATAGTTACAATACCTCATCTCAGAAATATAGGCAGATTCTGAAGAAGGTCGGAGCATAAGACAGCCGAAACATCATGAATATGACAATAAAGATGAGGACAACAGTCTGAACAATGTAAATAGTGTAAATAGTTACAATGCCTCATCTCAGAAATATAGACAGATCCTGAAGAAGGTCGGAGCATAAGACAGCCGAAACATCATGAATATGACAATAAAGATGAGGACAACAGTCTGAACAATGTAAATAGTGTAAATAGTTACAATGCCTCATCTCAGAAATATAGGCAGATCCTGAAGAAGGTCGGAGCATAAGATAGCCGAAACATCATGAATATGACAATAAAGATGAGGACAACAGTCTGAACAATGTAAATAGTGTAAATAGTTACAATACCTCATCTCAGAAATATAGACAGATCCTGAAGAAGGTCGGATCATAAGATAGCCGAAACATCATGAATATGACAATAAAGATGAGGACAACAGTCTGAACAATGTAAATAGTGTAAATAGTTACAATGCCTCATCTCAGAAATATAGACAGATCCTGAAGAAGGTCGGAGCATAAGACAGCCGAAACATCATGAATATGACAATAAAGATGAGGACAACAGTCTGAACAATGTAAATAGTGTAAATAGTTACAATACCTCATCTCAGAAATATAGACAGATCCTGAAGAAGGTCGGAGCATAAGACAGCTGAAACATCATGAATATGACAATAAAGATTAGGACAACAGTCTGAACAATGTAAATAGTGTAAATAGTTACAATGCCTCATCTCATAAATATAGACAGATCCTGAAGAAGGTCGGAGCATAAGACAGCCGAAACATCATGAATATGACAATAAAGATGAGGACAACAGTCTGGACAATGTAAATAGTGTAAATAGTTACAATGCCTCATCTCAGAAATATAGACAGATCCTGAAGAAGGTCGGAGCATAAGACAGCCGAAACATCATGAATATGACAATAAAGATGAGGACAACAGTCTGAACAATGTAAATAGTGTAAATAGTTACAATGCCTCATCTCAGAAATATAGACAGATCCTGAAGAAGGTCGGAGCATAAGACAGCCGAAACATCATGAATATGACAATAAAGATGAGGACAACAGTCTGAACAATGTAAATAGTGTAAATAGTTACAATGCCTCATCTCAGAAATATAGACAGATCCTGAAGAAGGTCGGAGCATAAGACAGCCGAAACATCATGAATATGACAATAAAGATGAGGACAACAGTCTGAACAATGTAAATAGTGTAAATAGTTACAATGCCTCATCTCAGAAATATAGACAGATCCTGAAGAAGGTCGGAGCATAAGACAGCCGAAACATCATGAATATGACAATAAAGATGAGGACAACAGTCTGGACAATGTAAATAGTGTAAATAGTTACAATGCCTCATCTCAGAAATATAGACAGATCCTGAAGAAGGTCGGAGCATAAGACAGCCGAAACATCATGAATATGACAATAAAGATGAGGACAACAGTCTGAACAATGTAAATAGTGTAAATAGTTACAATACCTCATCTCAGAAATATAGACAGATCCTGAAGAAGGTCGGATCATAAGATAGCCGAAACATCATGAATATGACAATAAAGATGAGGACAACAGTCTGAACAATGTAAATAGTGTAAATAGTTACAATGCCTCATCTCAGAAATATAGACAGATCCTGAAGAAGGTCGGAGCATAAGACAGCCGAAACATCATGAATATGACAATAAAGATGAGGACAACAGTCTTAACAATGTAAATAGTGTAAATAGTTACAATACCTCATCTCAGAAATATAGACAGATCCTGAAGAAGGTCGGAGCATAAGACAGCTGAAACATCATGAATATGACAATAAAGATGAGGACAACAGTCTGAACAATGTAAATAGTGTAAATAGTTACAATACCTCATCTCAGAAATATAGACAGATCCTGAAGAAGGTCGGAGCATAAGACAGCTGAAACATCATGAATATGACAATAAAGATTAGGACAACAGTCTGAACAATGTAAATAGTGTAAATAGTTACAATGCCTCATCTCATAAATATAGACAGATCCTGAAGAAGGTCGGAGCATAAGACAGCCGAAACATCATGAATATGACAATAAAGATGAGGACAACAGTCTGGACAATGTAAATAGTGTAAATAGTTACAATGCCTCATCTCAGAAATATAGGCAGATCCTGAAGAAGTTCGGAGCATAAGACAGCCGAAACATCATGAATATGACAATAAAGATGAGGACAACAGTCTGAACAATGTAAATAGTGTAAATAGTTACAATACCTCATCTCAGAAATATAGACAGATCCTGAAGAAGGTCGGAGCATAAGACAGCTGAAACATCATGAATATGACAATAAAGATGAGGACAACAGTCTGAACAATGTAAATAGTGTAAATAGTTACAATACCTCATCTCAGAAATATAGACAGATCCTGAAGAAGGTCGGAGCATAAGACAGCTGAAACATCATGAATATGACAATAAAGATGAGGACAACAGTCTGAACAATGTAAGTATAAGATTGATAATTGATTCTATTTTTTTTCAATGAATCTAAAACTATTTTCATTTTTTTTTTTCACTCTTTTGTCAAGCAAATCAAACCATTCTCATTTACCCACCGTAAAGAATCTCCCTTCCTCCTATCAAAATGGCTGATGCCCAAGTCCATGAAAGTGCCTACCTTTGTCTGCTTGGCCACTGACCTGAAGAGTGGAACAGCTACAATTAATCTACACTTTCATCTACTGCAAGGAAAGTTAGTTCTCTGTGTCACGCCAGAAGATTTTTCTTACCTGAGTCCATCCTTCATATCTAGAAATCAACCACTCACCCATGCATTGAATACTGCTGGCATATATAGTTTGGTGCCCCTGCTGTTCATCTCAAGGTTCTCGATAAAATCCAGAGATGGATTTGCAATATGATAGGTCCTGATCTGGCATCTTCTCTACAGTCACTTTTTTACAGACATGATGTGGCTTCCCTCTGTCTTTTCTACAAGTATTTTCATGACAACTGCTTTGATGAGCTACTTTCACTGGTACTCAAACTGCATGGATTTAAGCGTGCTACTAGGTTGGCATCTTGGTCTCACCCTTTCACTGTGGAAACAGTTAAATGAACTGCCTCTTCTAATCCAACAGCTTCTTCGCTTGAGCTTCCCAACTTTGGAACTCCCCTCCCCTTACTTGCTTCCCTGATAGCCGTAATCTTCAGATATTCAAATGTAATATCAATTGACATCTTCTAATGCCTTGAGCTTGATCTCCGTCCTTCTCTATATCCTTTCTTCAAACAACCATCTTTATTCTTCCTCTCTGTTTGGCAAATTTTCCACTTATTGTATCCAACCAAGGCAAATGCAAATAAATAGGGCACATAGTAGCCGAACTCGGTATAGGGTTAGATATAGATAAAATTAGATATTTTCTTACTCATGATCGACTTAATTACATCCAACGGGTACCCATTATGAGCTAAAGTTTTGGTATTTTTTTTTAACTCTTCGTCTAATTTAGAGTTTGTGCAAATCATTACTGCTCTATGTGTTAGGGTACTAATTAAATTTTCTTTATGCTTGTTGGGACAGAATGCATCCCACTAAATATATAATCCAGTAAAAGTTGCTTTGCGGTAAATCAATGTGATGTAACCAGATTGAGCTCTAGTTACCGAAACATCCAAAAAAGATAAAGTGGAATTGATTTCCATTTCCATTGTATAACTTAATGCTGGACGCATATCATTCAGTAAGAAATTTTTTTTTAACCTTCATTACATTCTCAAAGAGGCAAAATCAACATGATAATGATACATTAACAATTTGGCGGTTCCAGAAAATAGATGATTTTCATATAAACCCACAAAAATATTTGCCAAAGTCGATCCCAGGATTGAACCCATAGAGACTCCATCAATTTGCCTATAGAGTATGTCATTGAAACTAAATGCAACCGACATAACAGCATATCTTATTAACTCGACAAATATCTTTTCACAAATGGCAGGTGGAGATATCTGGCTACGACATAGAAAATCATTACAGATGTCAATCGTTTCTGAAATTGTATACTATATTTATATTATATTTATTGAATTTGTCTTCTCTACAGATATATTATGAGAACATTAATACATTGTCAACATGGAAAACGAAAACACACACTTAGTCAAAAAAAAAAATTAATATTCAAAACGAGGCTTACACAATAGCGGCTTTTTTAAATTTTTGAATTTCATGTAACTACCCAACATTTCACTTTTGTTCAACATCACTGCCCTTGATAAAGTCCAATAAGGAAACGCATCGGCAAGGACTAAGTGCTATTTTCCGATTGTCTATTTTATTCAATCTGTCTACCCTACAGATTTATTCTGAGAACTTTAACACACACACACAAACACACACACACAGACACACTCTCTCTCTCTCTCTCTCTCACACACACACACACACACAAAGTTCTGTTATTTATCGCTTGAAGAATAAGACTATCCAACGACTGGAGATGCGTATTGCGTAGCACGTGCATGCCTTTATACGTAGACATGTTACATTAGCAATTAGAACATTTTTAATACATTGTCGACATGGAAAACCAGAGCTCACACCTAAACACAACCAAAAATTTATTAGTATTCAAAAAGAGGTTTATACATGAGAGTTTTTTTTAAAGATTTTTCGAAATTCATGTAACTATCCAACATTTCACTTTTCTTTATCATCACTTGCCTCATCAAGTCAAATGGCGGAACGTACCAGAAAGTACTAAGTACTATTTTCCAATTGTCTATTTTATTCAATTTGTCTTCTCTACGGATATATTCTGAGAACTTTAACGGGCACACACACACACACACACATATATATATATATATTTTTCTACATATCTGCAAATATATATATATATATATATGTGTTTGTGTGTGTGTGTGTGTGTGTGTGTGTGTGTGTGTGTGTGTGTGTGTGTGTGTTCATGTGTGCAGATATGTAGAAAAATAGGAAAGAACATATCAGGTAAATAGTCCGGAGTTCTTT
The DNA here is from genome assembly GCA_963932145.1 of Acanthosepion lycidas. Taxonomy (NCBI): domain Eukaryota; kingdom Metazoa; phylum Mollusca; class Cephalopoda; order Sepiida; family Sepiidae; genus Acanthosepion; species Acanthosepion lycidas. Next base: position 39,813,110 of record OZ010603.1, read on the forward strand.
AGTATTTTTGTTTTTAATTTTTAAAAAACAGTGCTCCATACAGAAGTAGAGTTTAAATTATAATTATATAAGAAGGAATAATATTTAAAAAAAATAAATTATAATATATATATATATATATATACATATATATATATATAATATAATAAAATAAAATAGAATAATTATAATATATATATGTATGAAAAAATATAGTCTTAACATGTGCTATATTTCTGGGATGTAGTGCTCAATATCAGAGATAGAGCGTGTGTAAATATAAAAGTGAACATAGAAGTCAATACTTAGAGGCGACAGTCTGTTTCATGCTAGATGCAATCGTCAGCCCTGACGATTGCATATAGCATGAAACAGACTGTTGCCTTTAAGTGTTGACTTCTATGTTCATTAATATATATATATATATATATATATATATATATATATATATATATATATATATACACACATTCAAAAATATAGGCTAAAGTTTAACATAAGCTAAAATCTTAAAATATAAAATAAACTGAGGGCTCAATATATATATGTGCGTGTGTGTGTGTTTGTGTGTTTTTGTGTATGTGTGTGTATATATATGTATATAAATGGGTAGATAGATGACTGCTTAATGTAATATATATATATATATATATATATATATATATATATATGTATATATGTGTGTGTGTGTGTGTTCTAATAGACTGATCACTTAGCAATATTATATTCTCACCTTCTTTTTTTCTTTTTTTGGCCTTTGATGTGACCAGTATTCCTTCAATGACAAGGTATATTCTGAACTTTACCAATGTGTCATTGCTCCTGCCAAAATTCCCAGAAATAGATGTTAATATTGATATTAAATCCTACAATTCTGCAAATAACAGTCACAATAAAATAACGGACATTTCTCACATACTGATGTAAAATTAGACTTTAATCTATAAATCGTTTGCCGAATTGCGATTTTGACAAACTCTGATGCAAGATAAATATCACAAGAGTTTCGAGCTAGATAGAAGCAGCTGTAAATGCAGTTTATAGAAAGATCCAAAAATAGACCTGCAGAGAAGAAATTAAAAATTGGAGAAAGATATTATTCCAGTTATTTCATTGTGTAAGGTTCAAAGTTAATTTTGAAACAAATATGGTCCAAGCTTTTGCTTATGGTAGATATTGATAAACACTGAGTGTTGTGATGTAGGCAAGATCTGATGTATACGTTTATTTTTTTATTTTAAAAATTTTGTATATTCATTTGATGATTTAAGCTCTTTAGTTATAATAATTTTTTTTGTTTTTATCTATTGACTAGCAGTAGAGCCCGGCGTTGCCCGGGGATGTAACAGTAAGAGATACATCAAGTATCGGCCATCATAAAGACTGAAAAATAAAATTGACAAAGATTATTGTTTAAGGTTGACGGACACGCAGGTCTTAATTAGTTTTTTTTTGTTTTGTTTTTCCTTTTTTCTTTTTTTTTTTTTTACGAATTGGTCAAACCCAAACTCAAACAAAAACATTGTTTTCAATCGTTATGAGTCTACCGATTGAATAGAATTTTATTATAAACAATTGTCTTGTAAATGGAATTTTTAAAGCATTCTGAATGTAAAAATAAAGAAAAGAGTGTGCAAGACAATAAGAAACACTACCTGCCAAAAAAAAAAGTGAAGTTTTGTTGAAATCGGTTGAAAAATGTTGGAAATCCGATCTCATATATAAACGAACATACACATGCACAAACAACCTGGGTTTTATAATAAGTATAACTCGATATGAGTTGTCCCCCTTTCATTCTAGGTATGCCTCTTAATCGTGTTTTCAAATTGATTTCATGCAAAAACAATTGTGTTTTTCCAATTTTTGGCGCCGTCAGAACCACCGCAAGGTAATTTTACGTAGTCCTGTGAAGTTTTGCTGAAATCGGTTGAAAAATGTAGGAAATCCAATCCAATATATAAACGTACACACACACACACACACACACACACACACACACAACCTGGGTTTTATAATAAGTATGATGATGTATTGCTTCCAAGATCATCGGAACATTTTTACTGTTTGATTTTGGATATTGTTTGTAAGTAGCTGTCAAATGTTACTGTGATCCTTATGCTGCTCTTATTAATGTCTTGTCTTATGGTCCGCTGGTTCAATAGGTGGCAAGTGAGTCTCTGTGAATTTATGACATAATGGAATATGAATACACCTGAGTGCCCCCTCAATGGAATATGATTGGCTGATGTCCATCATAAATACAGACGGACGTGTAGGTATGACAGAGTTTAAGCCGATGACGACACCCATTGGACTACGCCATTGGCTATCCTATTGGTCTACACCTATTTCCTGCGACTACGACGAGTACTGGTCGATTACTGTTACTGTGTATTACTTGGTTATAGTAGCCAAAACCACTTAGCTACTTCAATCAAATATATCCATTTCTGGAACATATCAATATATACATATATATATATATATATATATATATATATATATATATATATATATTAAAGACATTTTTTATGTTTAACGTTCTTTTTATAGATACAAGTATTTAAGTAAATGCTCTGTTTATAATAAACAGTATTAAATAACATTTACCGGCCTGAATGTCCGAGAAATTTTCATAGAAAATATTCGTCCTTTGACAGGATTCGAACCTGCATCCTATACAGAACCGCCATTTAGCCCGGCGTGCCTAACCGATTCGGCCACAAAGGATCGTTCGGTTGGCAAGGTCGAATTTACTGCTTATAAACTTCAATCTTCCATGAATCTCGTACATTCATAACTGCTCATGGCGTATCAAATGTAAACAAATGACGTCATACATTAAGAAATGGACAAAGTCCGACAATTTATTTATTAAAGACATTTTTTATGTTTAACATTCTTTTTATAGATACAAGTATTTAAATAAATGCTCTGTTTATAATAAACAGTATAAAATAACATTTACTGGCCTGAATGTCCGAGAAATTTTCATAGAAAATATTCGTCCTTTGACAGGATTCGAACCTGCATCCTATACGGAACTTGTATAAATATATAAATATTTCTATCTATAAAAAGAACGTTAAACATAAAAAATGTCTTTCATAAATAGATTGTTTGACTTTGTCCATTTCTTAATATATATATATATATATATATATATAAATGGTGGTACTCGCTTGGAAAAACCATGGATAGCTTGACTTTCAGTAGAACAAATTGGTACCCGAGGAAAAATGAGGAAGAAAAAAAGAAAGAACCAAGAACATTAAACCAAGGCAAAAACAATCGTCCAGTGTTCAAGTTCCAAGTCCAAAGAAGAAAAAAAACCCAAAACAAGTAAAAAGACAACTACGTAAAGTGCTCAATGCACTAAGCAGAGCAAAACCTAAGATAATCCTAAGGAGCCAGGCACACCTACCTAGGTCTCACCTAAACGGATCGTCAGAGTGATACTGGCTGACAATCAATTTAGGTGAAACCTAGGTAGGTTTGCCTGGCTCCTTAGGATTATCTTATATATATATATATCAGGTCATCCCATAAGTTCTGTCTGAATTTTGAATAAAGAAAACAAGTGACCAAATGTTATATTTAATTACTTATTCAATCAACAATGTATTTTCCCTGATTAACTATGACTTCCTTCCATCTATTAACAAGCTTACTAATTCCATTAGTGTATAATTCTTTTGGCTTTGATTCAAAGATCTCAGAAATGTCAGTTTTAACCTCTTTCTGTGTTACAAAAGCTGTTTCTTCCAAATGATTCTGCAAGCTACAAAACAAATGGTAGTCTGAAGGAGCAAGATCGGGAGAATAAGATGGATGAGGAATCTTCTCCCAACCAAGTTCTTTGATCTTTTGTGACGTGATTCTTGCTGTGTGGGGTCGCGCATTGTCCTGATGAAACATCACCTCTTTTCAATTCACTAGAGCAGGTCTTTTTTCCCTCAAAGCTTGGTTCAAACACTCTAATTGCTGACAGTATATTTGAGCATTAATTGTCGCATTACATGGTAAGAATTCAAAGTAGATTATTCCTTGGTGATCCCACCAGATTGAAAGAAGAACCTTTTGTCCATGAAGTTCCCTTCTCGGCTGTGGCTGGGGTCCTTCCTCTTTACTAAGTCACTGCCTACGACACTTAACATTTCGATAAAACATCCATTTTTTGTTGCCAGTCACAAGTCTATCCAAAAAAGGTGAAACAATTTGGTGAGAATGGAGAGAAGAGCAGATGTCAACTCGGAAATTTGAGGTTGTTTTCAGACAATTCATGAGGCACCCATTTTCCAAGTTTAGGAACTTTTCCAAGTTGTTGAAGATGACGATGAACAGTTGTATGGTTTGAACTGAGAACCACTGTCAATTCCTCAACTGATAAAGCAGGATTTTCTTCGAGGGCTGCTTCAAGAAGCTTTTCATCAAACTCAACTGGACATCCGGTTTGATCTTCATCTTCAAGGGTGAAATCTCCACCCCTGAATTTTGCAAACCATCTTCTGCAAGTTCTTTTATTCATACATTCCTCTCCATAAACTGAGTGAATGTTTCTAGCCGCTTTGGCTGCTGAGTTTCCTTTCTTGAACTCATAAAGCATTATGTGCCTCAAATGATTCTTGGGTACTTCCAGGTTAGCAGGGTTTTAATCAAACAAAATTTAATTTTATTGTTCTCTGAAATAAAATTTGATCAGTTTAAATGCATCTAAACATAAAAATAATGTTCAGCTTCATTAGACATTATAAAATACTCTTTAAATTTCATTCATTTTAAAAGAAGGTAAAATTCGGACAGAACTTATCGGATGACCTGATATATATATATTAGGATTATCTTATACACACATATATTTTTTTTGTTTATATGTTATTTTTTATAGATAAAAATATTTAATTAAATGCTCTGTTTATAATAATCGGTATTAACAACATTTACCGGTCTGAATGTCCAAGAAATCTCAAAGAAAATATACCCTCCCACAGGAATCAGAACTGTATCCTACATGGAATGCCATATAGCCTGACATGCTATACCATTTAGTTACAGAGGAAGCTAAAAAGGATGTGTTGTAGGAGACATTTTCTTTGAAATTTCTCAAATATTCAGGTCGGTTAATGTTGTGAATACTAAGATTTGATTTTTGAAGAGGAAAAAGTCACAAAGGAAAAAAATCTGGGGAATAGGTAGTTGTTGGACCGAGGAAGATGTGCATCATTTTCATGAATAATTCTACATTTACAACATTCTAAAATCTAATACAATTAAAACTAATGCAATGCAATATTTATCATTTACCAATTTATAAAGAAATTAGCAGCATGGCCCAGCGTTGCCCGGGTTTGATTCAAAAATCGTACGACCCATACAGCAATTGACTTAAAATATTTTTGCCCTTCCTTGCCTTTAAAGGAGTGCCCTTTGCCATGCTGATGTTGCTACATGCCTTAATTCTTGCCTCTCTCACACTTTGAATTTTTTCTAAGCTCTATACTAAACATTAAACCTGTTACGAAAAAAAAATAAACAAAATGAACACAAAGCGATCAGCTTTAAAAAAGGACTCGTAACGGGAAAAACCAAATGAAAAAAGAATGTTAACAACAAATACTTTTTCACACCCAACCCAGTTCAGCGCAATCAGAATCAACGTTGAGTTTAAGCAAGCGAATGAGCCAATTGGAGTAAAGTGCCATGCAGATTTAAATTTTTCCCACTTGTGGCGAATGCAGCTATCGATTCTTTTTTGCATGCTAGCATGTTAGTTAACATTCATGTCAGTCAGCTGTTGGCTCTCACGCTGGCCAATAGAATCTTCCAGCCTATTTGTGGCACCCAGCTATAGGCTCTCACTCAGGCCAGTAGAAAATGGCCGCAAACTACATGGAAACTGCCATAGAAGCATGAAAAAAATCAATTATTTCCACTATTGATAGGAGTCGGGAAATGCAAAGTTGGTCTTGACCTTTTTGTCAACTTGGAGCATGTGCATGTAAATTTTGGTGCAAATCCGTCGAAAATTGCGGCCGTGCATTCGTTACACACACACACAAACACGCACATCCTGCTTTTTATAGATAGAGATAAATAGGAAAAAACTTTTTATTCATAAATTTAAAACATTTATTAAATTATTAAGATATATGAACCAGCTATGAGGAAATTCTTATTATTTATCATTTTATAAAGTTCAGATCAGTTGGCAATTAGCCAATATTTTGCTAATCATTCCAATAAACAATTTAGTAAATAAATAGTGTGAATAATGAAACTAATAAATAGTGTATGCATTTATGATGTAAATTCTCAAGAAAAAAGAAAATGTATAAATTCACTTTCATGTTTAGCTTTATTAAAATTCTGATCATCAATTTTTTAAACAATAAACATTGCCAAGGTGTGAAGATAGTTAAAATAAATCTCTTTTGTCAATCTTTATCCCCACAGTATGACAAAAGGACAGTGTTTCCCTTGAGAACTTCACTCCTTGGCAATGTTTATTGTTTGAAAAAGGGATGATTAGAATTGAAATAAAACCTAAAAATGAAAGTAAATTTACAGTTTTTTTCACAACAAAATATTAAACACAATTTATTTATTATATCATTTATTTTCAAGAATAATTTACAACATTCTAAAGACTAATAAAATTGTATGCAATGCAATATTTATCATTTATCAATTTATAGAGAAATAAATATGAAAATCTTTTTTTCATAAATTTGCAAGCATTTATAAATTATTAAAATATGTACAACCAACTATAAGTAAATCCTTAATATTTATCATTTAATAAAGTTTGAATCAACTGACAATTAGCTGATGCTTTGCTAACCATTCCAATAGACAATATAATAAATAATGTAAATAAACAATTTAATAAATAAATATTGTTTATTATTTTTGTTTTCTATTCTCAAGAACAAAGAAAAATTATAAATATTATTTAGGTTTTATTATAATTCTAATCATCACTTTTTAAAGCGATAAAAAATAAACACTGCCAAGGAGTGAAGGTAGTTAAAAAATAGTAGCAGTGTCAATGGAAAGACCGTTCTTATGACACACCATTTTTTGGCAGCTTTAATGGATCAAGTTTGTCAAAGATCAACTTCAAAATTACTGTGTTCACATCTCGGATAGAAAAAAAGCTAGCTGATAAAGATTTGATGAAACCCAAACAAGAAATATGCATTCCTTATTTGAGCCTTAACTTTTCATGGCAATTTCTCTTAATCTTAATGCTAACAGCACAGGGCCATTCATAAAAATGATCACAGGTTTACTAACATGGTCTTGTATGTTGAACTGAGAAGGAGACTGTTGTTTCTTATAAAAGCACATGAAAAAAAAAACAGATTTAGAGAGCTATGTTTACATATGCATGGCAGGAGGCTGAAAAGTTCTTAGCCTGGGCAAGAAGTTATAATAAAAAATTGGGAATGAGTTTTTGTCCCATGTATGACATGCATATGAAAGTATTGACGAAATAAAGCCAAAAGGGTGGAGAAGAAGAAAAAAAAGAAAAAGAAAGGGAAACAAGATGAAAAGAGGAAAAGTGATAGGAAAAAGAATTGAAAAAGGCAGAACGTAAAAAAGAAAATGTAAATATAGATAACTGTTTGAAGAAGAAGAAGAAATGGGGAGAATAAGAAGAAATGGAAAGAAGAAGAAGAAGAAGAAATGGAGAGAAGAAGAAGAAGAAGAAGAAGAAGAAGAAGAAGATGAAGAATAATAATAATAATAAGAAGAAGAAGAAGAAGAAGAAGAAGAAATGGGGAGAATAAGAAGAAATGGAGAGAAGAAGAAGAAGAAGAAGAAGAAGAAGAAGAGGAAGAAATGGGGAGAAGAAGAAATGGAGAGAATAATAATAAGAAGAATACAAAGAAGAAGAAATGGGGAGAATAAGAAGAAATGGAAAGAAGAAGAAGAAGAAAAAATGGAGAGAAGAAGAAAAAATGTAAAGAAGAAAAAGAAGAAGAAATGGAAAGAAGAAATAGAAGGAAGAAGAAATGGAAAGAAAAAGAAAAAAGAAGAAATAAAAAGAAGAAGAAAAAGAAATGGAAAGAAGGAGAAGAAATGGAAAGGAGAAGAAAAAGAATAAGAAGAAATGGAACGAATTAGAAGAAATAGGAAGGAGAAAAAGAAATAGAAAAAAGAAGAAAAAGAATAAGAAGAAATGGAAGAAGAAGAAGAAGAAGAAGAAGAAGAAGAAGAAGAAGAAATGGAAAAAATAAATAGAAGAAAAAGAACAAAAAATTAAAAGGAACAGAAAAGTGGGGAGCAAGAAATAATTGAAAGAATAAAGGAAAAGGAAAAGGACTTGAAAGAGAAGAAAAAAAGAAAAATACCAGGAAGAACATTAAATGTGAAGGAGAAAAAAGAGTGAAAAATTAACAGTTAAAGAAAGGTTAAGATGGTTTAAAGAAGAAAAAAACAAAAATAAAAAAAAAAGAAAGGAAAAAGTGAGAAACAAGAAAAAGGAAAGAAAGAAATATTAAAAAAAAAGAAAAATTTAAAGAGAAAAAGAAAGTGAAGAAGAAGGAAAAGACAAGGAAAAAATGAAAGAAAAAAAGGTTAAAAGATAAAAAGAAACGTGTAAAAAAAAAAAAAAAATAGTTCCCTGTTAATAATTCCCTAAGGTAATCATCTCCATCCTGCTCCCTGCCTGAAATTTCAGGGAGATATTTCAGAATTATTTGGGCATATATCCAAAAAAGAAGTCCTCCATATCAGAGAGCAACCATCCATTCACTGTTAATTCCATTAAGAATCAAAAATCATCATCAACAATAGCAACAAAATAAACACCGATCAAAAAAAAAAAAAAAATAATAATAATCCAAAAGCAATAAGTTATGCCCATACTCAAGCATTTATATTTATTTTTGTCGCCAGTGGTTCACAGCTGAGTAAAAGTTAATTCAGTACAGTCATGCGGCCAATATCCTGTCGATTGCACTTGTCCTTACTACTTTCACTTTCACTTTCATTTTAACCTTGACTGATTTGGTTTTGGCTTTGGGCTGATGCATTCTTGATGGTGTTAATGATGTTCAGCTGACAGTGATGGGAAAGACATATGGGAACCCCACAGGTATATTAATCGGCATGGATTAAATATGAGTTATGAAGTTGCTGTTGGTGTAAAACCATTGAAGGGAAATATATATATATATATATATATATATATATCATGGATCTTTGTGATTCTAAATTAGGAAAGGATCTTTGCTTATCTGACTTGAATATATTTGGGTCAACTGTTTCTTAATATTAAATGTGAGCACAAATTTATATGACGATATTTAACCAGAAAGAAAAATTCTGTGCATTTTTATTGGAAATTATTTCCAAGGCTAATGTCAGACCAGCTATTTACCATTATTAGTCTTTGCACATCTATTTCATTTTTTTATCTATCTATCACAGATTGTTGATACAGATATAAATACATATATATATATATATATATATATATATATATATATATATATATATATATATGTGTGTGTGTGTGTGATAGGATAAAGAAAGAATAGGAAAAAACTTTCACTTTTATCTTTTATTGCAATAAAAGTGAAATATGTTAGATATATAAATTTTTCCTATTTGTTTTTATCCTATCATATATATATATATATATATATATATATATATATATATATATATATATATCTGAAGTAGATATAAAGAGAATATCAGTATATTTATATATATTATGAAATGGATTCAGTACGACAACTATTTAATATATTTTCTGTTTATATATTATATTATGAGATACAATTTATTTAAGCAGATTCTCTGTTTTTTCACAATAAACAGTATTAATTATATTTATTGGCCTGAATGTTCAAGAAATTTTGTATAAAATATGTGCTTCTCTGACAGGAATCGAACCCGTAACCCCAATGGGAACAATTATTTGGTCTGATGAGCTGTTAACAATTCAACTACAAAGAAATTCCTGGTTAGCAAAGTCTGAATTACAGTTTAGAAACAGGAAATGGTAGACAATCTTTCCCAAATGATCATATCTGCTCACGAAACATACCTTAAAGTAATCATTTATTGCATATTATGAAATGGATTAATATGAAGCAATTTTCTTTCAAATTCATATATATATATATATATATATATATATATATATATATATTATGAAATGAACAAAGTCCGACAATTATTTTAAGACATTTTTATGTTCATACATTCTTTTTATAGATACAAATATTTAAGTAAATGCTCTGTTTATAATAAACAGTATTAAACAACATTTACTGGCCTGAATATCCGAGAAATTTTCACATATAATATTCGTCCTCCGACAAGATTCAAACCTGTATCCTATATGGAACCGTCATTTATCTTGATGTGCCTTTAACCGATTTGGCCACAGAGGAGCGTTCTGTTAGCAAGGTTGAATTTATTGTATTTGAACTTCAATCTTCTCTGAATCTCTCACGTACATTCATATCTGCTCTTGGCGTATCAAATGTAAACAAATGATATCACACATTATGAAATTTACCGGGCTGAATGTCTAGGAAATGTAAATGTTGTTTAATACTGTTTATTATAAACAGAGCATATATATATATCAATAAATATATATATATATACACACACACACACGCATATATATATATATATATATATATATATATATATATATATATATATATATATATGCGTGTGTGTGTGTGTGAGTACAGGGCGAGATGGATATTTTTTTTCTCAATGACACAAAAAAGAAAATATCACTGACATCTCATTTTAACATATTTTTACCAAAATTACACAAAATATGAATCCTGCTTTGCCCCATTAATCTATCTATCTATCTATCTATCTATCTATCTATCTATCTATCTATCTATCTATCCCTGCCTGTTCGTATCTATCTATCTATCCAGAGTGTGGTGGATAAGTTGTCTAAATTATGCAAAAATGAAAATAAAATTGACACCTCATATTTACCAAAATTACATAAAAATTGAAATTATAAAGAGTAAATTTATTCAATAAAATTACAACTGGCTTCCACCATGGCCTCCAGACGACTTTGGAATCCCCTGCAACTCTTCTGGACAGTCTTCTTGTTTAAGTTGGTGAATGATGCCATAATCTGTGCCATCATCTTTGGTGTTACAAGTGTGCCTCACATATAATAAATAAGGTGGTTGCAGTCTGGGGAGTTAGGTGACCTAATGTAAGCAGTGATGTGGTCACAAAAATTGTCTGACAACCATGACTGGATTTGCCTGCTTGTGTGGTACACTGCAGGGTCATGTTGCCAGACATCAAGTGTATTAGCAGCCACCCTCTAAACCCAGGTCAGCACCACCTCCTCAAGGCACTCTATATTGAGTCTGAGGCCCTCACCAACAAATTTGTGGTTTCTTTTCTTATCAGAAGGATCAACGTGAGTTTTCCAAGTTGATGTACTTTTGTAATCACGATTAGATCTATCCACCTCTTT
>OZ010603.1:39829582-39902082 GCA_963932145.1 Acanthosepion lycidas
TGATGTATAGGGGTGTTTGATCAACTTTATGGAAGGGTTTAAAGGTATCATTCGATAGGTTGAGTGTAATATCCAATATATATATATATATATATATATATATATATATATATATATATATATATATATATACTCGACTCTCCCATCGAATTCAACGTATGAGGGTCAAGCAGATCAGTTCCTAGTAAATTGACAGCCCGACACCAGTACATGAGATTTGATTATAGTGGTGAAGGTTTTGTGCAGAACCAAACAAACTTTTTTGAAGGGCCAAATACAGAGACCTGATGCACTATGTGCCACAAGGTTCCCAAACAACCCTCCGCAGGTCTTGAATTCAGAGTTGTCCCTCTCCTAGACCAGTTTCTATGCAAGGCTATAGAACCAAGTCTGTCCTGCTATTTACCCATAGCTGGAGAGAGAAGAAGAGGATTCACACATTTCCCAAGGGTATTAGCACGTAAGTGCTAAGAATGTAATGGATGTGACTGGAATTCGAACTCGGCTCTCTGATTCCTGAAACCAAGTCGCTATCCATTCCTCCACTGTGACTTTATCTATTTATCTCTCTCTACCTCTCACTATCTTACACACTCTCTCTTTCTCTCTCTCTCTCTCTCTCTCTCTCTCTATATATATATATATATATATATATATATATATATATATATATATTTTAAGACATTTTTTATGTTTATATCTTCTTTTTATAGATACAAATATTTAAGTAAATGCTCTGTTTATAATAAACAGTATTAACGACATTTACCGGCCTGAATGTCTGAGAAATTTTCATAGAAAATACGTGTCCTCCAACAGGAATCGAACCTGTATCCTATATAGGACTGTCATATAGCCTGACATGCTTTTACTGATTGAGCCACATCACACATTATGAAATGGACAAAGTCAGACAATTATTTTAAGATATTTTTTATGTTCATACATTCTTTTTATAGACATAAAAAATGTCTTAAAATAATTGTCGGACTTTGTCCATTTCATAATGTGTGACGTCATTTGTTTACATTTGGATACGCATCGAGCAGATATGAATGTACGATAGAAAATCATGGAGAATTGTAGTTTAAATACAGTAAAATCGACCTTGCTCACCAAAACACTTCTCTGTGGTTCAATTGGTAAATGCACGTCAAGCTAAATGACGGTTCCGTATAGGATACAGGTCCGATTCCTGTTGGAGGGCGCATATTTTCTATGAAAATTTAAGAACATTCAGGCCAGTAAATGTCATTAATACTGTCTATTATAAACAGAGCATTTACTTAAATATTTGTATCTATAAAAAGAACGTATAAACATAAAAAATGTCTTAAAATAATTCTCAGATTCTATGCATTTCATAATGTATATATATATATATATATGTATATATATATATATATATAATTATAATATATATAAATATGAGCAGATGGAAACAGATATACACAAATATATATATATATATATATATATATATATATATATATATATATATATATATACATATATATATATATATATATATATACATATATATATATATATATACATTATGAAATGCATAGAATCTGAGACATTTTTTATGTTTATACGTTCTTTTTATAGATACAAATATTTAAGTAAATGCTTTATATATATATGTATGTATTTGATTGTTGAATGGGAAAGTATCAGTTTGTTTTACATTATATTGAAATTGAAAATTGAAAGAAAAATCTTGAAAAATTATTCAGGTCTTTATCACTTCTACAGTTATTTAATTGTCATTCTTTCTTTAAAAGCCTCTAGAAAAAAAAGATATGACAATATCTGTTTGACTTGAACAGATAAAAAATAATATTGGTCATCATTTAAATACGTGTCATTCAGTTGTTACTTAACATAATGGAGTCATTTTGACAAGATAATTATTGGTGATGAAAAATTGATTTAGTTTGAGAGAATGAAATGATGGAAATTGTAACAAGGTGCAGGTGAGCCTTCAACATGTCAACATAAATGGAATCTTCTGAGTACTGAAATGTTCAGTGTTTAGTTGAATGCAAAAGGAATTTCTCATTACAAATTCTTTTGAAAGAAATGCTTAGTGCCCTATGAGCAAATGACTCATTTGAATGACAAAAAGAAAAAAACACTTTATTGGACAATGAAAGGGGCAAAAGCATTTGCCAAAATTACAAGATGCAAATATGTTCCAATAAACATTAGATAGATAGATAGATAGATAGATAGATAGATAGATAGATAGATATTAACAAATGTAGATAGATAATTACCATGATGGTGGATAGATAGATAGATAGATAGATAGATAGATATGAACAAATGTAGATAGATAATTACCATGATGGTGGATATATATATATATATATATATATATATATATATATATATATATATATAGATAGATAGATAGATAGATAGATAGATATTACAAATGTAGATAGATAATTACCATGATGGTGGATAGATAGATAGATAGATAGATAGATAGATAGATAGATAGATATGAACAAATGTAGATAGATAATTACCATGATGGTGGATAGATAGATAGATAGATAGATAGATAGATAAATAGATAGATAGATAGATAGATAGATAGATAGATATGAACAAATGTAGACAGATAATTACCATGATGGTAGATAGATAGATAGATAGATAGATATGAACAAATGTAGATAGATAATTACCATGATGGTGGAATGTAAGATAGATAGATAGATAGATATGAAAAAATTTAGATAGATAATTAAAGAGAAAGATTGAGATAGATTGATAATGAACAGACTGAAATAGATAGATATGAAGAGACTGACATAGATAAAGAGAAAGACAGATATGAGCAGAAAAGAGATTTACGTTTCGACTACAATTCAAATTCTCTCATAATACACGAGAACAAAATTGGCCATAACATTGATTTTATTAATGCCACCTTAATTAAAAAAGTACATAATTCTTTAATTAGAAAATACTTTGATTACTTAATAATAACAATATTGCCAACTACAAACACACCTAAAAACATTGTATTACATCACCAACCTTTATTGAATCCATTCTTGAAGAATCTAACATATATTTGTCTAAAATGGTATGTTTATAAAAATGTTCCCAAATCAACATATGAAAAACCAACATACATAATATCTACTCAATATAAGCATACACAATTATGAATATACATCTGATACCCACGTAGACAAACTAGAATTTTTATAAACTTACATGTATATAGCAATATTTATATTTTTTCAAGTAGCCTTGGAGTCTGTTAATTTCTTGAAAATTTACATGCACTTGTCATCTCTCAGTGAATTGGAAGACTGCAAATTATATTAACATTGGTTTAAAAAAGTTGAATACATGTGATACGTGACTGACCAATGAAAATCAAACAACACAAAAGTAAAAATACCAGAATTTCTTTCTTTATCCATTTCTCAGTCTCTGACAAAGCTTTAATAAAAGTAAAACGTATTAGATTGATAAGTTTCTTTTTTGTTTATAATTATAGATAGATAGATAGATAGATAGATAGATATGAAGAATATGATATAGGTTTGAACAGACTGAGATAGATAGATAGATAGATAGATAGATAGATAGATAGATAGATAGGAACGGACCGAGATAGATAGATAGATAGATAGATAGATAGATAGATAGATAGATAGATAGATAGGAACGGACCGAGATAGATAGATAGATAGATAGATAGATAGATAGATAGATAGATAGGAACGGACCGAGATAGATAGATAGATAGATAGATAGATAGATAGATAGATAGATAGATATGAAGAATATGATATAGGTTTGAACAGACTGAGATAGATAGATAGATAGATAGATAGATAGATAGATAGGAACGGACCGAGATAGATAGATAGATAGATAGATAGATAGATAGATAGATAGATAGATAGATAGATAGGAACGGACCGAGATAGATAGATAGATAGATAGATAGATAGATAGATAGATAGGAACGGACCGAGATAGATAGATAGATAGATAGATAGATAGATAGATAGATAGATATGAAGAATATGATATAGGTTTGAACAGACTGAGATAGATAGATAGATAGATAGATAGATAGATAGATAGATAGATAGATAGATAGATAGGAACGGACCGAGATAGATAGATAGATAGATAGATAGATAGATAGATAGATAGATAGATAGGAACGGACCGAGATAGATAGATAGATAGATAGATAGATAGATAGATAGATAGATAGATAGGAACGGACCGAGATAGATAGATAGATAGATAGATAGATAGATAGATAGATAGATAGATAGATAGATAGATATGAAGAATATGATATAGGTTTGAACAGACTGAGATAGATAGATAGATAGATAGATAGATAGATAGATAAGAATAAGTATTAAGAGAGAGGAGATATCCATGAAAATGAAGGCAGATGAATGAGAGGAAGCAGGCAATCTTAAGTAGTGAGTCTACCGGATATAGGGGTGGTCTTCTAGTCAATCAGCTTGTTATTTCTCTTCCGAAATGCCAGCAACTACCCACTGTAATGCCAATAAAAACTTAGCCAAGTGGAAACATTTTCAAATGTCACAATACCATAAAGTTGACAGACAAGCCAGTCTGCAATTTGGTTCTCCATAACCCCACCCCATTTGCAGGTTGAGCTGCCACCCTGGAGACAACGGAAAAGAAATGGGAAGTTGAAAGACAAAAATTCCGTAAAAGAGAGAAGGATTTATAGTTGGAGAGCTTTCAGATATATTGCTTAATAAAATGGAAAATTTGATTGGGTAGTTGATGTGCAGTCTGTTCATGTGATATTACAGAAAATGGAAAATGGTTTGTGGGGGGGGGGGTTCACCTGGAGGGTGTGAGTAAGAAAAAGCTGAGCAATGTCATTTTTATGGAGGTTGGGGTGATTATTTAGTTGGATCAAGGTGGATAAGGTTTCCTGGGTAAGTTTGAAAGAACGAGTAGCATTGAAATCATCTTAGAATATCTGCAATATTTGCCAGTTCAGTGATGAAGATATATGTGAAGAAAAACTATAGAAAACATGCAACACGATTTGTCCGTTAGGACTTCATCAAACTAAAGTGATGATTACGTTGATGCAACTATACATGCACTTCAATGAAACAGAATGCTGAGAAATTTTAAATTAAATTATTTTTTACTCTCATGAAAAGAGAAAGCAATTTACTAATCCCTCGATCATCAGCAATAAATTTGCATCATGGTATTTTGCCTTTCTTGGCAGATATTCTAATCTCACAAGGTGGGATATTTATTAACAGAATTAATAGAAACATCAACAAAAAGAAAATAAATGAAATTGATTAGACTATATACACAAAACATATATTTATATATACATAAAAATTTAAATTAAAAATCTCTCAGCATCCTATTTTGTTTATGTCACATCAGCAAAATGATCACTTTAGTCTGATGAAGTCCAAAAAGACAAAATGTGTCACAAAAAACCTTTCCTTTATGTCACATCAATATTAAAAACCTACGGTCTATATACCTGGGCTTTGGCGAGAATGAATATATCTTTTTTTGCAATGTCAGTAATATTTCCACTAAAAGCAACAATACACTTTGGAGATTAAAAAGAAAGAAAGAAAGAAAGAAAGAGAAAAACAAATAAAAAAAGAAAGAAAGAAAGAGATAGAGAGAAAGAGAGAATGAAAATAGCAGAAAGAAGTAAAAAAGAAAAGTAAGAAAAAATAAACAAAAGAAGGGAAAGAAAGAAAACAATGAAAGAAATAAAAAAGTAAGAAAAAAGAAGTAAGGAAAGAAAGAAAGAAAGAAAGAAAGAAAGAAAGAGAAAAAGAAATAAAGAAAGAAAGAGATAGAGAAAGAGAAAGAAAGAATGAAAATAGCAGAAAGAAATAAAAAAGAAAAGTAAGAAAAAATAAACAAAAGAAGGGAAAGAAAGAAAACAATGAAAGAAATAAAGAAGTAAGAAAAAAGAAGTAAAGAAAGAAAGAAAGAAAGAAAGAGAAAAGCAAAGAAAGAAAGAGATAGAGAGGGAGAAAGAAAGAAAGAATGAAAATAGCAGAAAGAAGTAAAAAAGAAAAGTAAGAAAAAATAAACAAGTAAAAAAGAAAAGTAAGAAAAAATAAACAAAAGAAGGGAAAGAAAGAAAACAACGAAAGAAATAAAGAAGTAAGAAAAAAGAAAGAAAGAAAGAATGAAATAAAGAGAAAAACAAATAAAGACAGAAAGAAAGAAAGAGATAGAGAGAGAAAGAAAGAATTAAAATAGCAGAAAGAAGTAAAAAAGAAAAGTAAGGAAAAATAAACAAAAGAAGGGAAAGAAAGAAAAGAATGAAAGAAATAAAGAAGTAAGAAAAAAGAAGGAAAGAAAGAAAGAAAGAGAAAAACAAACAAAGAAAGAAAGAAAGAAGAAAAAGATAGAAGAAAATCTAAACAAAAGAAGGAATTATTAATAAATAAATATTTGAAAACTGACAACAATGAATAAGGAAGGATTTATAAAATAATGAATTTGTAAAAAGAAAAATGAAGAAGGAGGTAATAATAAAATATAAAATGGCAAAAAAAAAAAACAAGGAATGAGAATAAACAAAGGAAAATTGACTGGCATAAAATCAAGAATAAAACATTTCTGCTTCCTTTTTTTTAATTCACATTGCCTATATTTTAATTTTCACATTTTTCCTTCTGACTGTAGTGTGTTTTTCTTTTTAAATACTTTTTTATTTAATTTTTTTACATTCCTTCATTCATTTTTATATTCAGTCTCCTGATTCTTCCTTTGCTTTCTTCTTCTTCTTCTTTGGTCTTTATCAACATTTTTTTAATTTCGTCATAGTTCATCTGTCTCTTTCTCTGCCATTCTATACACTCTTCAGTTTGTTCCTTTTCTCCTTTGTTTTACGCCACCATATTCTCCCATCATCCATTTTTTTCCTTCTATATTTTTGTCTGTACCACTTTTCTTTATTTCTATCTTTTTTCTTACTTCTTTCTGTCGTTTCCATCTTTCCTCTTTCCATCTTACATTCCATTTTCCTTTTTTCATTCCTTTCTTTATGTTTGCCTCCCTTTTTTTATTTTTCATTTTTGTTCCTTCTCTTCTTTGTTGTTGCTTCCTTATTCACCTTTTCTTCCTTCTTTATTTTCTTTTTTTCTGCTTTCCTTTCTCTCTTCATTCCTTCCACCCTTCTTTTTTTTCCATACTTCTTCCTTTCATTTCTTCCTTTCACTTCTTTCTTTCATTTCTTTCTTTCATTCTACTCTTCTTTGTTTTTGTCTTTCTTCATTCCTATTTTTTCTTTCTTTTCTTCTTTCCCCCTCCATTGTTCAATCTTTTCTTTACTTTGTTCATTCTCCTCCCTTCCTTATTCAGATTCTTTTCCTTTTTTCTATCCCCTCCTTACATTTCTTTCTTTCTCCCTTCATTGCTTTCATTTTCTTTTCTTTCTTTCTTTCTTTCTTTCTTTCTTTCTTTTCTCCATTGTTTCCTTCTATTCTGCTTTCATTCTGTTCTTCATTCCTTTGTTTGCTTCTTCCACCTTCATTTCATTTTTCATTTCTTTATTCATTTGTTCATTCCAGCTTTCCTTCTTTACTTTCTTCTTTTCCCCTTACTTTCTCCTTTCCTTCTTTCCTTCCTTCCTTCTTTCCTTCTTTCCTTACTTCCTTCCTTTCTTCCTTCCTCCCTCTCTTCCTCCTTTCCTTCCTTCCTTCCTTCCTTTCCTTCCTTTCCTCCTTCCTTTCTTTCCTTCCTTTCCTCCTTCCTTCCCTTCTTTTCCTTCCTTCCTTCCTTCGTTCTTGCCTCCTTCCTTCCTTACCTCCTTCCTTCCTTTCCTTCCTTCCAACCTTCCTTCCTTTCCTCCTTCCTTTCCTTCCTTCCTTCCTTTCTTTTCCTTCCTTTTCTTCCTTCCTTCCTTACTTACTTTCTTCCTTCCTTACTTCCTTACTTCCTTTCTTTCCTTCCTTCCTTCCTTCCTTCCTTCCTTCCTTCCTTCCTTTCCTCCTTCCTTCCTTTCCTTACTTCCTTCCTTTCTTTCCTTCCTTCCTTTTCTCCTTCCTTCCTTTCCTTCCTTCCTTCCTTCCTTTCCTCCTTCCTTCCTTCCTTCCTTCCTATACTCTTTCCTCTTTTTTATTTATTTTCTTTTCTCTATTTTTTCTTTACCTTTTTTTACTTGATTTTTACTTTTGTATTTTCTCTTCTTCATTTCTTCTTCTTTTTAGACATTGCTCTCCCTCTCCCTCTCTCTTCCTCTCTCTCCCCCTCTCTCTCTCTCTCTCTTTTTCATTTTCTTTTCAACTCTTTTTTCATCTCCTGTTCTCTTTATTCCTTTCTTTCTCTCCTCCAACTGCCTTCCATTTTGCCACACCTCTTTTGTTTTTTTCTTCTTTTTCTTCTAATTCTTTTTTGTTCCTTGTTTGCCTTTCCCTTTCACAGACTGGATTTTTCTTCCCACTTTCTCTTTTTCACCTCCCCCCCACCACTGCCTATCTCAACGTATGCCTCATTTACAGGCTTATTCATTTCCTCTACCTCTGTTTCCTCACCAGTGGCACTAACCAAATAACCATTCTCCAGTGCCCAGATTCCCAATGACCCCTCCTCAGACAAACAACACCACTATGACTTGTGGGAAGAAATCCCACCCTCTTAATCAACTCTCATCAATCAGAGCTAATATGTCCTCTCAAAGGTGTGTTCAGAGTCAGCCAACAGTGAAAACCCTCACACTGGTCACTACAGGATTGACACCATTGGGAACATTGACAACAGAGACAACATCAATGACAACTGCACGCGACAATGATGTCCACAATGATGGTAACAGCATGGACATGAGATGACCAGACACAATAGAAGTGGATGGTCACAGAAATGGACACAACAGAAGCTCTAGGAATGCTGGTAGGGGTGTCAGAAATGGACAAAGGTGGATGACAACATTGGACAGCCAGATCAGGGTCTGGAAATGAAGCGTTATGGAATAAAAACAAGTAAAAAAAAGAAAGGAATGTGACAGTGAAAGTAGAAAGTGAAAGTAGAAAGTGAAAGTAGAAAGTGAAAGTGAAAGTAGAAAGTGAAAGTAGAAAATAAAAGAAGTAAGTGAAAGTTGAATCCTTTACCTTGTTTCTCCTTTTTGAAATTAGGCTGGTTAGGTTTAAAAAAAACCTACCCTTACCAGTAACTATTAGAACTTTTAACCCTTTATAAATACAATATCAATAAATATATCTATTCCTCAAATAAAGAAAACTAAAAGAATTAATTTCCCTTTGGGATTTGAAATTAATAATAATGTTGATGTTTGCAATATATGGATGCAGGTAGTATAATGAATAGCAACTCAGAATGACAAATTGGAGAGCTGAGTTCAAATTCCAGTCAGGTTTGTTATATTCATTTACACACAAAGAAACATAGCAAAGGTATGAATCCATCTCTTCTTCACCCATAGATGACAACCACCTAGGAGAAGGAAAACTCTTAATTCAAATCATATATATATATATATATATATATATATATATATATATATATATATATATAGTAAAGGTAATAAATCTGTTGGTATATAATCCAAGTAGATTCTAGTAACATAAAATATTAAAACTGATCCCACAAAAAGAGCTCAATATATTTATTATAACAGAGCCAATATAATAGTTTGGCACGAACTCCACCTATACACCAGGGTTGAATAAGACTGACAAAATTTTTGGCAGTTGAAATAGATCTATTCCCCCATATGAGGTATTTTGGATTTTGTATAATGCTCTCTCTCTCTCTCTCTCTCTCTCTCTCTCTCTCAATATATATATATATATATATATATATATATTAATAATTTTCATTAATCAATGCTTACATACACACACACACACATATCCACACACACACACAAATATATACATATATATATATATTAGGTTGGTGCAAAAATAATGACGTAATAATATCGTTTTTTGACGTATTTTTTAACGTCAAAAACAGCATTATTACGTCATTATTTTGGCACCAACCTAATATATATAAGCATTGATTAAAGAAAATTATTAATTAAACCAGTGCATATTAAACTTTTTTCATTCAAGTCTGAAAATGCATATGTTATCACTGCACTAGTCGCAACAGCACAACATGCACATTTTATTGTGACTACACTTGCGCGTTGCATCACGTCAAATATTGGACATTTGTGAAATAACATATAAACAGAAATTCAAGTGTTTGAAATTAATTTTCGCGACTCCAGCATATCACTTCACGACCCCAAATGGGGCTGCAGACCATAGTTTAGGAAGCACTGCTTTAAGCAGTCAATAAATAAAATATTTACATATTTAAACAAGAAATAAATAAAAAGCAGTACACCTATATATTTTCCAGAACTTTAGAAAACTCTAGAATACTCTGGAAACTTAATCTAAATGTAAGTCATCTCTGACATCACATATGGCATTGTTACATCATCTTTTGACACTCAAAACTGAAAGATAAAGAAAAGGAAGAAATGAAATGGTGCGAGAGTATAAATAGTCAAGAAAATTAGGACGAAATAACCACAACATTCTACACATGTGCACATATGCACACATATACACAAACGAATACACAAATATGCATCCATACACATATAGGGACATATGTACCCAAAGAAGAAAAATCTATCAGCAATAAAAAGCACATTTTTTTTAAAACTTAATATAAAAATAACGAAAATGAGAAAATCGACATATAATTATTGATAACTCCTGAGGAGTGAACCAAACTATTATACAAAGGTTTGTCTACAAAACTCTGGAGTAGAGGTACCGAATATAATATCAATCATCTAAGTGACAAATCAAATTTTATATTTCCGGTAATACTATATATATATATATATATATATATATATATATATATATATATATATATATATATATTAGGTTGTCCCAAAAGTTCGTAAACACTTGCAAAAAATTGAATTTTTATGCAACAGAATCCAGCACAATCGAGACAAGCGATGGGTTCAGAAAGGGCAAGACACACCGTCGGTTCCAAAACAAGATCGATTCGGCAAGAAAGTCATGTTGTGCTTTTGGTGGAACTTTTTGAGGTGGTTCCGAATGGTCGTGCCATCAGTGCCGAACTTTACTGTCAGCAACTGGAGCGGGTCTACAAAAAGTTGAAGCAAAAGTACCCGGCTCTGATCAACCGAAAGCGCGCTTTGATGCAGCAGGACAATGCCAAGCCACACAGCGCCAGGAAGACCAAAAACAAGTTTGAAGAGCTGGACGGGGTTTAGGTTCTGCCACATCCAGCCTACAGTCCTGACTGTGCTCCATCAGATTACGGCCTTTTCCGCTCAATGCAACACTTTCTGAAGGGCCGCCGATTCGACTCGTTTGATGAAATCGAGGAAGCATGTCAAGAATTCTTGGCTGAATGGTACTTTCACCAGATCCGAAAGCTTGTAGATCGATGGCAGAAAGTCTTGGAAAATGATGGTCTTCATTTTGAGGAATAATTTTTGTTGTTTTTGTTATTACTTGGCGAGTAAAATTTCAATTTTTTGCAAGACTTTACGAACTTTTGGGACAACCTAATATATATATATATATATATATATATATATATATATATATATATATATATATATATATATGCACATATACTATTATCATATAAGCCCGCTATAATTATTAATGTAAACTACCCCCTCCCCCAACATATTTAATACCACCATAAAAAATAACCAATAAGGATTACAAACCTAAATTTCTACCAGTTACATATACACAGTCATCAAAAACAACCAAATAACCAGCTTTAAAATAATCACAAGTAAACTTTTTTAAAAATTAAAAATAAGAATAATAGTAATTTTTATCTATCATAATTTTACACAGACCCCACCACACGTATATACGTACATGCGAGGAAATATTATGCAGCGAAAAAATAGAAAAATGCTCTGATTGCTGACATGTATACATTCACGAGACATTCACGAGAAATTTTCTCTACACTTCCAATCTTTGGATTTCAACATACAAATGCATATGTATAGACACAACTCCACCCATATACATACATATGTCAAATCTCAAACTGTCCAAATATGTTTTTATATGTATGAGTCCCGGCGGACGAGCAAATGTGTATGTGTTTCTGCGTACCTCATCGGGTGTACGGACATGCATCTACGTTTGCGTTTGCACGATGATACCACGACAACGATTCCCCCCACTCCCATAATAACACCAATACACACAATCTACATAAATCCAAATTTTTTAAAAAATTAATCAGTTTGGCTGAAGATTGCAAAAGCGTGAAACAAAGGATCACAGACTCACATCAATCCTACCAAATATGTTAGCTCTATCTCTGATATTGAGTGCTTTCTAATAAGTATTGCACATATAATATATAAATAATTATATATATATATATATATATATATATATATATATATATATATATATATATATATATATATATACATATATATATATTTATATACACACACTTTTCACACACACACACACACACACAGACACACATATATATATATATATATATATATATGAAGAAAAATATACGGAAAAAAACAAACAAAAATCCTTATATGCAATTATGACATATAACATTATTTGACAGCGTCGCCCACTTGACGACAACGTGACCATGTTTAAACGGAACGCTGATCATAAAACTTTCAGTTATCTGTTTGGATAAGTCTTGTTCTTATGTCCATCGTCTTTGTCATGTTGAATTGATAATGTTAATTATATTTTATGAACATGTCCTGAAGATGGTTTATTAGACCGAAACGTCCGACGTTGACATTATATTAACATTAAAACAGCATAATTGCATATAAGGATTTTTGTTTATTTTTGTTTGTTTTTTTCCGTATATTTTTCTTCATACTGTCGGATCTATATCCATATATTTGCTTACATATATATATATATATATATATATATATATATATATATATATATATATATATATATATATATATATTTTCATCTTCTGTCACTTTCAATCCCTTGGTGTTGACTTTAGTGTCCTTACCTAACATCTCATCCCACCAAACTTAGCTTCCTAATTATTTCTCTATAAATACTTTCATGGTAATAAGATTTCTTCTTTGGCACCTCGACATTACCAATTTAATTACTAACTAATAACTATTGCTATTTGAAGCTCATTATTACATTTAATTCTTCCAGACCACCATATCTTGTATACTGCTGCATCATATATATATATATACATATATATATATATATATATATATACATATATATATATATGGTATAAATAAAATGACAATTGGAAAAAAGATCTTAGATTTTGCCGACGCGTTTCGTCTTCCGACTTTTTCAAGGCAAAAATGAAATCGAAATGTTCTTGTTGTTCTAGTTACATTAAAGAATCCAAATTTAAAAAGATAGACGCTTCTGTCTAAGCCTTTTTTTCTGGTTAATGTAAATTACCTTTATAGTAAGAGATTTTTTTTTGTCATTGTCAACAATATAGATAAACTCCCCGATCAATTCTGTGGACAAGACAGATTGCTATACATAAAATGACATTTTATGTATATATCAATCTGGCTTGTCCACAGAATTGATCGGGGAATTTATCTATCTATCTATCTATATATATATATATATATATATATAGATAGATAGATAGATACATAGATACATAGATAGATAAACTTAGTGAGCCAGACAAATATATATATATATATATATATATATATATATATATATATATATATATATGTATATATTGTGTATTTAGGTAGAAATCCCTCATTTATTCATGTAACATTAAAGACAAATGTCCAAATGTTCTGTAATTCTGAAAAATTGGCTATACTTACAGCCATTATCAAGGATGATTACATTTTTAATTTTTAACCGAATGTATGGTTTTTGGTGTATGTATCAAGAGTTACAGAATTATAGAACATTTGGAGAGTTTCTACACACTCTGTGTCCAGAAAAGAAAACACTTGTTTAAACACAAGAAAAATTAACTAAAAAGCCTAATTTGCAGTACCTTGTCTGTTGTCTGTAATGAAACATGCATATATATATATATATATATATATATATATATATATATATATATATGTATATATATATATATATATATATATATATATATATATATATATATATATATATTATAATTATTTTTTTTTAAATATGATTCCATTGCGACAGAGAAATTCCTGTTTTTGAAACTGGTCAGCAGAATTTAAGTTTAATTCCAATATTTTATCACGTTCTCCAATTCCATTCTGTTAAGGTTTAACATTGCAATTAAACTTGAATACTGCTTACCAGTTTCGAAACATAGGAATTTCTGTGTTGCGATGGAATCATATATTTTTAATAAAATAATTATAGTCCAGACACTTCTTGAGTGTCAAGCACTGTTTTTTTAAAAAAATAAAAACAAAAATAATAAAGAACATTGGATTATTAACCTAACAGTTCCTTCCTATTATATCAATATATTTGCACACACAGACACGCACACACACACACACATATATATATATATATATATATATATATAATAATTATTTTTAAAAATATGATTCCTTCACTACATAAGAGTTCTCATGTTTCAAAAATAAGAGCCGAAACCCTCAATATAATTATTGAAAAAAATTGAATTAAAGTATCAAGCCCTGTTTCATCCTCAAGCAAAAATTTAGATATAACCAATCTTGAAATTTATGCATCTTTATAAGCATGTTCGCTCACAAAATTAATTACTGTGGAAACGGCTGGGCTGGGCTGACCATTTTGATAGGGGGTCTAGCAGTTAATTTTATTCTGCATATCAGTCACCTTTGGAAAGAGGTCAAGCCGAGGTAGGGTGGGGCATCCATTTCAAAGCGAATGATGGAATTCATGTATGCACATCGTCTGGTCAGTTACAGCAAAAGATAGCTTTTGGCACCATAGTATGTCGTCAAGTGTCTAAAGAAGTTTGTTTTATTTTATTTTATCTATTTATTTATTTATTTGTTATCCAGATGGCTGTTTCATATATAAACGCGTCGCACTGAACTACTATTTGTTTTTTTTGACGATTTCATAAAGGGTTTTTCTATTTAATGATTGGGTTAAGCTTTTAAGCCTTTTATTAAACTATGAAATTTAATTTTTTTTTATGCTAATTATTTAATGCGAAAATTTGCTGATGTTGGTAAAAAACCGTTAACTCATGTCTATAGTTTAATAAATTTTCATTATTTACAAATTTAATAAGACTGCCCATTAGAAAATAAATGCCTCACAAAATCCATGGTATACCAATGCACTATCTCATCCATTGAGAGTCCTAACACTGATAGGATATACATTGGTTCAACGGAGAATGAATTTAAGATTAGATGGAGGCAGCACAAAAGCTCCTTCAATAATATTAGAAGTAGAAATCAGACATCTCTATCCAAATATTTTTTGGCATTTAAAAGAAATGATTAAAACACCAAAATAAAATGGAAAATAATAAATAGAACAAGAACTTGTAAAACATGGGATGACCCATGCCCTTTATGCCTACATGAAAAACTACACATTATTAAATTTATATATATATATATATATATATATATATATATATATATATAAATGTATGTAAGACTGAACAGTGAGGTCAACACTGAATGGCAACAATCTCTGTCATGATTGAACACAATCTTCAGGCCATGTGTTTTGGGTAATAGCCCAACTATTCATATAAGCTGGTTAATGAGACATTATAAGTAGAAAGGTCAGGTAACTCCAGTTCATTTTATTATCCTAACAGTTAATGGGTAAGTGGGAATGGATTTATTTAAAGTTTCTCTGAAGACTATTGAGTAGGTCCCTATGCAGTTATTTCATATCTATTGCATAAGGATGTTTGTCAACTTTTTACTGATAATTAATTACTTTATTCATTAATTATTTACTGATTATTAATAAATAGTACTTGGGTGATCATGTATGTTTCAATACATGAGTGACGAGAAAGAAGGTTTTTCCTGCAGTAGGTTAACGTTTCTTTCTACAGTAGATTTGTTGCCAACTAAGAACTCAGTCTGTCCTGCTATTCAACCCATATGTGAGAGACAAAATGGTGGATGCATACCTTTCCCAAGGGTATTTGTGTATAAGTGAATATAATAAACTCAAGTGGAATTCAAACTCGGCTCTCCAAATACTTATCCTGAGTTGATATCCATTAAACCACAACACACAAATAGTACTTATGGTAATTTGTACAGTTTGTTAATTTGTTTAATATTTACTTAATTTGTTTATTGTAATTATTTTTTATTTATTAATAATTTCTTTGAGAGGAGATGATTATCTTATTTGTATAGTTTAAGGTATTGTTGTTTAAAGTATATTATATTATTTGCTTAGAATACAGTGAATATATTTGCAATTTTTGATGATGTCTTATATTAGGTTGGTGCAAAAATAATGACGTAATAATGTCGTTTTTTGACGTTGAAAAATTCACCAAAAAACGACATTATTACGTCTATATTTTTGCACCAACCTAATACTTTACAGTTTTTAAGTAATGCAGTAAAAATTTATGAACTTATTGCTGTAGGCTGCTGCTGTTTTCCATATTTTTCAGTCCCTGGGGCAGGTAATGTTTATGGACTTATTGCTGTAAGCTGGTGTTGTTTTCCATATTTTTCAGTCCGTGGGGCAAGCAGTGTTTATGAACTTATTGCTGTAGGCTGGTGCTGTTTTCCATATTTCTCAGTCCCTGGGCCAGGTAGTGTTTATGAACTTATTGCTGTAGGCTGGTTCCGTTTTCCATATTTCTCAGTCCCTGGGCCAGGCAGTGTTTATGGACTTATTGCTGTAGGCTGGTGCAGTTTTCCATATTTTTCAGTCCATAGGTAGGGCAATGTTTACATGGACTCAGTGCAAACAAAGCGAGAAATAAATGAGCAGTACCAGAAAATAAGAACTAGATGAGATATACCTAGTCATGGGCAGTGGAAAAAGAAGAGTCTACCCTTGTCAATTAAATAAAGGGTTCAATTCAGAATTCTCTGTGGTTATCCAAATTGACATACACGTAATAGAGAGCATAATGGCTGAAACACTGTCACAACTACAAGAAAGATTAAGATGATACACTATGTGATGGGTAATGTGTTGCCATTTTATTTTTTAATTTTGCTCATGCACATTGTTTGTTGTTGATTTTGTCAGTCATACACTATGGTATGTTCAGTTGGGCACTATCTGTGAAAAAAAGAGCACCATGACACAATTCACTCTGTAAGAAATTTGGAAACATCATGCTGTACTGCTTGGCATTCAAGCCAGAAGCTCCAATATGAACATTTCAGAGTGTTTGGGTTTTTTATTCTGAGGAGACTGCATAGGATTCAGAGAGGGATGTGTCTAATGGTGATTACAAAAAAAATCACTTTGATTGGTCTGATAAGAAAAGAACTCCATTTTGTTGGTGAGGGCCTCAGACTCAACACAGAAGCCTACATCAAGTTCCTTGAGGAGGTAGTACTTCCATGGATCAAGAGGATGACTACTGGAAAACCCTATATCTGGCAAGAGGACTCTGTACCATGCTACACAAGCAGGAGAACCCAGTCATGGCTGTCATACAATTTCTGCAACCACATTACCACTTACATTTAGCCAATTAACTCTCCAGACTGCAACACCTTGATTATTATGTGTCCTGTGCAGTTGTAAAAATAAAGATGAACTGAATGCAAGCATTATGGCAGCATTCGCCAACTTAAACAAGGAGACTGTGCAGAAGAGATGCAGGAGATTCTGAAGTTTTCTGGAGGCTGTGGTTGAAGCCAATGGCGATTTTATCAAATAAAATTATTCTTTATTATTTTCAAGATATTTTGATAAATATAAGTTAAAATGAGATCTCCATGTTATTTTCATTTTTGCATAATTTAAACGACAATAGATTTACTGTTTAAATGACAATAAATACAGTGTTTATTGACTTGCAAGTAAGATTAATAGTTGAAATCAATAAATATTAATGTTTGTCTATTTATAAAGATGATTAACATTTTAAATTTAAAATTAAATGAAATTAAATGCATGTTTATAAATATTCAAACTAACAACAAAGTAAAAAAATGTGTATATTTAATTGTCATTATTTACATTAAGCTATATTTCATGAGCAGATATGATCATTTCAGGGAAAGATGGGCAAAGATTTGTTGTTTCAAAACATTAGTTTGAACTTTGCTAACCAGACTCCTCTCTATAGTTAATTGGTATAGCACATCAGATCAAATGACAGTTCTGTCTCAGAATCTGTTTCAGAATGTATATTTTCTACAAAATTTCATAAAGATTCAGATTGGTAAATGTAATTAATACTGTTTAATTAAAAAAGAGAGCATTTACTTAAATGAATTATATCTATTAAAATAATATATAAACAGTATCTATCTATCTATCTATATATATATATATCTATATATATATTTAAGTTATAAGGAACTTGGTAAACCGAATTGGTAAATCCAAAGAGGATGAAATCTTGAGAGCTCAATGTTAGGACAGAGCTAATATGTAATGAAAAACAAACCACTATATATATATATATATATATATATATATATATGCAGAAATATAATTTTAATGTATGCTATATTTATGGGATAAAGTGCTCAATATCGAAGATATTAGCTGTTAAAAAGAAATAGGTTGTTGTATGTATGTATTTATATAATAATGGTCAAGATATTGTGTCCATGTTAATATGAGATATTATTGAGTGTTGTTTTTTTTTGTTTTTATTAATATTTTTAGCCTATTTTACATGTAGATGATGCTATTATATTTGTTTCATCAAGAAGTATGTCATGAAGAGACTCCAGTAGGTCTCCATGAGTATTTAAATGAGAACTAATTGAGCTATGGTCAAAAGGGTGTAGTGTGAGTCTTCTTGTCAAACATGTTGTAGTATGGCCTATATAATTGTTTACGAATTTTGATTGATCAGGAAGACAATTCCTCAATGGGCATTTAAATTCATAAATAATTAAATGTTCTATTTAATTTTGTTCTAAGAGGTGAATTATTATTTTTAACTATAAGGTTGGCAGTTTTAAATTTTTGTAATGAATAATTATTTTAATTTTTTGCTATTTTCTAACGGTGTTGTCCATTTTTTTATAATGATCTTAATTCTAGTTTCATCTTGTTTGTATTTTTTGTTCATTTGACTTTCATAAAAAAATATTAATTTTATTGTTTATGTTTTTATTCTCGTCATTGCTATTAGCTACCTTAGACAGAAAAAGCCTAATATGGAAATGCATCAACTGATTAGGAATTATATATATATATATATGTGCATGTGTGCATGAATTGAATGTTGCAGTTAATGGACAGAAGAAAGACTCCCACTGATTTCAACATATGAAGGCCAAACAGTTCAGTTTAGAAATCAACCTTTTGGTGGTGACCTCTTGTATAGAAGCATCCATGCCTTCGGAAAAAAATGTGTAAACAAAAATAGTACATACTGTGTGACAATATCTCCAAACAGCCTTGTTTAGGTCCCAGACTCCACTGTAATTTAACCTATAGCTAAAGGAATGTGCATTCATGCCTTTTTTAAGATCAATAGTGAGAAGTGAATGCCAAAGAACTGACTGATATTTGAACTTGGCTTGTTGATTTTACAATCCAACCTAATAACCATTATTCTGACGACACCTCCATAT
This sequence comes from Acanthosepion lycidas, assembly GCA_963932145.1. NCBI lineage: Eukaryota > Metazoa > Mollusca > Cephalopoda > Sepiida > Sepiidae > Acanthosepion > Acanthosepion lycidas. The sequence goes on from OZ010603.1 coordinate 39,849,381, forward strand.
GTGCAAATATTGATAGGAAAGCCTAAGAAAGAAAATCTATACTAAGAATCCAGAATGGAGTCCCTAAGGCGGATGCCTGTCAACATTCATCTCCTTCTGGCAATTCCTGTAGACAAGCCGGCCCCTACCATAATGTCCTGCATTCACTTGTGCCTCATCAGTTTGGCTGAGAGTTGGAAGGGCAGGTGTGGGTGGGAGAGCTTGTTGTCTGGTCCATACAACATTGCCCTGACCTGTGACCTGGAGAGGTCACAGCAGTCTCACCACCCAGAGATCTTGACCAACTAAGATGCTACCATTATTTCATGAGCTAGACAGATCCTGAAATATACTGATGAGACTAAATAGTATGACTATTGCCTAACTAGGCCTAGGTGTTGATCCTACATGCACCCTGCCACACACACTCACACACACACACACACACACACATATATATATATATATATATATATATATATATATATATATATATATATATATATATATATATATATATATATATATATATATATATATATATATATATATATGAATAAAAAGGTACGGTGGAGCAGTGGATATCGGCTTGGATTGTGGAATCGGAGAGCCGAGTTCGAATTCCAATCAAATCCATTACATTCACTTATGTGCTAATACCCTTGGGAAAGGTATGAATCCTCTTATTCTCCCTCCAGCTATGGGTAAAATAGCAGGACAGACTGGGTTCTATAGCCTTGGATGGCAACTGGTCTAGGAGAAGGACAACTCTGAATTCAAAACCTGCAGAGGGTTGTTTGGGAACCTTGTGGCATTCGGTGCACCAGGTCTCTGTATTCGTCCCTCCAAAAAGTGTGGATGGTCCTGCACGAGGCCTTCACCACTATAATCAAATCTCATGTGCCGGTGTCGGGCTGTTGGTTTCCTGGAAACTGATCTGCTTGACCCTCATTACGTCGAATCTTGATGGGAGAGTCGATCATATATATATATATATATATATATATATATATATATGAAGAAAAATATTTGGAAAAAAACAAACAAAAATCCTTAAATGCAATTATGTTGTTTTAATATGAATAAAATGTCAACGTCTGATGTTTCAGTTTAATAAACCTTCTTCAGGACAATATTCATTAAAATACAATTAACATAATCAGTTCAACATGACAAAGACGATGGACATAAAAACAAGACTTATCCAAAACAGATAACTGAAAATTTTAAATGATCAGTTTTCCGTTTAAGCGTGGTCACGTATTCCTAAAATTTGAGTATTTTGAATGAAAACGAAAAATGAAAAGAATTCTATTATGATCTAAAATTAATATGTACGCTTGTACATTAAACTGATCATTTAAAATTTTCAGTTATCTGTTTTGGATAAGTCTTGTTTTTATGTCCATCTTCTTTGTCATGTTGAACTGATTATGTTAATTGTATTTTAATGAATATTGTCCTGAAGAAGGTTTATTAAACGGAAACGTCAGACGTTGACATTTCATTCATATTAAAACAACATAATTGCATTCAAGGATTTTTGTTTGTTTTTTCCAAATATTTTTCTTCATTCTGTTGGATTTATATCCATTTATATTTGCTTACATATATATATATATAAATATATAAGTGAACATTGAAGTCAACACTCAGAGGCGACAGGCTGTTTTATGCTAGATGCAATTGTCAGGCCTGACGATTGCATCTATCATGAAACAATCTGTAGCTTCTGAGTGCTGACTTTAATGTCCACTTTTATATTTATATTTACATATGCTCTATCTCTGATATTGAGCACTTTATCCCATGAATATAGCACACCTTAAAACTATATTTCATATATATATATATATATATATATATATATATATATATATATATATATGTATGTATATATGTATGTATGTATGTATGTATGTATATACCATGCATAACAGCAAAATTGTCCAAGTTGTGTGAAAGCATGGCATAATTGTCCTTCATACAAAATGTTTAATATCTAAAAAAAAAAACCACTAAACTAATTGAGTTTGTTTTTTACAGGTTTCCAGATAAGATATTAGCCATCTTGACACCATTTGTCATAAGAATCACTGAAAAACTCTTTGAGAACAGAATAAAATCATATTGTGTCAGTTTCACTATGTCTTCCCAACTGAGCAATGGTGAGAGGAAAAAGATCATTCAGGCTCTCAGTAATGGAACCAGTTTTCATAATCTGGCTTCCCTCTTCAAAGTCCAAGAACTATCAAGAGAACAGTGAATAAGTTTAAAAAAGACAGAACAGTAGAGAGAACAACTGGAACAGGAGATCACAACAGCAAAAGGGATTATATTTCTGACTTAGAGCTGAAGAGATCAATTAGAGAATATCTGACTCAATCCACAAGACGTTTGTCATGTGAAAGAGGTGTTTCAGCTATGCCAATCTAAAGACCAGTGAAAAAGACTAAAAAATTAAATCATACATGAAATTTATAAGGTATCTTGTTATTCTAAGACAGAAAGTTAGAAGGTTAGAGAGGGTGAAGACAATCTTGAATAAGTTGAAAAGGATCCAAGAATAATCAGTATATATTTGAATTTTATTTCAATTCTTCATGAGCTTCCAATCCATAGCGATGATTAATCGAAGATGATTACTTATGATCCATTTCATTATAATTCATCTGTTAAGCCTCGAGAGCAATTATAAATTCTTATTGCTCAAAGTAGAGTCCAATAGTGTTCTAAAATCCTCGGAGAATTCCAGTAAGTAATCTTTAATCATTTCTAAGATACAGTCGGTATTTAGCTACAGAATGAACAATACAACCAGTGTCTCCCTATCGGAACAAAATTAATCTAACAAATGGATAATTTTGCTGTTACACGATTTGGACAATTTTGCTGTTACACCAGGTGTGTAATGCAGCGTCTATAATAATGCATGAAGAAATAAAAATACCACTAATTCTTTAGAAATTGTTTTGATATATATATATATATATATATATATATATATATATATATATATATATATATATATTTATATATTTACTAATATATATATATATTCATATATATTTATATTTACTAATATATATATATATATATATATTTATATTTATATTTACTAATATATATATATTCATATATATTTATATTTACTAATATATATATATATATATTTATATATATTTATATTTACTAATATATATTTATATTTACTAATATATATATATTTATATTTACTAATCTCTCTCTCTATATATATTTACATATTTATATATATTTATATTTACTAATATATATATATATATATATTTATATTTACTAATATATATATATATATATATATTTATATTTACTAATATATATATATATATATATTTATATTTACTAATATATATATATATATATATATATTTATATTTACTAATATATATATATATATATATTTATATTTACTAATATATATATATATATATATATATATATATTTATATTTACTAATATATATATATATATATATACATATATTTATATTTACTAATATATATATATACATTTATATTTACTAATATATATATATATATATATATATGTATATATTTATATTTACTAATATATATATATATATATATATATATATATTTACTAATATATATATTTACTAATATATATATATATATATATATATATATATATTTACTAATATATATATATATATATATATATATATATATGTACTAATATTCATGTAATACAAGCCTCAAGTTAGAGGATTACAATGTGGAGTTATATTAGTGTAAGAAAGTGCAAGGTAACAGGAAAGTTAGTCTGATAATTCTAGAGTTGAACAGGTCAAGAGTTCAGATGGAGACATTAAGCATATAGCGTAAAAGTAAACTTTAGAAGGAACTGGAAGCCCAATCCTATATAAAAATACATATAAATGTTTATATATACATGTATACTACAGGTCAAAAGTTTGATGCAACTCATGGTAATTTTTTTAAATTGGCCCCAAAAGTAGTTGTTTTGTAGTTTAAATAAAATTATGATACATGGTTAAAAAAAAAGTGAGACATGATTTTTTATTTGAGATAAAAAAAAAAAAGATTATGATTAAATTTTGCTCTCGTCAAAATATCCTCCTTTAGCCTTGATTACTGCAGCACAAATTTTTGACATTTGTTTCAAAAGTTTCTCAAAGTGTTAGATAATTGATTCCATTCTTTTTTCAATGATTCTAAGAGCTTCTTTTTATTTTCAGGATGGAAAAGTTTCACTCTTCTGTCAAGTTCATCTCATGTTAATTCTGCAGGTGGCTTCAGGCATTTGAACCGTAGGGTGTATACAAACACACACACATGCATATATATATATATATATATATATATATATATATATATATATATATATATATATATATATATATATATATATATATATATATATATATATATATATATATATATATATATATATATATATATAATATATATATATATATATATATATATATATATATAATATATATATATATATATATATATATATATATATATATATATATATATATATATATAAATATAATATATATATATATAAATATAATATATATATATATGTATGTATATATATATATATATATATATATATATATATATATATATATATATATATATATATATATATAAATAAATTCACAAGAGGATAGTATCCAGGTAGAACTCAATGTCCAGGACAGAGGAAGAATATAATAAAAAAGGTTCAAACACTAATATTTTATGGTTATAATTTATTACATATGAATTGTAATCATGATCCAATTCATCAGAGCTACAAATTCAAAATTCGAAGGATGAATATTTTTTATGAAAATTTCTCGGACATTCCGGCCAGTAAATGTTGTTTAATACTGTTTATTATAAACAGGGCATTTACTTAAATATTTGTATGTAAGAAAAGAATGTATGAACATAAAATGTCTTAATATATATATATATATATATATATATATATATATATATATATATATATATATATATAAACTGTGTCTAGAGATTATATGCAAGTTATGAATTGATATAAAGAGTTGCGTCTTTAATGTTAAAAGTTTTATTATGATGTTGTTTAGATTCTACTCAATATTATTAACTTAGATATATAGTGATAGAGAAAACTATTGTTTTTAGTTGGAAAAAATTTTACTAAGTTAATGAAACAGACTAATTTGACTGTCAGTAGTTTATTTGCAAATATTTATTTTGATACTTTTACATTAATTATACCTTGTAATACTAATGTAAAAAAAATATGAAAAGATTTTAGAACAACTTCGTCAATTTCTTAAAGGAAAAACATAAAAAAAAACATTTTATTTTAAAAATAAAAGATATATTAACAAAAAATAAGAACCTCCTAAAATTTATTGCACAAATGCTCCTTTCTTTTCAATAACTCTTAGCAGCCCTATTGTCAACATCTGAAGTTAGATTTACAATTTTAGCGGCTGGTAAGATGTTTGCCACAACTTTAACTGCCTCGCAGAGGTCACACTTGCTGTTGAATTCCATTAGAATAAATATCTCTCTTGAGGATGCTCCACAGGTTCTCAATGGGATTCAAGTCACAGCTATTTGAAGGCCAGTCCATAAGAGTATCTTCAACAAATCCCTTTTCTTTCAACCAGGATTTAGTAAACTTTAATGCATGACTTGGTGCGTTGTCTTGCATAAAGATCATAGATCAACGCTTAGCTAAAGACTGGTTATCAAGCCATTCAAAGTAATATTGCTCTAGAAAATCACAGTAACTTTTGGAATTCATTTTAACCCCGTCTTTCAGTTTAAATGGACCCACAAGCTCATTACCAATAATCCCAGCCCATATCATGATCCCACCGCCACCTTGTTGGCGTTTAAAAAAATTTCTTGAGTCATGTTGCTTGCAAACCCATCCTCGAGCCCATCCATCGGGCCCATCGAGGGTGAACATTGATTCGTCTGTAAAAAGAACTTTACTGAAATCAGTTTTCATGTATTTTTTTTCCCACTGCAATCTTCTTTCCTTATGTTTTTTTGTTAAAATGGATTTCTTTATTTGATTTTTTACATCAGCAAACTTCCTTAATGCTTTACACCTTATTTCCCTTGACACCATAGGAGCTCCAGCCGCCTCAAATATGAACACACTTGATGCATTTGGGTTTCGTATTAATTCTCTTCGGATATGTGATAGATCTTGCTTTTTTAAATTTCTGAATTCAGCCTAAGACTCTTTTTTTCCTTGGTTGAATTCCCATTTGACATATTTTCTTGATTGTTCGATGATCCCTTTTGAAATACTTAGAAATTTGAAGCAAAGACTTTCCTTTGCTAATTTCTTTGATTATATAGTTCTTTTCATTCATTGTTAGTTCTTTTTTACGAGCCATAAAACTAAATTCTAGTTCTTGCAAATAATCTCTTGACACTGCAAATTGCTATAATTACTGAAAACATACTAAATATCAATCTGAAATTGAAAATTGGGACTTAATTGCTTTCATGCTTACTCGTTATACATAATAGTACAAATTATTTCATTGGATAACACATATCTATGAATTTTACATAAAATATTTGACAATACCTCTTTTGCATATAATCTCTAGATGCAGTTTATATTACATATAGAATCATGAATACACTAAACATATATTTAGCAACAGCATGAACAATACAACTAGTATCTCCCTATAGGAACAATTAAAAAATGATAATTGCTTATGTTTAGAATTGAAGTATAAACACAGTCAATGCTTAACAATAGACTCACAAAGAAATGAAACCAATATTTACGAATAGTCACAAGAAAAAAAAAAACAACTCATTTTGGCTTACATACTGAAGTAAATAAACTTACGAATATTTATCAATACTTAGAAATATTTACTTATAGTCTCAAGCATAATCCACACCTTTATTTATGCATACAATCAAAGCTTTACCTGACAGATGTTTACCTATAGTTACAATTATAAACTGAACCAAAGCTTACCTAAAGACTCAGTAATCATCCTCAACGGTACTTACCAAATGATTCAAGAATAAACTGCACCAGGTTTAGGGATAGAATCAAATACAAGGCTAAAAGGTTTACCTGTTGATGCTAAACTATATGCACAACAAAAGTTTACCTATAGAATCAATAATAAACACAATGTTTACCTATACTCATTATAGTACATTCTTGTTTTCATATATTATTCAGATGGAATATTGAAAAGATTTCATCTTATAAATTTGGAAAACAGCAAAGATGAAGACAACAGTGAGAATGAAATATGAAATAATGAAAATAGTTAACCTTATAAATTCGGAAAACAGCAAAGATGAAGGCAACAGTGAGAATGAAATATGGAATAATGAAAATAGTTAACCTTATAAATGTGGAAGACAATAAAGATGAAGACAACAGTGAGAATGAAATATGGAATAATGAAAATAGTTAACCTTATAAATTCGGAAAACAGCAAAGATGAAGACAACAGTGAGAATGAAATATGGAATAATGAAAATAGTTAACCTTATAAATTCAGAAAACAGCAAAGATGAAGACAACAGTGAGAATGAAATATGGAATAATGAAAATAGTTAACCCTATAAATTCAGAAAACAGCAAAGATGAAGGGAACAGTGAGAATGAAATATGGAATAATGAAAATAGTTAACCTTATAAATTCAGAAAACAGCAAAGATGAAGACAACAGTGAGAATGAAATATGGAATAATAAAAATAGTTAACCTTATAAATTTGAAAAACAGCAAAGATGAAGACAACAGTGTGAATGAAATATGGAATAATGAAAATAGTTAACCCTATAAATTCAGAAAACAGCAAAGATGAAGGCAACAGTGAGAATGAAATATGGAATAATAAAAATAGTTAACCTTATAAATTCGGAAAACAGCAAAGATGAAGGCAACAGTGAGAATGAAATATGGAATAATGAAAATAGTTAACCTTATAAATGTGGAAGACAATAAAGATGAAGACAACAGTGAGAATGAAATATGGAATAATGAAAATAGTTAACCCTATAAATTCAGAAAACAGCAAAGATGAAGGGAACAGTGAGAATGAAATATGGAATAATGAAAATAGTTAACCTTATAAATTCAGAAAACAGCAAAGATGAAGACAACAGTGAGAATGAAATATGGAATAATGAAAATAGTTAACCTTATAAATTTGAAAAACAGCAAAGATGAAGACAACAGTGTGAATGAAATATGGAATAATGAAAATAGTTAACCCTATAAATTCAGAAAACAGCAAAGATGAAGACAACAGTGAGAATGAAATATGGAATAATGAAAATAGTTAACCTTATAAATTCGGAAAACAGCAAAGATGAAGACAACAGTGAGAATGAAATATGGAATAATGAAAATAGTTAACCTTATAAATGTGGAAGACAATAAAGATGAAGACAACAGTGAGAATGAAATATGGAATAATGAAAATAGTTAACCTTATAAATTCGGAAAACAGCAAAGATGAAGACAACAGTGAGAATGAAATATGGAATAATGAAAATACTTAACCTTATAAATTCGGAAAACAGCAAAGATGAAGGCAACAGTGAGAATGAAATATGGAATAATGAAAATAGTTAACCTTATAAATTCGGAAAACAGCAAAGATGAAGACAACAGTGAGAATGAAATATGGAATAATGAAAATACTTAACCTTGTAAATTTGGAAAACAGCAAAGATGAAGACAACAGTGAGAATGAAATATGGAATAATGAAAATAGTTAACCTTATAAATTCGGAAAACAGCAAAGATGAAGGCAACAGGGAGAATGAAATATGGAATAATGAAAATAGTTAACCTTGTAAATTCGGAAAACAGCAAAGATGAAGGCAACAGTGTGAATGAAATACGGAATAATGAAAATAGTTAACCTTATAAATTCGGAAAACAGCAAAGATGAAGGCAACAGTGAGAATGAAATATGGAATAATGAAAATAGTTAACCTTGTAAATTTGGAAAACAGCAAAGATGAAGGCAACAGTGAGAATGAAATATGGAATAATGAAAATAGTTAACCTTATAAATTCGGAAAACAGCAAAGATGAAGGCAACAGTGAGAATGAAATATGGAATAATGAAAATAGTTAACCTTATAAATTCGGAAAACAGCAAAGATGAAGACAACAGTGAGAATGAAATATGGAATAATGAAAATAGTTAACCTTATAAATTCGGAAAACAGCAAAGATGAAGACAACAGTGAGAATGAAATATGGAATAATGAAAATAGTTAACCTTATAAATTCGGAAAACAGCAAAGATGAAGACAACAGTGAGAATGAAATATGGAATAATGAAAATAGTTAACCTTATAAATTCGGAAAACAGCAAAGATGAAGACAACAGTGAGAATGAAATATGGAATAATGAAAATACTTAACCTTGTAAATTTGGAAAACAGCAAAGATGAAGACAACAGTGAGAATGAAATATGGAATAATGAAAATAGTTAACCTTATAAATTCGGAAAACAGCAAAGATGAAGGCAACAGTGAGAATGAAATATGGAATAATGAAAATAGTTAACCTTATAAATTCAGAAAACAGCAAAGATGAAGACAACAGTGTGAATGAAATATGGAATAATGAAAATAGTTAACCTTATAAATTCGGAAAACAGCAAAGATGAAGGCAACAATGAGAATGAAATATGGAATAATGAAAATAGTTAACCTTATAAATTCGGAAAACAGCAAAGATGAAGACAACAGTGAGAATGAAATATGGAATAATGAAAATACTTAACCTTATAAATTCGGAAAACAGCAAAGATGAAGGCAACAGTGAGAATGAAATATGGAATAATGAAAATAGTTAACCTTATAAATTCGGAAAACAGCAAAGATGAAGGCAACAGTGAGAATGAAATATGGAATAATGAAAATACTTAACCTTGTAAATTTGGAAAACAGCAAAGATGAAGACAACAGTGAGAATGAAATATGGAATAATGAAAATAGTTAACCTTATAAATTCGGAAAACAGCAAAGATGAAGGCAACAGTGAGAATGAAATATGGAATAATGAAAATAGTTAACCTTATAAATTCAGAAAACAGCAATGATGAAGGCAACAGTGTGAATGAAATATGGAATAATGAAAATAGTTAACCTTGTAAATTCGGAAAACAGCAAAGATGAAGGCAACAGTGAGAATGAAATATGGAATAATGAAAATAGTTAACCTTATAAATTCGGAAAACAGCAAAGATGAAGACAACAGTGAGAATGAAATATGGAATAATGAAAATAGTTAACCTTATAAATTCGGAAAACAGCAAAGATGAAGGCAACAGTGAGAATGAAATATGGAATAATGAAAATAGTTAACCTTATAAATTCGGAAAACAGCAAAGATGAAGGCAACAGTGAGAATGAAATATGGAATAATGAAAATAGTTAACCTTGTAAATTTGGAAAACAGCAAAGATGAAGGCAACAGTGAGAATGAAATATGGAATAATGAAAATAGTTAACCTTATAAATTCGGAAAACAGCAAAGATGAAGGCAACAGTGAGAATGAAATATGGAATAATGAAAATAGTTAACCTTATAAATTCAGAAAATAGCAAAGATGAAGACAACAGTGAGAATGAGATATGGAATAATGAAAATAGTTAACCTTATAAATTCAGAAAATAGCAAAGATGAAGACAACAGTGAGAATGAAATATGGAATAATGAAAATACTTAACCTTGTAAATTTGGAAAACAGCAAAGATGAAGACAACAGTGTGAATGAAATATGGAATAATGAAAATAGTTAACCTTATAAATTCAGAAAATAGCAAAGATGAAGACAACAGTGAGAATGAAATATGGAATAATGAAAATAGTTAACCTTATAAATTCAGAAAATAGCAAAGATGAAGACAACAGTGAGAATGAAATATGGAATAATGAAAATAGTTAACCTTATAAATTCGGAAAACAGCAAAGATGAAGACAACAGTGAGAATGAAATATGGAATAATGAAAATACTTAACCTTATAAATTTGAAAAACAGCAAAGATGAAGAAAACAGTGTGAATGAAATATGGAATAATGAAAATACTTAACCTTATAAATTCGGAAAACAGCAAAGATGAAGATGAAATAATGAGAAGACTTCATCTCTGAAGATCAGAATGCAACAACAATGAAGACAATAGAAACGAATGAAGGAGAAAAATGAAATAATAAAAATAATTTGATCTCCGAATACAAAGTATATCCTATTAACTTGATATAAAATTTTGTTTTCATTTCATTATGATTCCAATAACTTTCATATCTAAATTTAATTCTTTATTGTTTTTCCTTTTATGAAGTTTCAAGATGTTAAATTATCATTGTCGTTCACTTCTACGAGGCTTAGTTTAGTGCCTTACCTTGAAGCTTTTTATGTCTCAATATTTTAGTCCTAATCAAGAATCATCAACATAAGATGACTCTCACTAGAAAACAATGAAACTCTCTATTCTTCATAAACATACTCTAGAGATCAAAAGGTTGAAGCCACAACCAGAATTAGAATAGGATAAACTTGACAGAATAGTGAAAAAAATAAAAAAAGAACACTTAGTGTTATTGGAAAAAGAATGGAATATCAAACTCCAAGAAACTTTTACAAGAAATGCTAAATCATTGTGCAGCAGTAATCAAGGCAAAAGGAGGATATTTTGACAAGAGCAAAATTTAATAATTTTTTTTTCATTTTGTCATAATACTACTTCTAATAAAAATCACGTCTGCATAATAATTTTCTCAAATAAAAAAATTGCCAAACTTTTGAACAGTAGTATATATATATATATATATACACATATATATATATGCAAAAAGTGTGTGTAAAGATTTTCCAAGGATAGCTTAGATGCGGCACAAGGCCGAAAGCATGGGCCATCCAGTGAGAATCAAACTCACTTTTCAGTAGTAACTCATCTAGCAAGACAAGCTTGCTAACCATTACACCACGCCGAGCTGCCCATGAAAAGTGTGTGTATATAAATATAAATATATATATATATATATATATATATATATATTATAAGTTAATAGACTTAAAATATGGTTTTTCGCTACACAGTTCTAACCATGTTTCAAAAATGGAAGCTAAAAGCCCCTAATTTAATTTTGTACTTAAATTAAAGACATCACTTTCATTTCATCCTCAAGCGAATTTTGGAGTAACTTTAAAAATTACATGGTTTTAAATACACAGCCAAAACAAAATTCATGTTTCCAAGGTTACAGATAAATCTATTTTGCTAGACTAGGGGTGTCAGTATGTTCAATATGTTTATATTTTAATGTATCAGTTATTGTTACGTTTTGGTAGTGGGTAGGGATGTATTTTTCAATGAAATCTAACATCCGTTAAAAGCGTGTCGTCTGGATTTTTTTTTTTTTTTTTTTTTTTTTTTAACGGCTAAAATTCTAACTGCATTTTTTTCTTTCAATATTTAAAGATTTTTGGGAGGTGTCTACGTCAGATTAATACTTTTTTTTAACTACGATTTGAAATATTTTTACTTTTAATTTTTAATATACTATATTTCTATCAAGAACAATTAAATGTAATTAGAATCCCTTACAGTTTGTAGAATTATTATCACATCAAGTTTTTTTTTTTTTTTTTTTTTTTTTAATTTTATACTTGTGTATTATTCAAGTAAAATTTCCATTTCTCTGATTAAGTAAACTTTAGGTATTTATTTAATTACGAATTAAAAGGAATTTTAGGTTAGAATTCATTATAATTTTAATTACAACTTTAAAATATTTTCATTATTTTTTTTTTTTTTTTTTTTTTTTTTTTTTTTAATTGAAGTAAATGTATTAGGCCGGGGCAGAAAATAATGACGCAATAACGCCGCTACTTGGCGTTAAAAAATACGTCAAAAACCGACAACATTACGCCACCATCTCTACATCAACTCAATATTTGAATTACTATCAATAAGTAAAATTATTTTTCTATATTAAATATGTTTGTATTACTATTTTTAAAATTTAAATATATATATATATATATTATGGCCAAAATACCTAATTCATTTCACTGATTTAGTAAACTTAATTTATTTATTTAATCTTAATTTAAATTTAAAAGAAGTTTAGGTTAGAATTCATTTTAATTAACTACAATTATAATTACAACTTTAAAATATTTTCATTGTTAGTTTTTATAGAGTATATTTCATTTAAATTCTATATCAAGTATATTACGACTTTTAAAAAAATTTTTTATTTAAATATTATTGAAGTAAAATTTTTTTTTTTTTTTTTTTTTTTTTTTTTCTTATATTTAAAGATTTTTGGTAGGTGTCTACTTCAGAATACTTTTTATTTAACTACGATTTGAAATATTTTTACTTTTAATTTTTTAATATACTATATTTCTTTCAAGAACAATTATTTAAATGTAATTAGAATCCCTTACAGTTTGTAGAATTATTATCACATGTAGTATATTACTATTTTTTTAGAAATTTTATGTTTCAATATTATTTAAGTAAACTTTCCATTTCTCAGATTTAGTAAACTTTATTTATTTAATAAGTAAAATTATTTATTTAGTAAGTAAAATTATTTTACAATTATATTACGATTTTTATTTATTTATTTATTTATTTTTTTTTTTTTTTTTTGTCTAAAATAGCTAATTCATTTCACTGATTTAGTAAACTTTAGTTATTTATTTAATTATAATTTAAAAGAATTTTAGGTTAGAATTCATTTAATTTTAATTAACTACAATTTTAATTACAACTTTACAATATTTTCCTTTTTTATACTATATTTTATTTAATTGAAGTAAATGTAATAGGCCGGAGCAGAAACAATGACGCAATAACGCCGCTCTTTGACGTTAAAAAATACGTCAAAAACCGACATCTTCGCGCCACTACCTCTGTACCAACCCAATATTTGAATCACTTACAATAAGTTAAATTATTTTTCAATATTCAGTATGTTTGTATTACTATTTATTTAAATTTTATATTTAAATATTATTTAAGTAATTTTTTTTTTTTTTTTTATGGTAAAAGTAGCTAATTCATTTCATGATTTAGTACACTTAATTTATTTATTTAATTTCAATTTAAAAGAAGTTTAGTTTAGGATTCATTTTAATTAACTACAATTATAAATACAAATTTAAAGTATTTTCATTGTTAGTTTTTATAGACTATATTACATTTAATTTTTATATCAAGTATAAGTATATTACGATTTTTAAATTTTATATTTAAATATTAATTTAAATATTTTTTTTTTTTTTTTTTTATATATATCCTTTGTACATACAGTTGAAACTATATATTAGTAATGACATGGGTCATCCAATGGTCCACATCCTCTAGCTTTTCATCATAATTTCATTTTTCTGTAGGTGTTTTATAGGAATCCTTTGAGTGTCGGTATTTCTTTTGGGTGGGTGTTTAGGTTAGAATACGTATTATTTAACTATGTATAATTTTAAAAGATGTTTAGGTTAGAATTCGTATTAACTACAATTTTAAATACAACTTTACAATATTTTCATAATTATTTTAATAGACTATTTTTTAGGAATAACCAATTAAATATAATAGAATTCCTTACAGTATATAAAATTAATTTTCCATGTTAAATATAAGTATATATATTACCTAATCCTATTTTATAAATTTATTTTTATTTTTATTTTTAAATATTATTTAATGAAAATTTTTGACAATGACGGCATAAAATAGCTATTTCATTTCTCTGATTCAGTAATTTTTTATTTTTTATAAACTTAGTAATATATAGTTTCTCATGTATGCACAAAGGGCATGGGTCATTTAATGACCTACATATTCTAGCTTTTCTTATTAACTTCCATTTTACTGTAGGTGTTTTATTTGATTCTTTTAGGTACCAGAAGTATTTTGATAGAGATGTCTGATTTTTATATTTATTTATCCTAAACGAGCTTTGATGTTGGTTGAATCTTTTTTTGAATTCATGGCTAGTGCAACCTATATATATTTTTATGTTTTCTGGTCTTTCAATCGAAGAGATATTGCATTGGTATACTAATGATTCAGTGCAACATTTATTTTGTAGAGGGCATTTATTTGGGTTTCTACAGTTACATAATTTTTGTTTATTTTCATCAGTTTTTATTTTTATTTTTCCATTGTCCAAGTTTTTTGGGTTTTGGTATAAGTGTTTATTTAAGATATTAGCATTATGGTTCTTAATAATTTTTTCTAAGTTTTCTGTACAGCTGTAACTTAATTTTAGTGTGTTTTTATTGAAAATAGTACTAAGTTTACTTTCACTAGGAAAGTGCTTGACTATTAATGCGAGGAATTTTTGTCCTAATTTGTTCTTTACCATTTGGTTATATGGGGGTGTATACCAAATTATTTTTCTACATCAGTTTTTTCTATGTTTTTTATTTTCATTTTTTATATAAGTTAGTTTGGGGTTTTTGTAGCCACTCATTTTTAGAGCCTTATTATAGGTATTAATATGCTCTTCAAAAATCTTGTCATTTGCAGAATTAGTACTTATTCGTTTACTGATAGATAACGGTATATGTTTAATTATAGTTGGGGGGTGATTTGATTTAGGGTGAATATATAAAGGATTGGTGTTTGGTTTTTTATAAGGTGTGTATGTATTTTTATTTAGATCTAATGTTATATCTAGGAAGTTTACTTTTCTTAATTTAGTGCTAACCGTAATTTTTAAGCCCATGTTTTTAAATTCTTTATATAAAACCTTTCTAATTCTATCTATTTTGAAGTTGGTTGAGTTTCTAATAACCATGAGGCCATCGTCTCTGTACAAACCAATGTCTGTTGTATTAATATCATGGTGTGCAGTAAGGTTATATAATATAAAAAGACCGATGAGATCAGAAGACTCAGCTGAGTCTAGTGATCACATTGTGATGTCGAAGTGGTCATATGAATTTTTAATCCATTGCTCACCTTTATGTATAAGAACCGATTTTTTTGCATACAGAATAATGTTCTTTTCTTCATCTGTAATATCTGTATAGTGGGTGGCAAAGTCCAACGCATTTAAAAATAGTTCTTTAGATATTGATTGGTAATAATTATCAATATCAAACTGCATTAGTGTACAATTTTGTTTTCCATTTAAGTGAGTAAACCAGTTTATCACTTCCTTGGTATTAATCCAAAGTTTCAGGCTTATTTTTTCTTTAATTTTATTATTAACCCTTTCAAGGATCATTTTACTTATTTTTCCAATTTCCGGTCTCGTAGGATTTATTATCCTTGTAGTGGGATTAGCCTCAAAATCTGGTTTATGGTCCTTCAAGGTTATGTAGCATTCTTTTTGGTATAGTTGACCTACTCTATCACTGATCATAAGTTTATCAGTGATTTCCTTACTGCTAGTATTGATATCACGAACTATGTTGAGGTCATTTTTATTTGCTTTCTTGTAGTTCTTATGTAAGTCCTTATTTATTAGGTGGTTGTATTCCTTTATGGTTGTTTTATAAAAGTTTCCAGTTTTGTCGGATTTTACTAAAATTTTATCTGTAGCATTAATATCCTTTACAATTTTATCCAGGCGTTTCTGGAAGTAGCTTTTCTTGTCAAGGAAATTTATGTTGTTAATTATTTCCAGTAGGTCTTTTTCGAAAGCGGACAAACTATGAATAAATGGTGCTGCATTTATACTGTTAAAACCGTAATTTTCCTTATAGTTTTTGTTTTGTGATTCATTCTTATTAAGGAAGAAGTAAGCTCTCCATCTCATCATTCTAATGAGTTCCTCTGTTTTTTTCATTAATATCACGAAATATTCCTTTTTGTTGGTATTAGGAATGTTCTTCAGAGAAATTCCGAAATTAATTTTCTCCATATTTTCTTCTTGTTAAAAATAAAGATTTAGAGTGCTCGACTTTGATTAGGAGCAAATGTATGTATATTAATAAAAAGAAAGAACAGTAAGATATATATCTCTTCGATTGAAAGACCAGAAAACATAAAAATATATATAGGTTGCACTAGCCATGAATTCAAAAAAAGATTCAACCAACATCAAAGCTCATTTAGGATAAATAAATATAAAAATCAGACATCTCTATCAAAATACTTCTGGTACCTAAAAGAATCAAATAAAACACCTACAGTAAAATGGAAGTTAATAAGAAAAGCTAGAATATGTAGGTCATTAAATGACCCATGCCCTTTGTGCATACATGAGAAACTATATATTACTAAGTTTATAAAAAATAAAAATTTACTGAATCAGAGAAATGAAATAGCTATTTTATGCCGTCATTGTCAAAAATTTTCATTAAATAATATTTAAAAATAAAAATAAAAATAAATTTATAAAATAGGATTAGGTAATATATATACTTATATTTAACATGGAAAATTAATTTTATATACTGTAAGGAATTCTATTATATTTAATTGGTTATTCCTAAAAAATAGTCTATTAAAATAATTATGAAAATATTGTAAAGTTGTATTTAAAATTGTAGTTAATACGAATTCTAACCTAAACATCTTTTAAAATTATACATAGTTAAATAATACGTATTCTAACCTAAACACCCACCCAAAAGAAATACCGACACTCAAAGGATTCCTATAAAACACCTACAGAAAAATGAAATTATGATGAAAAGCTAGAGGATGTGGACCATTGGATGACCCATGTCATTACTAATATATAGTTTCAACTGTATGTACAAAGGATATATATAAAAAAAAAAAAAAAAAAATATTTAAATTAATATTTAAATATAAAATTTAAAAATCGTAATATACTTATACTTGATATAAAAATTAAATGTAATATAGTCTATAAAAACTAACAATGAAAATACTTTAAATTTGTATTTATAATTGTAGTTAATTAAAATGAATCCTAAACTAAACTTCTTTTAAATTGAAATTAAATAAATAAATTAAGTGTACTAAATCATGAAATGAATTAGCTACTTTTACCATAAAAAAAAAAAAAAAAATTACTTAAATAATATTTAAATATAAAATTTAAATAAATAGTAATACAAACATACTGAATATTGAAAAATAATTTAACTTATTGTAAGTGATTCAAATATTGGGTTGGTACAGAGGTAGTGGCGCGAAGATGTCGGTTTTTGACGTATTTTTTAACGTCAAAGAGCGGCGTTATTGCGTCATTGTTTCTGCTCCGGCCTATTACATTTACTTCAATTAAATAAAATATAGTATAAAAAAGGAAAATATTGTAAAGTTGTAATTAAAATTGTAGTTAATTAAAATTAAATGAATTCTAACCTAAAATTCTTTTAAATTATAATTAAATAAATAACTAAAGTTTACTAAATCAGTGAAATGAATTAGCTATTTTAGACAAAAAAAAAAAAAAAAAAATAAATAAATAAATAAATAAAAATCGTAATATAATTGTAAAATAATTTTACTTACTAAATAAATAATTTTACTTATTAAATAAATAAAGTTTACTAAATCTGAGAAATGGAAAGTTTACTTAAATAATATTGAAACATAAAATTTCTAAAAAAATAGTAATATACTACATGTGATAATAATTCTACAAACTGTAAGGGATTCTAATTACATTTAAATAATTGTTCTTGAAAGAAATATAGTATATTAAAAAATTAAAAGTAAAAATATTTCAAATCGTAGTTAAATAAAAAGTATTCTGAAGTAGACACCTACCAAAAATCTTTAAATATAAGAAAAAAAAAAAAAAAAAAAAAAAAAAAAATTTTACTTCAATAATATTTAAATAAAAAATTTTTTTAAAAGTCGTAATATACTTGATATAGAATTTAAATGAAATATACTCTATAAAAACTAACAATGAAAATATTTTAAAGTTGTAATTATAATTGTAGTTAATTAAAATGAATTCTAACCTAAACTTCTTTTAAATTTAAATTAAGATTAAATAAATAAATTAAGTTTACTAAATCAGTGAAATGAATTAGGTATTTTGGCCATAATATATATATATATATATTTAAATTTTAAAAATAGTAATACAAACATATTTAATATAGAAAAATAATTTTACTTATTGATAGTAATTCAAATATTGAGTTGATGTAGAGATGGTGGCGTAATGTTGTCGGTTTTTGACGTATTTTTTAACGCCAAGTAGCGGCGTTATTGCGTCATTATTTTCTGCCCCGGCCTAATACATTTACTTCAATTAAAAAAAAAAAAAAAAAAAAAAAAAAAAAAAAAAAAATAAATAAAAATAATGAAAATATTTTAAAGTTGTAATTAAAATTATAATGAATTCTAACCTAAAATTCCTTTTAATTCGTAATTAAATAAATACCTAAAGTTTACTTAATCAGAGAAATGGAAATTTTACTTGAATAATACACAAGTATAAAATTAAAAAAAAAAAAAAAAAAAAAAAAAAACTTGATGTGATAATAATTCTACAAACTGTAAGGGATTCTAATTACATTTAATTGTTCTTGATAGAAATATAGTATATTAAAAATTAAAAGTAAAAATATTTCAAATCGTAGTTAAAAAAAAGTATTAATCTGACGTAGACACCTCCCAAAAATCTTTAAATATTGAAAGAAAAAAATGCAGTTAGAATTTTAGCCGTTAAAAAAAAAAAAAAAAAAAAAAAATCCAGACGACACGCTTTTAACGGATGTTAGATTTCATTGAAAAATACATCCCTACCCACTACCAAAACGTAACAATAACTGATACATTAAAATATAAACATATTGAACATACTGACACCCCTAGTCTAGCAAAATAGATTTATCTGTAACCTTGGAAACATGAATTTTGTTTTGGCTGTGTATTTAAAACCATGTAATTTTTAAAGTTACTCCAAAATTCGCTTGAGGATGAAATGAAAGTGATGTCTTTAATTTAAGTACAAAATTAAATTAGGGGCTTTTAGCTTCCATTTTTGAAACATGGTTAGAACTGTGTAGCGAAAAACCATATTTTAAGTCTATTAACTTATAATATTAATGCTCTGTAAATTTACATCGAGCACTATTTTGTAAAAATAAAAATATCTATAAGAACACCGGATTATATATCTTACTGTTCTTTCTTTTTATTAATATACATATATATATATATATATATATATATATATATATATATATATATATATATATAGATGTAATATATTATATATATTATTATTTATATATTATATGCACGGTACTTATTAGAAATTGCTCAATATCAGAGATAGAGCTAACATATTTGGTTGGATGTATATATATATATATATATATATATATATATATATATATATATATATATATATATATATGTATATATATATATATATATATAAATATTTGGATTGATGTGAGTTTGTGGCCCTGGGTTTCACCCTTTTGCGATCGGGAAACTCTGGACCAGAAACTCACATGAATCCAACCAAATATATATATATATATATATATATATATATATATATATATACATACATACATATATATATTAGTGATTTTCTCTTTTGCGATCGTGAAACCCAGGGCCAAAAACTCACATCAATCCAACCAAATATATATATATATATATATATATATATATATATATATATATTAGTGATTTTCTCTTTCAAGATAACCATTTTACAAAACTTCAGTGATTTTAATTTCAAAAAAATATCTTATGTTCCAAAGCTTGTGCATTTAACCCTCCAATCTTCTACCTATTCTCCTTAACAAAAAGCTATTACAGAAATACCTGTTTTGTTTTTTTCTTTTATTCATTTCACCCCAAACAAGGCAATAAAACCACTAAGACACAATGGGTTACTGAGTGTAAAAGAATGAGAAAAAGAAAACATCACTAAGAACAGAGGACAATAAAAAAATAGGAATTACGGAGACAGTAGATAATGTTTGATATTGCATTTAAATTCTTGAAGATCAAACTTGACTGAAAAGTATATTTATTTATCTCGTCTCCCCACTGAGATGAGATGTAACACAAAATCAGGTTTATTGTGGGGAACCTGACCACATACACCCAGGCCAAGGATAAAAATTCCCCAAGCTACCTACAACTTTCACTGGCCTTGGTGGTGAACAACCGATCCTTCACTCTCGTGCAATGAGAGGGTGTAGATCTGCCACAGTGCTGGGCACCTCAAAGTATAATTTTCCTCAGTTGCTCCTCTGTCCTGTGACAGACCTGCAACTGAGTCACACTTTGTCCAAAGACAGAGACACAACTGAGAGATGATAAACCCTACCCAGCCTGTGCCAGATAAGTAAAAAGACAAAAGAGAGCTCAGCAAGTACATCAGCATAGAAACTGTCGACATAGAACTTGCATTTACATTTAGTCATTCCAACTTTAAAAGGATGAGTTCTACTACTGCATTTAATTTTATAAAGTCTACATACCAAAGAGGAAAGGTCACTAAAGCAATTACCATTAAAATATTGATAGAAAAGGCACAGAGAATCTGTGTTAGTGTGATGGGAAGGTGATTAAAACTATGATGCCAGGTCAGGACCAATAACATTGCAGATTCTTCTTTGTATTTTATCAAGAATTACAACATACTGGATCAGATCAGATTTGGCAGCAATATTCAATCCATGGATGAATAGATTTATAAATGTGTCAGGAAGATTCTGGCAAGACAAATCTCTAACACAACAGAGTAAACCAACATTCCTAGCAGCAGACTTACCAATTGTTTCAATAAAATATTTCCACTTCATGTCAACAGAAAACATGAGCTTGAGAAGGTTCAAGTCATCGCTCTCCTGAAGAATATCATCAGCAATACAAAAAACGTTTCTTTCAGATGATTAAAAGAGATCAGTGCCATTTTGGCAGCATTAGAATTAACAAGCCATAACTTCTGCAAATTAACAAAAAAGTGAAGGTCATTTTTTAGATCAACTGTACAATAATGGATCTGTAGAAAGATGGTGATGCGATACAATATTTTAAGCAAGTGTTTATAATTAGTCAGTCAATTATGTGCCATGCTTAGGCGATCATGTATCTTTCGATACATGACTGATGAGGCTGATTTTTTTCCTGCAGTAGGTTACCATTTCTTTCTGTAGTAGAACAGTTGCCATCCAAGGCTATAGAACCCAGTCTGTCCTGTTATTTACCCATAGCTGGAAGGAGAAGAAGAGGATTCATACCTTTCCCAAGGATATTAGTATGTAAATGAATGTAATGGATTTGACTGGAATTTGAACTCAGCTCTCTGATTCCTAAATCCGAGCCACTATCCACTACTCCATCATGCCTCCTATTACAGTTAGTATTAATGTTATAAATATGTTGGTATGCAATATCTGAGCATAAAAGTGTTCAATATCAGGGATAGAAATATAAAAGCAGAGACTTATTTCAACACTGAGTGGTGACAATCTGTTTAATGCTTGAATACAATCTTCATGTCATCTGTATAGTAGCTCAACTTTATATATAAGCTGGTCAATAGGGCATAATGTCTAACAAGGTCAGATATTTGACCTTATCAAGCTGATCAGACTTACCGTTAAGACAGAAGAAAATAGTGGTGTTATCACAATGAGTCATATTACCATTCTTATTACCCAGCAGATAACTGTATGCAAGATAGTCACCTCAACAAACTCAGCTTAAAGTGGGTGTGACACTTTATCCATGAATCTCAACTTGAGCCATTGAAGTGATGATAAATCCATGTCCGAGATTTGACCAGTATTGACCTGGTTGGTTAGTGGCCTAAATATTCTTCTGTTGATGCCTGCTGCCCCCACTTCTCAATCCATAAAACTTCTTTCTAAGCATCCAACTGCCTCAAGCCCAAAATTTCTGTCTGCTGAGTAGAAAGTGGTCACACTGGCAGTTGTTACGATGTTTCTGCCTTAAGGTAATATTCTTGATGTGTTATTTCTCTAGTGTATCACCATAACCAAATGGAATCCATTACCCTTTTTTCCCCTTTCCTCTGTTTTTCTATGGTTCCAATGTTGACAGTTGCAAGATACTTTCACTTTCACTGTAATGCATAATCTTTTTTTTTCTTTTACTTTCACTTTCACTTTCACTATGGATAATCGCTTTTGTCCCTCCTGGAGTCTTGATTTTTTCTCACTTAATTTAATGCAGGAAATGACCAAAATCAGTGATAAAGATTATGGCGCACCAATTTTCTAAGGTGGTCATGAATGCCTGACTTAAAAACATGAATTAAAACTCCTGAATTTTATTTTGGCTTCAATAGAAACCAGTAATTTTATACATACTAGAAGTAGATAATTTATTAAACTGAAAGAAAAATTGTTACATGAACATGTATATCGAACAGATTAAAAAAAACAAGGAATTACCATTAAAATATTGATAGAAAAGGCACATACACTGACCCTCATACACTGAATACAATTTTTACATTTAGTTTTGCTTTAGTTGCATATAAAAACTATATTTTTAACTCATTTCAATTAAAAAGTAAATTAAGGCAAATACAATAACATTAATGTTTCTGACTCAAATATTTTTAACAATATCATATTTATTTTGATGGGATCTTATTGATTGAAAAATACATATAGAATTAAATTCCTATTAGCGGACACCTGTATTTGAGTAGATGCTCCAGTTGTTTAAATAGCGTTTATTTGTTGCACCAGAGAGAGGAATTGATGCTTGCACCAAGGCCAGTGCAACCAATGCTTCAGGATTTGGGGCAATTTTGTTCCTAGCCTAGGTGCATGTTCTTGGGTCCTCACCTTAAAAATGACCTAGTGTTACAACTTGTCTTAGTGGGGAGACAGAGTAAATACCTAGTCTCCTGGGCTGCACATTTGAGAAAACTTAAGAAAGAAAATGTGCTCTCTGGATGGGGCAAACCTGTGTCCCTGATTTGTAAGAGATACCTTCATCTGATCCGGTGTGTTTTGATTGCTTAGCTATGGAGAATTTCACAGTCACATTTGACTTAACGCACATTAAATCGTTCAGATTTTCTGAAACATCATATCTACTCAGTCTTGCATCTGAAACGTAAATAAAGCAATTATTATCTAAAAAAAATAAAACAAAAAATTGTGTAAAAAATATTTAGATTTCAGCATTAAATAAACCATGAATTTGATATGCCAGAAAACAAAATTAAAATTTCTGATATAACTAAAAATATGTCTGTAAAAAAGACAATATATATATATATATATATATATATATATATAGTTAAATCTCAGCATGGTTGATTTGTCAGGAAGGAGACTTATCAGTCTGAAGGGGGTGATCCCAGTGTGTGGCACCTTGGGAAAGTGCCTGAAAAACATACGATGGGTTGACCCAAGCCTTGTGTGCGAAATTGGATAGATGGAACCCTTGGGGGTTGTCGGTAGTGCTGTGCTATCATGAAGTAACAAGTCATCATGACTGAGGATTTGAGTGTGATAGCCTTGTTCAAAATGATGATCATGCTAGATAACATTCTCTCTCCCAGAAACTGTAACTAAGGTCTGCTCAGCATAGTTGCAGTTTAAACCACAGGTTGACTCTGTGGGTGTTAAACAAACACAAAAAATGTGCCTGAGCGAGCGTCTGCAATAGGGATTGTCTAGCCACACTAATAGATAGATATCCTTGAATATGAGTGGCCAGCTATTACTATATATATATATATATATATATATATATATATATATATATATATATATATATATATATATATTCAGTCATATGGATATATTAGGTCTATCACGGATATTTAGTGCTTTCCAATAAGTACCACACATATATAATATATATAGAAATTATATTATATATATATACACACACACACACACACTCACATATATATATATATATATGCCTTGGATGGCAACTGGTCTAGGAGAAGGACAACTCTGAATTTGAAATCTGTGGAAGTTTGTTTGGGGGACCTTGTGGCACGTAATGCACCAGGGTCTGTATTTGGTCCTTTAAAAAGTCTGGTTCATTCTGTATAAAATCTTCACCACTATAATCAAATCATTTGGGCTGGTGTCTGGGCTGTCGATTCCTAAGAACTGAGATGTCTGACCCTCATACACTGAATACAATTGGAGAGTCCAACATATATATATATATATATATATATATATATATATATATATATATATACACACACAAGTGAACATTGAAGTCAACATTTAGAGGCAACAGGCTGTTTCATGCTAGATGCAATCATCAGGCCACAACTGTTCCTGACAATTGCGTCTGTCACCTCTAAGTGTTGACTTCCAATGTTCACTTTTATATTTATACATTCTCTATCTCTGATATTGAGCACTTTATCCCATAAATATAGCACACCTTAAGAGTATATTTCTTCCTATATATATATATATATATATATATATATATATAATATTTTCCACTTTTTTATAGAGTCTCATATAATTGTTCTCATATATAAAAATTTATATATCTTTATATATATATATATATATATATATATATATATATATATATATATATATATATGTATATTGTTCAGTAAATTAAGAAAAGTTCAAAAGACTTATCAGATAACTTTTCTTAATTTATTGAGTACTATAGCACTATTTATCTTTTGTGCTCTTTGGCAGAAGTCCTATGAGCTGAAATAGAAAAATCCTTGTAATTTTCATGTATTTACCGAATTGTTTTATTATTATTATTATTATTATTATTATTATTATTATTATTATTATTATTATTATCTTATACGGCTTTTATGCACTTATGTCTTCTGTGAGATAAGCACTTAAAACTCTGCCAGCAATAGACATTTATTATCTTAGGAAATGAAATAAACAATCACATATATATTTTTTTAATTTTAATTTAATTATAAATGTAATTTGAAGAGAAATCTATTTAATTGAGAGAAACTTCATTTTGGAAGATAAGGAAAACTGTTTATTTTTTGTCATTTTTATAATTATTTAATTTTTTTTCTTTGGCAAGATTCTTTTAAAAAAAACTAATAAATTGATGTTTGTTGAAGTTTACTTCCAAATGAAGAGATTTTAGAGTGCCTATATCCTAGTTTTTGTTCATGTGTCAATGAATACCTGGTAGTATATGGATGACCTAATTTTGAATAAGATATTAATGTTCATAGAAGTTATATATATATATATATATATATATATATATATATATATATATATATATATATATACACACTTGACAATGTTAATTCCTATGAAAGGATAGCCCTAGTCATATTAGATGTAAATATGTGCTCTCCATATATTTTCTCAAATAATATTTTGCAAATATTCAGGTGAGAAGATTTCTTTCTGCGGTAGAACAGTTGACATGCAAATGGCAACTCGTCTACTGCAGAAAGAAATGGCCACCTACTGCAAGAAAAAATCTGCCTCGTCAATCATGTAACGAAGATGCATGATCGCCTAAGCATATATCATGCATGACACATAACTGAGTGAAGATGAAATTTCTTGAAAGTGCATTAACAGAAACTAGCTAAAATATAAACATACACCCTTGATTTTGTCAAATATATATTTCCTTAAACAAAATACTTCTTACTTACATTATTTACATTGCCATATTCACAATGTTCCAAGGACACATAGCCCAGTGGATAAAGACATTGGTTAGATCCAATGACTAGACCCAAAGAGTTGTGTGTTCAATACCAGACCACAACTGTGGTGAACCAAACTTGGAGAGTTGAGTTAAAAGGAAATAACTGAGACATTCAGAAGAGGTGTGGTATGTGGAAATAGAAGAATCTACTCCTGTGGACGAAATAAAAAGTTGGTTCAAAATTCTAACCACCTGAAGAAGGCCAAGTATACAATAGTTAAAATGTGGTGAATATGGCAATGAAGATGAAGATAACAGTCCAAATAATGTAAATAATATAAGGAATCATAATACCTCATCTCAGAGATATCGACAGATATTGACGAAGACCAGAGCGTACAATGGCCAAAACATGAATATGGCAATGAAGATGAAGATAACAGTTCGAATAATGTAAATAATATAAGGAACCATAATACCTCATCTCAGAGATATCAACAGATTTTGACGAAGGCCAGAGCGTACAATGGCCAAAACATGAATATGGCAATGGAGATGAAGATAACAGTCCAAATAATGTAAATAATATAAGGAATCATAATACCTCATCTCAGAGATATCGACAGATATTGACAAAGACCAGAGCGTACAATGGCCAAAACATGAATATGGCAATGGAGATGAAGATAACAGTCCAAATAATGTAAATAATATAAGGAATCATAATACCTCATCTCAGAGATATCGACAGATATTGACAAAGACCAGAGCGTACAATGGCCAAAACATGAATATGGCAATGGAGATGAAGATAACAGTCCAAATAATGTAAATAATATAAGGAATCATAATACCTCATCTCAGAGATATCGACAGATATTGACAAAGACCAGAGCGTACAATGGCCAAAACATGAATATGGCAATGAAGATGAAGATAACAGTTCGAATAATGTAAATAATATAAGGAATCATAATACCTCATCTCAGAGATATAGGCTCAAATTACTACTTTCTTAATTTATATACACTAACATTACTCCAAGATAGGCTGGCTAATCTTATTACATATGAAGCCATGTTGGCTTATTGAATGTCAAATTTTGTTTTGAGCCCCTAGTAAGGATCTAATTCACTACTCAGTAGCAAAAGTTGAGCAGACTTGCATTGCTAACCATTCCCCCATACAGATGAGGTTGGTTAATTTGATGTCTTATCAGCAATTGCGTAGGTTATTTAATATCAAAATTTGTATGGAGCACCCAGTGACAGTCACACTCATTATTCTGTAGAAATATTGAAGAAGACTTGTCAGGCTAACAATTACACAATGACCTGACAGCATAGTTGATTTTACGACATGTCAATCATTGTCATATTTATTTAACAATAAAATTTGTATCAGGCACTTTGTGAGTATCAAATAGATGATCAAGTAGTAAGGATTAGATTGGTTGATTTTATGACATGTCAACAATTGTTGGGTTATTTAATGTCAAAATATGTATGGGGCACCCAGTGAGGATCAAACTGACTACTCAGTAGAAAATGAGAAGCAGACTTGATAGGTTAATCATTAACTAATGTGGACATTGAATGGTTGATTTTGTGACATGTGAGTAATTGACAGGTTTATTTAATGCTGAATTTTGCCTGGGGCACCCAGTGAGGATCAAACTGACTACTCAGTAATAACGGTGAAGTAGATTAGCCACATTTGCCCAACAATGATTTTTCATTACTTGATTTTACAACATTGTTGCATTATATAATGTTGAATTGTATATGGTTCACCTAGTGAGGATCAAAGTCAGTATTCAGTAATAATAGTTCAACAAGAACTAACATTGCCAACTATTTCCCTACAATGAGTTAGGCTTTTTGATTTTACAAGCATATCACCAGTTGTTAGGTTGCTTAATGCCAAAATTAGTAGGGGAAACCCGGTGAGGATCAAAATCACTACTCAGTAACAGTGGTCCAACCAGACTAGGAGTGGTAAAATTTATCACATGCTGAGTTAGGCTGGTTTGTTTTATAACTTTTCAACCCATGCTGGGATATTTACTGTTGAACTTTATATCAGGCACCCAATGAGGACTGATCTCACAACTCAGAAATAATGGTGAAACAGACTAGGCACATTAACCATTACACCATTCTGAGATACTAGCTTATAGCTATAGTCATGTATTTAGATTGTTGAATTAAATCAATTTTTATAAAACCGAGTTGCTTATTTGTCATGTCTCTGTCGATCATCACATAAAGCTGCATGTTTGAAAATAGAAGTGTCAATTTCCTTTTGTCATGAATCAGTAGGTTATCGAGAAAAAAAAAAGCACTTATTTAAAAAATAGAAGATTCTATTTACTTTCGGCATGTGTCTTTGAATAGTGGTCGACATTTGACAATTGAGTGGGGATTATTGATTCTGTATCACTTTGTTTCTGGAGTATGTGTAATATACTTAAATTGTTTTTACTCTTGAAGCAAGGCCTTTGTTTGGAAAATAGGAGTGTCGACTTATTTTTGCTTTTTCTCTGTGCATCATCAGGTAGGCAGTGTTTCAAAATAGGAATGTCTGCTTACTTTTGTCATGTCAGTGTAGATCCCTAAATAAAGTCTCTTGTTTGAAAATAGAAACATCTACATTTGTCATATCACTGTAGATCAGTGTTTCTCAGCCTGTTTTTTCAACCAGTGCCTCCTTTTGGGCACAAACCTTTTTTTAATGCCCCTCTCTTGTCAAATTAAATTTTGAATAGCATACTGAATTCATCTTTCATAGCAAGATAACACTTACATATTAGTGCAAAAATAATAATAAACCCATTTTTCTCCAGAAGTGGAGGTACTGCCTTGGGGAAAGGCACCCCTGGGTCTTGGTCAATATTTTTGTAATCTCCTCTGAATAGGTTTTCACCATCACAAGCTGAAGTTGGATCTACATGTATATTAATATGAATATTAACATTACCACAGTGTTTCCCAAACATTTTTTAACCAGTGCCCTCTTTGGGCCCAAACCTTTTTGTCAACACCTCTCTGTCAAATTAAATTTCAAATATTATACTGAATTTATCTTTCATAGAAGGATAACACTTAGGTATAATTGTAAAAAAAAAAAATAATATTGTTTTCATTTATACAGTGTAACCCGGATATAAGAGAGTTGTCGGGACCAGAGAAGAAGTCTCTTATAACCAGTTTTCTCTTATATACGGGTTTGGTCTATTTTGTTTAGGTAAGTACGGCTCTAATTTGGGACCAGATAAAATCTCTCTTATATCCGGGTTTCTCTTATATCCAGGTTTCTCTTATATCCGAGTTTGTCTTATATTCGGGTTTCTCTTACATCCGGGTCTCTTATATCCGGGTTACACTCTATTAAAAATGCTGATGATTGAAATGCTAAAATAAATACTTATTTGACAGCTTATCTCAACATTTTCAATGAAATGATTGACTTTAGTGCTTACGAGTTAAGGCTCTTACTCTAGGTTCTATGCTGCTTAGAAGAAATCATAGATCTCTTTGTTTTGTAATTTTCAGACAGTTAATTTGTTTAGTAAGAAGCTGTGTAACTGTGCTGAAGCCACATTCAGCCATATAAGGAATTGGAAAAGCATCAAAGAACAATTTGATAGCTTCCCACAGTTTTAGATACCTTTCAGAAATTTGCTTTTGTAGCCAACATGGAATAATGTTTGAAAATTAAAAAAAAAAGGAATAAATGCCCACTATCGACTGACTATGTTCACCACCTCCCAAATAAAATAAAAACACCCAGTGGCCCTTTTCAACATAGTTGAGCCTGCAAGGTGGTACTAGCACCCACATTGGGAAATATTGCTGTTGATCAATGAATAAAAACATTTGTTTCAAAATAGAAGTATATATTTATTTTTGATATATTTCCATATGGATGTAAAAGATGATTATATCGGAAGTCTTAAGAGGCCCTAGATGTACATGACAGCCTGTTGGTGAGAATAGTCAGTTGCTTATCTACTTTTACCTTTTCTCTACAGAAATCTATTTCTATATGAAATCTTTTCTGAAAATAGAATTGCCTATGTTTGTTATCTCTATCTATAAAAGGCAGGATGTGTGTGTGTGTAACAAATGCATGGCTGCAATTTTCAATGGATTTGCACCAAAATTTACATGCACATGCTCCTAAATAGTAGGAAGGCCAAGTCTGACTTTGCGTTTCCCAATTCCCATCGATAGCAGAAATAATCGATTTTTTCATGCTTCTACGGCAGTTTTCATCTAGTTTGCGGATATTTTCTACTGGGCAGAGTGAGAACCTGTAGCTGGCTGCCACGAATAGGCAGGAAGATTCTATTGACCAGCGGGAGAGCCAACAGCTGACTGACATGAATGTTAACTAGCATGCTAGCATGCAAAAATGAAATCGATGGCTGCATTCGTCACAAGTGGGAAAAATTTAAATCTGCATGGCACTTTACTCCAATTGACTCATTGGCTTGCTTAAACTCAATGTTGATTCTGATTCCACAGAACTGGGTTGTGTGTGAAAAAGTATTTGTTGTTAACATTCTTTTTTCATTTGGTTTTTCCAGTTATGAGTCCTTTTTTAAAGCTGATCGTTTTGTGTTCATTTTGTTTAGTTCTATTTTCGTAACTGATTTAATGTTTAGTATAGAGCTTAGAAAAATTTGCAGTGTGAGATAGGCAAGAAGTAAGGCATGTAGAAAACATCAATATGGCAAAGGGCACTCCTTTAAAGGCAAGGAAGGGCAAAAATATTTTAAGTCAAATGATAGCGATTGCTCTATGAGTCATACAATTTTTGAATCAAGCACGGGCAACGCCTGACCAAGCTGCTAGTATCACACTAAATTATTGATTGGTTTGGTTTGTTTTATGGCATATCAAGTTCTATAAGTTATTTAATGCCAACAAGAATTTTATTGCTGGCAATATATTATTTTTAAAAAATATATTGCTGGTAATAATTTTTTTTTCTTCAGACATTCATTGCTAGTATTAATATCTATTTTTACACTTTCATAGTGTTTTGACCCCAGTTTGGAGGTCAAATATTTCCCCTAGCTGGGACCCATACAGGTGCTACCACCCCGGGTCAGGGTGGACCTAGGAACACCAGAAATTAAGGGATGGTTCCATGCTCCTCAAAACCACCTACTTAGAGTCCTTGCTATTGGATGTAGTTTATCGACAGCTAAATTATTGAATAAAAGCATTTGTTTGAAAACAGAAGCATGTAT
The DNA here is from genome assembly GCA_963932145.1 of Acanthosepion lycidas. Taxonomy (NCBI): domain Eukaryota; kingdom Metazoa; phylum Mollusca; class Cephalopoda; order Sepiida; family Sepiidae; genus Acanthosepion; species Acanthosepion lycidas. The sequence continues at coordinate 39,881,224 of OZ010603.1, forward strand.
TTACTTTTGACATGCATCTATAAGGATGTAAAAGTGATTAACGCTTTGATGATAGGATAAACTTAATGATGTCTTTAAGAGGTCCTTGAGGATCATGTGACAGCTTGTTGGTGAGAATAGTTGCCGATTTACTTTTACCTTTTCTCTGAAAAGTCACTTGTTTGAAAATAGAAGTGTCTACTTTTCTTAACACTGGTATGAGGAATCATCATTACATTTGGACAATTCATTATTCATATTCGGACAATGGCCTTAGGGATTAAATTATTGGTTTGTGATTGAAAAGTAATGCCACATTTTAAAATAGTTATAATTTATTTATAAGTATAGAATTTAATGAACCATGGACTAGAACAAATATACAGACAGGATTTTGGTAATGTCTGAGAACTTACAATGATTCTCTGCTTTTATTTTGAACTATCCTGTCTTTAAATAGTCTAGTCAGCTGTAAACATTCATACAGATGTCAGGAATGGTGTCAAACTTGTTCAGAACTATCTAAACAGTCAGCTCTCAACTGCTTCGACAGATCAATAATTAAAAATCACTTTGAGCAAATGAACCTCATTTCACCACGCACAAGGCACTGAAGTCACTAAGACACAAAGGGTTACTGAGTGTTAGAAAATATGAGAAAAACTACTTCTAAGGATAGAGGACAATAATACAACAAGAATTTTATATTGAATCAATAGCTGCATCTCCACTGTGAGAAGGCATGGTGGAGTAATGGATAGCGGCTTGGATTGAGGAATTGGAGAGCCAAGTTCAAATTCCAGTCAAATCCATTACATTCACTTATGTGCTAATACCCTTGGGAAAGGTGTGAATCCTCTTCTCCCTCCAACTATGGGTAAATAGCAGGACAGACTGGGTTCTATAGCCTTGGATGGCAACTGGTCTAGGAGAAGGAAAACTCTGAATTCAAAACCTGCGGAGGGTCGTTTGGGGACCTTGTGACACGTAGTGCACCAGGTCTCTGTAATCAGGCCCTTTAAAAAGTGTGGATGGTTCTGCACGAAACCTTCACCACTATAATCAAATCTCATGTGCTATACATGCAGGTTAGGGACTGCTTGTGAATTCCAAATTCCCATGAAACTCCAATATTGGAGCCGGCTCAACACATCTCGGGTGAATGCCGTTACAAGAACAAGAAGAGAAGAATGGCTGCATCTACCAGCTGACAGGTTAAACTCAAGGGATGGACTCCACCAGGTTAAAATGCCCAAGATATGCCACATGATAAGCACAGCAAGAAACCATTCACGGAGACCCATGTTCTGGCACATGACCACAATAGTTGGAGGAGAATGGTGGACAGGTCAGCACCTCAGTGCCTCAATGACTTCTTCCAGGGTTGAGGGTGAACGAAGAAGAAGAATCATCATTACCTTGTGATAAGGTTTTTATGTGCCAGGTCCCCTCAAGAAATAGGCAGTTATGGCTCTCCACAGTTTCCTGTCCTTTGTTTCTTTTAATAAATTTTGTCTTTTTGCTATTTTTCCTAAACACTGTTCTGTCATCCATTTACGCAAACTCATTCTTTTTCTTCTTTGTGCCATATCCGTTCAATATGTTGATGATCATGGCTCTCCACAATTTCCTGTTCTTTGTAGCTCTTAATAAATTTTGTCTTTTTGTTATCTCTCCTAATCTCTGTTCTACCATCCATTTACAAAAACTCATTCTTCTTCTTTATCCCATATCCCTTCAAAACGCTGGCAATCATGGCTCTCCACAATTTCCTATTCTTAATAGCTCTACATTAATTTTTTCTTTTTGTTATTTCTCCTAAACTCTGTTCTACCATCCATTTATACAATCTCATTCTTCTTCTTCTATATGCCATATCCCTTCAAGATGTTGGCAATCGTGGCTCTCCACAATTTCTTGTCCTTTGTAGTTTTTAATAAATTTTGTCTGTCTGTTATCTCTTTTAAACTCTGTTCTGCCATCCATTTACACAAACTCATTCTTCTTCTTCTATATGCCATATCCCTTCAAGGCATTGATGATCATGGCTCTCCACAATTTTCTGTCTTTTTTATCTCTTAATAAATTTTGTCTTTTCATTATTTCTCCTAAACCTTGTTCTGTCATTCATTTACTTATACTCGTGAAGTATACATAGTTTAATAATATATTTTTGACATTACTATCATTATTAATTGGTAAGTGAAGATATAAATGCGAATGACTATAATGATAAAAAATTAAATGAGTACATCGACACAAATTAGAAAGGGTCAAAAGACGACACTGTATCTTCTTACCGGATTTATTGAAACTTTACATTGAGTTGATCTTGATCCGGGTCTATAATCAGTGCATGCAATATTAACAAAATCAGATATGCAGATGACATTCTACTTATGTCAGATATAGAGAAAAAAACACAAGTGCTCAGCAAGGTAGTAAAGAAAACCAGGAAGAAAAAACTAATTATAAATTGTAAAAAAAGACAGAATTAAGAATTATTAGCCACAAATATTGCTTAGAATATGAGCTATTAACTGGAGATACCAAAATAAAAAAATATGAAAATTTATATATTTGGGAAATGTTTTGAAAAGGGACGCCAAAATTTGAGGGACATTGGGCTAATAAAATATGATTTTCAAAAGTTAAGCAAAGTATTAAGAAACAGAAAAATTTCATTAGACTCGAAGAAAACAGTTCTCAACTGCTATATAATATCATGCCACTTATATGTAAGTGAATGTGGGCAATTTCCTCACTGAGAAAGAAGAGACTTAAAGCAGATGCAATGTTGTCCAACAGAAGGATGCTGAGAATGCCATGCACTGAACATGTGAACAGCAACAAAGTTTTAGAGAAAATGAAAACCAAAACAGAAATGTGTATTTATTTTGCAATTTATTACAGCACTTCAGTCAATGGGATCTCTGGCCTTCACCAGGTGTATACCAATCTAGCCTAGTGGATGAAAATGTTGGTTCCATTTGAAATCAGTGGAAACAGAGTAAACAATAATAAAAATAAGAGCTGCTTGAGATATTGCTAGACATAGGCAGTCGAGTGAGAACTGTCTATCACTGTAGATTAAATAAAGGGTTTAGTTTGGAATTCCATGTAGGTTACCCAGATTGATACACACCTGATGAAGGGTGAAGGGCACAGTAGCCGAAACATTGTGATAACAACGAAAAAGATGAAAACAATAACCCAAATATAAATAGTGTAAATAATGATAACTTATTCCAGAAATTCAGACAAAAACAGGAATGAAGCTATACAGTAGGATGCTGAGAATGCTATGAATAGAACACTTGAGTAAGAAGTAAATTTCACTGAAAATGGCAAGAAAAGATATTCAGTCACCCGCCCCACTGGGGCATCATATGACACAAGATTGGTTATTTATTGTGGGTTCTCTGAGCTATATAAACGGGTTCAGGGTCGGTTTACCTCCCTGAAAGAGACTCCGCCCTTCGGTGTAGCCTTGTTCGGGTTCCTTCCGCCCGAAGGCAGAGAGTTCAACCAAACAGTCGGTTCAGAAGTGAACTACTGACTGACTATATTTAGTCACCCCCCCACGTAGGCATCATGTGGCACAAGGCCGGTTTAACATGGGATCTCTGAGACTGTGGGCTCAGCCAAAAATATGCCCATTGAACCCGTATAAATGTGTTCAGGGTCGGTTTACTTCCCCGAAAGAGAATCCACCCTTCGGCATAGCCTCCTTCAGGTTCCTCCCTGCCCGAAGGCAGAGAGTTCAACCGATCTGTCATTCAAGAGTTGAGCGACTGACTGACGATATTCAGTCACCCCCCACACGATGGTGTCATGTGGCACAAGGCCTTTTTAATGTGGGCACTCCGAGCCCGCGGGCTCGACCAAAAATATGCCCATTGAACCCGTATAAACGAGTTCAGGGTACAACCGAACAGTCGGTAGTGAGCGACTGACTGACGATATTCAGTCACCCCCCCCACGAGGGTGTCATGTGGCACAAGGCCTTTTTAACGTGGGCACTCCGAGCCCCTGGGCTCGGCCAAAAATATGCTCATTGAACCCGTATAAACGGGTTCAGGGCCGGTCTACCTCCCCGAAGGAGACTCCGCCCTTCCGCGTAGCCTCCTTCGGGTTCCTCCCGCCCGAAAGCAGAGAGTCCAACCGATCAGCCGGTCAGAAAGTGAGCGACTGACTGACTTCTTGCCTACTCCTGGGATGCAGTATTTATTAAGTATGGAATAGTCCATTATTATTATTATGGGTAAGATCCCATAACAGATACTGAAAAAACAAACATTACTAAGAGCTACGAAAGAAAGGATATTGTGGAGAGTCATAATCACCTACATCCTGAAGGGACAGTGGGAACCTACATAACCTTTCTTCTTTTATATACCATGTCTGTTCAGAATGTAGGCGATCATGGTCCTCCACCTCCTCCTGTCCCTTGTAGCTATTAATAAATTTTCTCATTTTGTTACCTCTTCCAGACAATGTTCTGCTATTCAGTTGCTCAAGCCCATTAAGTATGTCATGCATTGCTTTCTCCTGCCCCACATTCTCTCTTCCCATCCCCATCCTGGGTAAGACGATAAACTATGTCCAACAGCAAAGAGGTTTTGAAGTGAGTGGAACCGCCTCTTAATTGCTGGTGTTCCTAGGTCCACCTTGACCTGGAGTGGTAGGACCTGTTAGGGTCCCAGCTATGGGCAAATAGTTAACACCCAAACGTGTGTAAAAATAGGTGTTAATACCAGAAATACTTTGTAATAATAATAATAAAAAAATATTATTACCAGCAATAATTTTTGAAGAAAAAATTATCATCAGCAATGCTTAAAGAAAAAATATTAGCAATACAAACAGCTCTACATTCTTTGAAAAAAATATTACCATCTATAGATATCTTCAAGGAAAAATATTCCCAGAATTTGAAGAAAAACATATTACCAGCAGTCAAAATTTTGTCAGCATTAAATAACCCATTGAGGTTGATATACCACAAAACAAAACAAACCAAACCAAACCCTCTGTCCATCCTGTGAATATCAGGTTTTCCAAGCCCTCCTTCCTCATTGCATGTTCCAGAATTTTCAGCTGCTTTTTTCTGATGTTAAGCATAAGTTTCCTCTTTGAATCCATTTTCTCCAAAACCTTGTTGCTGCTCAGATGTTTGGTTCATGGTATCCTTAGCATTCTTCTGTAGAACCATATTTCTGTTGCTTCAAGTCTCTTCTTCATCTTTGAGGAGATTGTCCAGCAATCAGTGCTATACAGGAGAACAGTACTCTTTTCTTTGTTTCCTACAAAACTTTTCTGTGTCATAATACTCTGCTTAGTTTTTGGAATGTGTCTTTGGTCATCCCAATACATTTATTTGTTTTTAAGCATTTCACTCCAAGCAAGGCTAGAAGCCACTAGCACGCAAGGGGTTACATAGGATTTGGAGCGAGAGCAGATAGGAGTCATAGAGGAAAGGATGAAGAGAAGGATAGTGGATAGATCAAGGCAACTGGAGATTTCTATTGACATTACATTTGAATATTCCATGCAAGAGTGAATTGTTGATTTGTAGATTTGAAGGATCGATTCCGGGGAGAAAAATATCCTGGCGCGGTACAGGGAGTCAACTTTCCTTGCGGTGGACGAAACAATTGACTCAATGTATTTGTTCCATCTTAGGTCAGCAGACAATGTGAGACCGAGCAGCCACAGAGAGGTGCTCTTGAGAAGTTGAGCGTTAGACATTCTAATGTGGGGCACGGAAGGTTCTCTGTGGTGATTAATAGAGAGCAGTTTTGTTTTTGAGGCGTTAAACTTAACCAGCCAATTCCTGCCCAAGTTCACAACCGATTGGAGGTCTTTTTCGAGATAAACGGCCAGGTTAGTTTTGTCAGCGACACTAGATTTGTTTTTGAGGCAGGTGTAAACTGTAGTGTCATCCGCATAAATGCCTACTTGGGAATCTATGACGTCAGAGTGTTGCACTTTCCGTACTCTGTTAGGACACTCATCAGATATTTAATTTTCTGTACCTGTTTGATTTTAGTGTCTCCAACCAGTAAATTACATTTTGGGCTCACCTTTTTAATGATGGGCATGTATTCTGTCTTCTTGCAGTTTATGCTTAGTCCTTTCTTCTTGCTCTCCTTTGCTACCTTCCGTAGGAGGTTTTGCAGTTTCCTTTCCATGTCTGCTATCAGCACTGTGTCATCTGTAAACCTTATGTTGTTATGATTGTCACCACTAATGATGAATCCTGGTAGGATGCCCAGTTCTCTAAGAATTGCCTCACTGTATAGATTGAATAAGTCTGGTGAGAAGACACACACTTGCCTTATGCCCCTTTCTATTTTTGTAGATCTGCTGAACTTATTTTTTATTTGTATGCAGGAGGTTTGCTGCCAATAATTTGATTATTCTAATATCTTTCTCGAATAAGTCAAGGCTGCTGAGAAGATCTAACAGGTTTTGTGACACGCTTTGTTGAATGCTTTCACATAATCTATAAAACACAGGTACATGCTCTTCTGCATTTATATTTCTCTTTCTGATAACATTCTGTGCATAAATATTGCATTCCTTGTTCTGGTGTCTTTCACAAACCCGCACAGTTCCTGTCCTATCTCTGGACTGATTCTGTGCATGTTAGTTATCAGAAAATGGATGATAAGTTGTGCATGTTATTTATCAGAAAATGGATGATACGTTTTATTATGTGGCTCATTAGACTGATTGCCTGGTGGAGTTTGAATTCATTTGTACCTGGTTTCTTAGGCAGTTCTATGAAAATAGATCCACTTAGATCATCCAGTATATCCCCACTGTTGTAGATTTCATTTATTATTTTTGTAATTTTGTCTATGCCAAAATCATCTATGGCTGCAGTCATCTTTATTATAATTCCATCTGGCCCTGCCACTTTGTTTCTGTTCAGTTTGGCCAGTGCAGCTTTCACTTTGGTTTTTAGTATTTCTGGTCTGTCCATATCTCTGTGGATGTCGGTTGTTTTCTTTCATCATGAAATAGATCTTCAATATATTTGTTCCAGTGCTGAAGAATATTTTTTCTCTAATATGAGCATTCTGTCCTGCAGCCTTTCGATGAGCATGTCTCTCCTGTCCTTTATTTTTTGTCCATATCTCCTTTATCTGTGATACTCATCCTTTGTATTAGGTTGGTGCAAAAATAATGTCGTTTTCTCACATATGTTATTTTTATATATGATTTCTGAATTCATTCATTGATATATATAGCCATGTTATATATCATTTTGAAGCGCGTTTTTCGCTCTATCGAATCGTGTTATTCGTTACCGTTCTCAATCTCTTCATTCATTTTTTTTGCGGGTTTTTCGACAGCATGGACAAAATTCAAATCCGCACGATTTTCTTGTTCCGGTTCAAACTAGGCCGAAAAGCTGCCGAGACAGCTCGTGATATCAATGATGCGTTTGGCCGAGGAACCACTAACGAACGTGTGGCACAACGGTGGTTCAAGAAATTTCGCAATTGAGAGCCTCGAAGATGAAGACGGTCGCGGCCGGCCGACTGAGGTTGATAACGAACATTTGAAAGCCTTAATTGAAGCCGATCCTCGCAAAACCACACGAGAAGTTGCTGTTGAACTCGAGGTCGACCACTCAACAGTCGTTCGCCATTTAAAGCAAATAGGGAAGTCAAAAAAGTTGGATAAATGGGTGAACGATAATAAAAAAAAATCGCCAAAAAACGAGATTATTTTTGCACCAACCTAATATTTCTGTGCATTTTTTGCAGCATTTCAAGAATCTCATCTGTGATCCATTCTTTTTTTTTACTTCTTCATTCATTCTCCTTCCGAATGATGTCATTTACTGATGTCTTTAAAGCTTCTCTTAGCTTCCATTTGCACTGAGCTTTGGCATTGTCTAGTATAAAGTAGAAAGATCTGATTTCTTTTTCTGTATCTTTTGACGTCAGTGCAGACACTATTATAATAGATTATACTGAAAGACTTTCCTTTCAATTTAACCACAATAATTCTTTCAGATAATTGACAGTATCCCAGAATGCATTTCTTGATTTAGTATCAATCCAACTCCTTTTTCATTTTTTTGGTCATGATAGTAAAAAGGCAAACATTACAAAGGAAGGAAGTTGTGGAGAGCGAAGATCTGCTATGTACTGAAGGTAAACGGTAAAAATGGTATCTATCTGTCTTGTGTAAATAGATAGCAGAATAGGGAATGGTTGTGATAGTAAAACTGTGCACATTGCTACAAACTATAAAGGAAAGTTGTGGAGAGGTATGATTGGCCACGTCCTGAAGAGACACGGCATACAGAAGAAGAAGAAGAAATGCATATATCATTTATTTTTTATTCAGATATATGATACTCTCTCTTAAAAGGAAAAATGTCTTATGAGAAAAGAAGTGGAAAAAAGTTTTCGAATATTGCAGAATGCTTTTCTTGTATATATATTTTTTTTAAATATGTTGCAGTTATATGCCATAAAATATGGCTGCCATAACTATGCGGACGTTATCACATTTTAAGCTCTCTTTTGCAATCTTTTTATCTCCTCCACCTGCCTGTCTTATGGTTGGTTAAATTATATGATCAGCAAATGACTCTCTAAACTTTTGCTTTCGACTTTCTAGTCATTTTTTTCCCCCTCTAACTTTGTTTTCCACTTTCTTCATTTTACGTTGTATGTCTTTAAGCTTGGCTTTTTCTCTTGATTTCATTTTTTTTTTACTGTTTGGTTGCAGTTTTTTTGTTGTCTGAATTTCATTTACTCTTTCTTTCAATTATATATATATATATATATATATATATGTGTCAATTTTTTTGTTGTCAGTTCTTTTACGTCCTCATTTCTCTCTGATGCTATTCTCTGTTTTACTTTCCTTTTGTGTTTCCGTCTATTTCAAGAATTATTTTTTTTATTTTCTCTCTCTTTCTTTCATTTCCGTTTCTTTCTTATTTTTTGATATCTTTCTTGCTTCTTTCTTTCACAGTCTCTTTCTTTCTAACTTGTTCTTTCTTTTTCTTGCAGTCTCTTTATTTCCCAGTGTTTCTTTCTTCTCTTCCTTTAGCTGCTTTTTCTCCCTCTTTCTTTCTCTCTTTTAATCTTTCTTGATTATCCTCTTTCTTTCTCTTTCTTTCTCTCTTGCACTTTCTCTTTGCTGCCTTTGTTTCACTCTCTCATTCTTTATTATTTCTTTCTTACATTTTTCTTTCCCCTTCTTTGCTTTTCTCTCTTTCTCTTTCTTTATTTCTTTCTTTCTCATTCTCTTTTACATTTTCCTTCATTTTTTCTTTTCTCTTTTTTTCTCTTTCTTTCTTTCTTTCTTTCTTTCTTTTTTCTCATTTTCTTTCTACTTCATTTCCTCTTTTTTCTTTTCTCGTTTATAATGCTTTGCCTTTTCTTTCTCTTTATTTAAATCTTTTTCTTTCTTTCTTTCTTTTTTACATTATTTTTTTTCTTTTCTCCTTTCATTTCTTTTTATAAGAAATTCATTCTTTTTTTCATTTAGTTTCTCCAAAGAATGTTGTAAGCTTGGATGTGCAGGTGGTGTAATTGATAAAGGGCTTGGAATTGTAAAACAGAGCACAGTGTTCTATTTCCAGTCAAATTGGGTTTATTATATCCAGTTATGTACAAATAACCTTGAGAAAATTGAGAAACAAACTATTCGCCCCCACCAGCTATGGCTTCAGTAAGACTTCTGTCACTAAGCCATTATTATGTAAAACAAAAATACTCACAATCTAAAAGTATTTTCTGGCTTTAAATAACCTGCAAAGGGTTGACAAGCAGTAAAAAATAAATCAACCAATCAATCAAATGCTAATTAGCTATACATGTCATATTCTCTGGAATATAAATATATAAAAAGGAACTTGACCACAAAGTGAGTGATCAGTTTATATGTTGTTTGTTATATAGAAATGATCCCCCACTTTATATCCACATTATGATTTCTTATTTGTTTATCAAATTATGATTAGGCATCAATACACTGCTTCTCTTCTCAGCACTGGGTTAATTAATAAGACTTGTATCACTACATCATTATTATCTCATAAAAAAAAAATTAATAATGTAAAAATATTTCCTGACTTTAAATAACCTACAAAGAGTTGATAAGTCATAGTTATACATATATGAAAGTTTGGGAACCACCAGGCAGTATAATGGTTAGCCAGCTTGTCTTGCTAGACCAATTACGACTGAGTAGTGAGTTCGATCCTCACAGGGAGCCTCCTACATTTGGCATTGTGCCACATCTAAGCCACGCTTGGAAAATCCTTTGAGCACTTTGACGTGGCGTAAGGGTTAGTAAGCTTGTCTTGCTAGACCAATTACGACTGAATAGTGAGTTCGATCCTCACAGGAAGCCTCCTACATTTGGCATTGTGCCACATCTAAGCTACGCTTGGAAAATCCTTTGAGCACTTTGATATGGCGTAAGGGTTAGCAAGCTTGTCTTGCTAGACCAATTACGACTGAGTAGTGAGTTCGATCCTCACAGGGAGCCTCCTACATTTGGCATTGTGCCACATCTAAGCCATGCTTGGAAAATCCTTTGAGCACTTTGATATGGCGTAAGGGTTAGTAAGCTTGTCTTGCTAGACCAATTACGACTGAATAGTGAGTTCGATCCTCACAGGAAGCCTCCTACATTTGGCATTGTGCCACATCTAAGCTACGCTTGGAAAATCCTTTGAGCACTTTGATATGGCGTAAGGGTTAGCAAGCTTGTCTTGCTAGACCAATTACGACTGAGTAGTGAGTTAGATCCTCACAGGGAGCCTCCTACAGTTGGCATTGTGCCACATCTAAGCTATGCTTGGATAATCACTATATATACATGAAAGTTATTGATGAGATTTCATTGATTTCAATAATATATTTTTTATGGTTTATCAACCCTTAAAAATTATCAATGAAATCCATCAAATCTAATCTATAATTTTATAATGACTTCCTATACCTGCATATTTCTCTTCCCTTCACGTTGGCACCAATATTTCTCTTCGTCTTTTTCACAGAATTTTATATATGCACTAATTTCTTAATTATCCAGGATCTTTGGGACACAAGTTGAAAAAAAAATATGGTGGATAATTCAACAAGACATTTTCTGAAAGAAATTTAACATTTGCAAACATTTGTTCATGTTTTTTTTTTTAGTTTGGTTTAATTAGGATGAAAGAAACATCCCTTGCTTTTCAAAATATCCCTATCTCAATAACAGTGGAGTAACGGATAGTGGCACAGATTGAGGAATCAGAGAGCCAAGTTCAAATTTCATTCAAGTTTGTTATATTCACTTATATGAAAATATCCTTGGGAAATGTGTGAATCAATCTCTTCTAACTCCACATATTAGTAAATACGAGTACAGACTGGGCCCTATAAACTTGAGGAGTGAACAATCCAAGAGAAAAACACTGAATTCAAATCCTGTATGGTCTGTGACTAAACAGGCAACTCACCAGACCTTGGTCTGGTGAGAAGGGTAAGTAGAACTCCAGCAGTACAAAAAGCAAGAGACATAAAAAGATGGATGAACACCTCAGAATCAATGCACCCCAGATATGGGTTAAATAGCTTCGCCAACCTGAAGTTGGCCAAGCATACTGAGTACAACCATACCCCAGAAGTCATGATCAATCAGGGAGGGGTTCCTCCAAAAGAAAGGAGAAGATCCTGGATTCGGATTTTGATATAATTATACATAATCGTATACTGTGTTGTTCAGTTCTTTGAGGACACGTCTTTTCATAGCTCTGAATTTCTCCTAACTTGTTCAGATTAACATTTCTTTGCAAATGAATGATGATAAACATCAAGCTAAATCAGCAAATAAAACATCAGGCTGTCATTGTTGCCTTAAAGGCAGTGAAGAGTGATTTAGAGATTGCTCGCTTCCTGAAAGTTACACGGTTGTTATAGCTAAATAGCAGCACAGACTGGGTTCTAAAGCTTGGACTGGCAACTGGTCTAGGGGAAGGACCTCTAACTATGGGTTAAATAGCTTCACTAACCCACAATTAGTTGAGTGTGGTGAATTTGACTAAACCCATGAAGATATGGCCAATCAGAGAACGGCTCTTCCAAAAGGAGTGATCAGTCTTCATATTTGAGTTTAGATTTGAATAGATTTCCTAATTTTCAACATGATCTCTGTTTTTGGAATCTTCTTCCATACCATGACAGAATTCTTTAATTTCTCCTCACAGATAAACTCTATTTTTGTTTTGTTGTTTGAATCTCAATTTAATGGTGTAAGATCACAAAGTATAAAAAAAAAACAAGCGTAAAATTAAAACGACAGAATGAGTTGTCTCATCAGTAAATAAATTGCACCATCAATGTTCATGTCACATCTGGATAATCTAAGCTCAGAAAATCGAGGTATGGATAATCAAGGAAATATTGTAATTCTTTAGAATAGCAAGATGGATTAAAAAAAACAAGCCAGGAATGAGAAAACGATTGTTGATAAGAATTCTAGATAAAAATCTTATTTGCTAGTTAAGGCGAATGATGAAAATGATTTGGGAATAAAAAGGAAAGGAGAAAAGAAAATGGGGCAAAGCAAGAGAAAGAAGGACAGTTGAAGAGAAGGAATGAAAAAAAAGAAAGAGTATGAATGAAGGGAGAATGAAAACAAATAAAAAAGAAAAAATGAAAAAAGATGTAGAAAGGCAGAAGGCAGGTAAAAAAAAAGTGAAAATGCAAAAGAATAAAAATTGAGAAAGAAAGCAGGAAAGAAAGAAAAGTAAAAGAATGAAAAATAGGAAGAAAGAAATAAGGGAAAATGAAAGAAAGATCTTGAAAAACAGAGAATGCTATAGATAGAAAGAAAGAATGAAGCAAGCAAAAAAGAAACCATTGAAGCAAGCAAGCAAGAAAGAAAGAAAGAAAGATAAAAGCTATAGATAGAAAGAAGAACTTGAAAGACAAAGAAGGCTATACAAAGAAAGAAAAAAAGAAAGAAAGGAAGAAGGGAACAAGCAAGAAAGAAAGGAAAAGGAAAGAAAGCAAGCTAAAAAGGAAAGGAACAAACAAAAGAAAGTGAGAATGAAAGAAAGGTATAGAAACAAGAAAGAAAGCGAGTAAAACAAAGAGGAAAAGCAAAAATAAAAGAAGAGAAATAGAATGAAATATCGGAAAATGAAAGAAAGAAAGAAAGAAAGAATTTGAAAAACAAAGACTACAAAGAAGAAAGAAAGAAAAAAAGAAGGGAACAGGAAAGAAAGCACATAAGAAAAGAAAAGGAATGAAAGCAACCAAAGAAAGAAAGAAAGGTAAAGAAATAAAGAAAGAACTTGAAAAACAAAGACTACAAAAAGAAAGAAAGAAAAAAGGAAGGGAAAAGGAAAGAAACCACACAAGAAAAGAAAAGGAATGAAAGCAAGCCAAGAAAGAAAGAAAGTATGTTAAAAAGTTGAATGACAAAGAAGACAATAGAAAGCAAGAAAAGCAATTAAAAAGAAGAGAAAAAGTAAAAATAAAAGATGAAAAAGAAATAGTAAGAGAAACAAAGAAAGGATGAAAGAAAAAGAAAGAAAGAAATAAGAATAAATGATGAGAAAGATAACAAAGAAAGAAAGTCACAGGTCAGTGTTATGAGAATGAATGAATGAAAAATAAAGAAAAACGGAAAAACATCACAGAAAATCAGATTGAAAAAAAGAAAGAAAACAAAGAATAAGAAAATTAAGAATGAAAACAAAGTTAAAAAGAAAGAAAGAAAATGAGAGAAAAAAAGAAAAGAATGTAAAACAAAAAGAGCAAAGAAGGTAAACAGGAAAGAAAGACAGAATGAAAGTAATGAAGAAAGTATTTATGAAATAGACAAAGAAAAATTAAAACTCTGGTAAGAAAAAAGTAGAAGGGAGGCAGTCAGATATATAAGAGGGAAAAATAAATATTGGGAGGAGATAGAAGATGGAAGAAAAACAAAACAGAAAAAGTTAATGAATAAGAAAAGTCCACAAACAAAAAAAAAGATATAAGTAAAAAAAAAAATAAATTAGAAACAGGAAAAAATGAAACTGGAAATGAAGACTAACTGCAAATAGCAACATGAAGCAAAAATAACTGTAAAGCAACAAGGAAGAAACAAAGATATTGCAAAAGGAAAAAATGAAGCACAAAAGAAAAAGAGAATAAATGAAAGAAAATAAAGTGAAGGAATTAAATTAGAAATCAAGTAAAAAAAAAATATAAAATAAAGAAGCTAAACATAAAGTGGCCAAATGAAAGTTTAGAGTAAAAAAAAACATGGCTGACATTTCCTTTTTTATCCATTTTTTTCTACCTCCTTTCTGTAAAGAGTTACATCGCTCGATCTACCATAAATACACATCAACAATTCCTGGGTCTTTTGATCTGTTTTCTGTCGACAGATATTATCTAAAGAGACAAGAAGAGCACACTAGAGGAAAACTTTTGAGCGCATTTTACCCTGGCAGCAAAATATCAATCTTTCTTCATCAAAAAGATTGAAAAAATATGGAAGAAACTTATATTAAAGAAGATGGATGTCTACCATTCCCTTCTGATCTATTGGACTTATCTTCTTCGGTGAATATGGAAAAAAAATAGAAAAATCATTTGATGAAGATGGTTTTTACTTTTACCTTGTACTTTGCGGTCGATCTCTCGTGAACATTGTCATCTTGTGTTGAAAAGCTGGATAGAAGTGGAATACATGCGATGCACTTGACCATAGCTTTTAAAAAGCCATTAAGTTTCTTGCATATACTCCGATATAGATACGTGATGATAGAAGGAGGTAAATTCACTTCACTGTTTTATTATCTATACACCTGGTGTACTTGAAAACACATATACACAAACTTACGTATAGAGGTACACATGCAAGGGGGTGCTGCAAAACCATATTTTGATTTTTGATCATTTAAATACCAATGGCTTAATTATATTAGTAATGCTTGTTTTAATTTCTGACCACTGACAATCCCTTTCTTTCAGATTTTAATACTTTCATTTAGTAAAATCATTACCAGTGCATTTATATTATATATGCAATAGATCTATTTTGTCAGTAATGCTTGTACTAATTCCTGACCATTGACAATCCCTTTCTTTCTGATTTTAATACTTTCATTTAGTAAAATCATTACCAGTGCATTTATATTATATATATAATAGACCTATTTTGTCAGTATTGTTTGTACTAATTCCTGACCATTGACAATCCCTTTCTTTCTGATTTTAATGCTTTCATTTAGTAAAATCATTACCAATGCAGCAAGGTTTCATTATTTTACAGTTGAAATGGCTAGATGTAACCATAATTTCTATGCTAACAATTCCTTTTATCGCACTTCTTATTTATGGGAGTCTTTTCTCTGGCTTGTTGCTTTCCAGTCAACTCTGATCTTCAAAAATGCCAATTGTTATCGTCTTAATTGTTGTCTTCTTAATTCTTGTTCTTTTATTGTCTTTTCTCCTAAATAATATATTTTTATCATATTCTCTCACACTCAGTAACCTCTTGCATTTAAGTGGCTTTGTTGCCTTGCTTGGGGTGAAATGATTAAAAAAATCATATTATACATACAATAGACCTATTCTGTCAGTAATGTTTGCATTAATTCCTGACCACTGACAATCCCTTTATTCCTGATTTTAATGCTTGCTTATAGTGAAATCATTACCAATGCATTTATATTATGCATACAATAGACCTAATGTATCAGTAATGCTTGCATTAATTCCTGACCACTGACAATCCCTTTCTTGCAGACTTTAAGTCTTTCTTATAGTAATATCATAAACAATGCATTTAAATGTTATATATACATCTTAATTACTATTGACAAACAGTTTTTCTTCCATATTTGAATGCATCCTTATGATAAAATAATTACCTATGTAAATTTGTATTAATTATAATTGCTTTAATCTATTAGTGATGCTTGCATTAATTCCTGACCACTGACAATCCCTTTCTTTATTGTGAATATGCATTGCTATTGTAAATACCTATAATGCTTGCATTGATTCCTGACCTTTTGACATTCTCTTTCTTTGACCTTTGACATTACATTTCTTTTTAAAATCATTTATGTTATTTATTTATACCTTTGTAGAATTTTGATTAGAACGTCGGGTTGACCATTTGTAGAATGTATTTGCTTCTTGAGTGTTGTGGTCACCAATTTTGAATGGGTTTAATAGATAATGTGGCTGCGTGTTGAGAAGGCAATAAACATTCATACATAATATTTAAAACATCAAGGAAAAAGAACAATGAGAACCAATTTTGTTTAACGGAGAAATATATGTATATTAAATTCAACAATAATACAAAGTAGTTGTAATATGAGTGAAAAAGGGAGAAAAAAGTAGCTTCCCCTTGACTGTAAAGAAATGTCTTAAAGAAGATTTGTCTGAGTAAAATGTTCAGAGTTCAGTGTTGAAAATAGAATATTTCTTTCAGAAAATTGTTCAGTTGTTGCAACTTACAGAGTTGATTTAACTTGGTGTGTCCGCTGAGAACTGGTGGTGTATCAAATAAAGTTCTGTATTGTGTGTATGTACGTGTGGAGTAAGTAGGATGAAATACACGAGTGAGTAGATGAGATCTATTGTCTCTGTGTCCACTCGACTGTGGTTCTGGAACTACTAACTGGTTTTTTGGAATGCATCCAATATTTATACTACCTAGGGTGGCTCCCAGCAGAGACGCTGGATATATTTTTGAATATACATGAAAAATATCCGATTGGACGGAAAATGGACCAATCAGCGATTTTGTAGCAAAGCTTGTTTTTAAACAAAGTGTAAGAACAAATTTACTATGGTGGAATGCGATAGATAAATTGTCCTGTTATTTTTTAGTATGTATTTATTGACCAATTAGAATTGGAGAAAATGTAGGCATGGTACTACACCTTTATGACTATTATGTATGTTATATTTTGTTGCAAATTAGATCTCTTTCTGATTCAATTTACATGTTGGCTCGATATGAATGCTAAGAAAAGAAAACAAAAGATAAAAATGTGGTCTTCAGCGCAGACGCCCCAAGCATCACATCCATCCTACAAAACAAATCCTTGCAAAAATTTAAAATACAACATATGCTAGTCACAAACCTTCATACCAAAGAAAATGATGAGCTCAGGAGCCATTGGATTTGCTTTTAAGAAAGCCGCTCAATGACTAGCTCAGTAGTAGCCAGCAGGCCAACTGTCATTCTGCCCAACAGGCTCATGAGGTCACCACCAAAATTTTAGTCAACTGATATGATACATATATCTGTTAGAGACCCACCCTCCCCAAAACAACCTCACCATCCTCGCATATAAGCATACTGCTCACATACTCTGTATCAGCAAATCAGATTCACAGCTTCACTAATCAACTCCAGGCCTCTTTCACCATGGTAATTTTGGTTAATCAACCCAATAAAACCTTGAACACCAAGCCTTACCAAAAACTCTCTTACATCAAATCGATTCCCTTATCAATGGCAACTAAAGTACCTTATATCAAAAGTTGTCTTTTTCATTTGTTCTCCAATTCTCTACTCACATCTGTTGTATCTTCTTTTATGAGCTGTGTTTCTTCCGGAGATAGGCGATTATGGCCCTCCACATCTTCCTGTCTCTTAATGTTTTGTCTTTTTGCTATTTCTGCCAAACCCTGCACATAATGAGGAAAGACGGCTTAGAAAATTTAACACTCATGGGACATATTAAAGGCAAGGGACAGAATAAAGCAGCAAATAACCTACCCAATGAGCTTGAGTAGTGACAGACTGAACAGGGATTAGGAGAGATAATGAAACACAAAGTTGACTAAGTGCTACAAAGAACAAGTGAATTTCCATGATCACTTAGGTAAATAGAAGAAGAATAATTTATAAATGCTTTTACCAAAAAATGTAAGTCAAACTGAATTTTAGCTTCATCTACTGCAAGGAAAGTTGGTTCTCTGTGTTGCACTAGAAGGTTTTTCTCACCTGAGTCCATCCTTCAAATCTACAAATTTATCATTCGCCCTTGCATAGAATACTGTTGGAATATATGATCTGGTGCCCCTGCTGTTCATCTTGAGGTCCTCTTTTCTGGCTTTCTGGCTTTCTCCTTCTATATTTTAGATCAAAGTCATTCCCTTGTCTAAATTTAAATTTAATTTAAATCAAAGGGGAAAAAATAGTGGGGAGTTTGTGCCCACCAGAGACCACTTTGATCAAAATGAAATATAGTTATCTAAGTACCCTGTGTAATATTGTTTCAAAATATATGGTTATGGGGGTCTATCTCCAGAATATTGACCAATGGGAGAAAGGAACAATGCAAGATACAAACACAAAGAGGGTGGAGATAAAATGCTGTGGATTTGCATAAAAAGCGAAGGTAGAAGAAAATTGGTAACAATTGATGGAAATCCTAAAAAGTGAAAAAATATATTTGTTTTACTATAATCTAATTTTCAGCCAGACTGCAAAGATGGAGAAAATTTTTAGCATTGGTGGTGCACAGTGCCACACATCACGTGCAACTAAAAGGTTTGTTGTGGATGAAGAACTTTTGGAAGACTGCCCAGCAGAGTCATGTTCTCAATATAATTGAACCATTCGGGAGGGAAGTGTAGAAACAAGTGCTCCAACAAAAAAACTCCAAGAACTTTAGGATTATCACCAAGAAGAATAGGAAGAAATTCCCCATGAGAAAATCAGGACTTTGTTCCAATCAATGACACACTCAGACTACTTCTTCTCCAGAACTGTTAATTTGTTAAAATACATGGAAGAATCTGGCAATGTTAGTGGTCCTTGCCTGGCATCTCAGATTCAATCATTTTCTCAACACCGTAATGTAGTTCCGCTGCCTTTTTCTTTAAATATTTTCATGGTAATTGGTCTGATGAGCTTTCCTCTTTGGTACGTTGACTTTATGAACTTAAGTACTAGATTCACAGCAAGCTATTGTCATCTTACAATTTAAATGGCTACATGTAGCAGTAAGTTCTATGCTAACAGTTTCTTCTACCACACTTCTTGTTTGTGGAACTTTCTTCTGGCTTTTTTGCTTTCCAGTCTACTGTAATGTTGAAAAATGTAAAGCAATGTCAATCATTACCGTCTAAATTCTTAATGTAAAGCAATGTCAATCATTACCGTCTAAATTCTTAATGTAAAGCAATGTCAATCATTACCGTCTAAATTCTTAATGTAAAGCAATGTCAATCATTACCGTCTAAATTCTTAATGTAAAGCAATGTCAATCATTACCGTCCTAATTCTTAATGTAAAGCAATGTCAATCATTACCGTCCTAATTCTTAATTGTCTTCTTAAATATATTATTTATTATTCACTCTCCTTAATAAAGTTTTTTTTCTCATATTCACTTACAGTAGCTCTTTGCAGATTAGTGGCTTTAAAGCCTTGTTTCAGGGAAATGATAAAAAAATGATTCCCAAAATCTTACTTCTCCAATAACTATTCTTTTAACGTTTCGTTTAGAGTCAACCATTATCTATTCTACACATACACATAATATAAACTTCTTACTTTCTCCCTCTATGCACCTATAACAACCTATATATATATATATATATATATATATATATATATAGATATGAAGAAATATAGTCTTAAGGTGTGCTATATTTATGGGATAAAGTGCTCAATATCAGAGATAGAGCGTGTGTAAATATAAAAGTGAACATAGAAGTTAACACTTAAAGGCGACAGTCTGTTTCGTGCTAGATGCAATCGTCAGGCCATATTGCCATCGTCAGGACAATTGCATATAGCATGAAACAGATTGTCGCCTCGAAGTGTTGACTTCTATGTTCACTTATATATATATACATATATATATATATATATATATATATATATATATATATATATATATATATATATATAAATGTATATATATATAACAGCCTATAAAAATGATATATACATATGCAACAACCTATATATATATATATTTATATATATATATATATATAACAGCCTATAAAAATGATATATATATATAACAACCTATATATATATATATATATATATATATATATATATATATATATATATATATATATATATATATATACATATGCAACAACCTATATATATATATATTTATATATATATATATATAACAGCCTATATATTTATATATATATATATATATATATAACTTCCTATAACAACTGATATATATATATACATACATATTTATATATATATATATATAACAACCGCACAATTTTCTTTCTGTTTATATCATCACCAACTTATTGAAATATGTTCTTCCTGGTAAATCCATTTTTTAAATATTTTCCTTATATTATTTATTGATCGATTGATTTTATATTGCTTATCACCCAAGACAAATCTTGTTAAGATTCAAAAGCTCTTCTTTGCAGTCAAAAACTAGAACAGCCTACGGGTCATCCTGAGGTCACTGACCAGTGGATGTAGTGACAAGCAGTCATGTGACTAACAATTAAGCTTTTTCAGTCAATCCGAAGGCACCGTAAGCCAAGGACACAGATGCCTTCTTGATCCACTGAAGTATTACAAATACAACACCGCATGCTACAAAGGAGGACCATTTTCATAACACCAGCAACTTCAACAGTCAGTGGCTTCTTCGTTCGCCTTGACAGCCAAGCTGACCTACTGCCCATCATCATTACTCCCAGACTTCCTGTCCGCAACGCTCACACCAAGGTGATCATGATCATCAGTTACCATTCTCTCACTCCTCCAAATGAAGTTCAACCACATACCACAGCGCTGTTTATTGAACGGACTCCTATTTTGTTTTGACTACCAGACACCTATTTTGTATTGACGCCTGGTGCATATATCTTCCTTG
>OZ010603.1:39904582-39936669 GCA_963932145.1 Acanthosepion lycidas
CAGTCAGAAAAAATGCCCGAGTTGGTGGTAAGGGGAGGTTTGAAGGTATTATTAGCCTTAAAGAGCAGCTATATATACTGATATCATACCGATATATACATACATATATATATATATATATATATATATATATATATATATATATGAAAAATTATTTTAAAAATCATATATATATGAAAATTGTCTCAGAGTTAACCCGTAGAAAAAGACTTTTACGTTTAACGTGAAACTCAGGGTCACAAACTCACAGCAATCCAAGTAAATATGTTAACTCTATCACTGATATTGAGCACTTTCCAATAAGTATTGCGCATATATAGTATATAGATAATACATATAAAAAATTGTATAAAAATATATATATATATATATATATATATATATATATATGTATATATATATATATATATATATATCTGGTTGGATAGATGTGAGTTTGTGACCCTGGGTTTCACGCTGTTGCGATCATCAGACTCACATCTATCCAACCAAATATGTTAGCTCTATCTCTGATATTGAGCACTTTCTAATAAGTACCGCGCATATAATATATAAATAATTATATGTATATATATATATATATATATATATATATATATATATATATATATCTATTTATATCTATATACACACATTTTTCACGCATATTTATATATATATATATTTATATTTATATACATACACATTTTACATATATATATATATATATATATATATATATATATATATAGCAATAAGACCTTAAAATCAAAGTTTGACCTTGTGTCATATTTTGACCTTGGGTGGGATGTGAATAAACACAGATTTATTTATGCTAAATTAATATTTTCTCAATCCGTTATGCAAATAAGATTAGTCAGCGTTAATCCACTCCAAGAAAATCCCTTAAAGAATACATTTTTCTTAGAAAAGAGACATGTTATTTCTAGTTATTGGCTCCGTTTGGGGTCTGCTTCAAATTTGGTCACTCATTAAATTAATCAAATTCATTAAATTGATTAAACATCCCGTCTAATTAAAGTGGGCGTAACAAACTTCCAAATAGCTTGGTCTAAGAAATTAAACTATTCTTTGCTTATACTGTCCAATCACCTGTCCATTACTCACCTGTCTGGACAAACCTGAGTAGAATTACTTTATTTAATTAATTAACATGATTGCTTATGTGTCTGTGCATATATACATATATATATATATATATATATATATATATATATATATATATATATATATATATATATATGTGTGCATATGTGTGTGTGTGAGAGAGAGAGAGGGGAGAGAGAGAAATGATTTAGAGGAAGGTTTCAAACATACAAGGCCAAGAGAGAGATGAAATAAGAAAGGTCCACACAAAGGAATAAATGAGTTGGATCAATATGCCTGTAGCCTGATTCACTTATTAGATGGATTTTGATCTGAAATTTTACAATGTGTAATTATAATGATCCATGTGATGAATTAAAGGGGTTAAGTGCATTGACATGGAAGGAGATTATGTTGGCAAATATTTTTTTTTTATTATCACAAATGAATGCGGTTTTCTTCATTAAGCTATGGACATGTTGCTGTAATGAGGTAGATAATAAGAAACAGAATGAGATAGATAGATAGATAATGAACAGATTAAAGCAGATAGAAAGATATATAGACAGACAAAACGAGAAAGATAGACAGGTACAGACATATATATGAATAAGATAGATAGATAGATAGATAGATAGATATGAACATATAAATATCAATTCAAATATAAATATGAAAACACAGATAAATATTGAATGCACACATTGCTAGATAGATGATATATATATAAATATATATATATACATATATAGATACACCTAGTGAGCCAGACAAACCTACCTAGGTTTCACCTAAACGGTTTATCAGGTAAATCAAAAATTTGTGGGTTTTTCGAAATGAGTCTAGTTATCTATATATATATATATATATATATATATATATATATATATATAGATAGATAGATAGATCTGAACATACTCAGATAGATAAATAGATGTGTAGAGACAAAAATAGATAGATAGATAGATAGATCTGAACATACTCAGATAGATAAATAGATGTGTAGAGACAAAAATAGATAGATAGATAGATAGATAAGGATCAGATTTCAAGAAAGAAGTCCTGGTTTCTAACATCAGAAATGAAATATAAATTCCACAAATAATTATTATTTGATAAACTGAAACACAAAGGTAGGTAAGCTTGATTTATTTGGCAATGATATTAGAACTAACCAGATCCAATAGTGGAAGCAAACATACAGGTGTATTCAGTAAATACATAAAAACATCAAAGAGTCTAAGGATATGTCTTCCAACAGGACTTATTCAACCTCAATAGTGAGACAGTTCTGAGAGAGTTAGAATTCCCACGAGAAATCATTATTGGTGGCCATCATTTTAACAAAGTAATATATGCAGATGACACAGTGTTGATAGAAGACACAGAAAATAAAAATACAAGAACTCATGCAGGATGTAGTGAAGGAAAGGACTAAACATCAACTCCCACCATCTTTTGTTAACTTGAACCCCATTCATCTTTTATCCTTTCTTTAATCCCCCCAATACACAGTCTTTTCTTTCATTTTCACTCTTTATACCCCCTGTATAGTAGTAGCACTCCTGTCTTGCTTGGGGTTAAAAAAAGAAGTAATAGTTATTGGTGGCCACATTCTTAACAAATTAAGATACGCAGATGACACAGTGTTGATAGCAGACACAGCAAACAACGACAGGCACTCTTACAAGACTAAACATCAACCGCCATCTTCTGTTGAACTTCATTCATCTTTTATCCTTGTTTTTTAATCTCCCTGTACACAGTCTTTTCTCTCACTTTCACTCTTTGTAATCCCCTGCATACTAGTGGTACTCCTGCTTTGATTGGGGTGAAATGATTAAAAAAGCAAAAAAGGATTATTTTTGGTGGCCACCATCTTAAGAAAGATGCCAATGACATAGTAGACGCAGAAAGAAAGCTACAAGCACTACAGGAGATAGTGAAGGAAAGCAAAATAAAAGGACTAAATATCGACTCAAAGAAGATGGAAGATATGGTTTTCAGCAAAAGAAATAGAATGAGAATTACAAATTTCATTGGTGTAAATAAAGATGCCTTCCAGACATTAAGCAAATTCTTAAGAAACAAAAATTTCATTGGAAACAAAGAAAATGAATTCTAATCTGTTATGGAATATCAGGAATCTGTTATGGAATATCAGTACTTTATCTGATAACTGATATTTCTATTGTTTTTAATGCAATATGGGAACCAGTGATGCAGAGAGCTTAAAATAATAATAACAAAGAAATATGAGCTCTGGTAAAAAAAAAAAATTGTCACTGAGACGTTAGTTCTATAAATCCTAATCACTGGTTGACTAATCCAAAAGTATTAGGTTGGTGCAAAAATAATGACGTAGTAATGTCGTTTTTTGACGTTAAAAAATACGTCAAAAAACGACATTATTACGTCATTATTTTTGCACCAACCTAATAACATGACCCAAAGAGTTGTGAGTTCAATACTTGGCTATGGCAGAGGGAACAAAAACAAGGAGAGTTGAGTTACTAAACAGAATTAACTGAAACGATGATATCCAAAAAAAGTCATGGCATGTGGAACTAGAACAGTCTACTCCTGTGCTCTACCATCCTAGATAAACTACATCTAACAGAAAGGCCTCTGACAGGAATATTTTGAGGAGCATGGAACCACCTAACTGCTGTTGTTCCCAGGTCCATCCTGACC
Organism: Acanthosepion lycidas; assembly: GCA_963932145.1. Classification (NCBI taxonomy): domain Eukaryota; kingdom Metazoa; phylum Mollusca; class Cephalopoda; order Sepiida; family Sepiidae; genus Acanthosepion; species Acanthosepion lycidas. The sequence continues at coordinate 39,908,363 of OZ010603.1, forward strand.
CTGGGTGGTAGCACTTGTTAGGGTCTTAGCTATGGGCCAATAGTTAACCCCAAACTGGGGTCAAAACACTATGAATATATAAGAATAGATTTTTATAGTAAAAAAAATAAACAAAAATATTCTATAGTCAAGATATTTCCCCCTTCAAAGTTGAAACATTCATTTTTGTTTCAGCAGAAAGTTTCGCCATGATTTTGGTGTAAAAAAAAGCAAGCTAATGTTCAACTACAATGACTTGCACATCCTGGTTAAAACAATGAATCATATCTGCCAGCAAGGCAGATTTTAAGTAGCGTTGAACCACATCTTAACTGCTAGTGTCCCCTGATTAACACTGGCCCAGGGTGATCTCTATCTATAAAAGGCAGGATATGTGTGTGTGTGTGTGTATGTGTGTGTATGTGTGTGTGTGTGTGTGTGTAACGAATGCACGGCCGCAATTTTCAACGGATTTGCACCAAAATTTACATGCACATGCTCCAAGTTAGTAGGAAGCCCAAGACCGACTTTGCATTTCCCAACTCCCATCGATAGTGGAAATAATCGATTTTTTCATGCTTCACGGCAGTTTTCATGTAGTTTGTGGCTATTTTCTACTGGCTAGAGTGAGAGCCTATAGCTGGCTGCCACGAATAGGCAGGAAGATTCTATTGGCCAGCGTGAGAGCCAACAGCTGACTGACACGAATGTTAAGTAGCATGCAAAAAAAAATCGATAGCTGCATTCATCACAAGTGGGAAAAATTTAAATCTGCATGGCACTTTACTGCAATTGGCTCATTCGCTTGCTTAAACTCAACGTTGATTCTGATTCCACAGAACTGGGTTGGGCGTAAAAAAGTATTTGTTGTTAACATTCTTTTTTCATTCGTTTTTCCAGTTTTGAGTCCTTTTTTAAAGCTGATCGTTTTGTGTTCATTTTGTTTAGTTCTTTTTTTGTAACAGATTTAATGTTTAGTATAGAGCTTAGAAAAAATATTCGCAGTGTGAGATAGGCAAGAAGTAAGGCATGTAGCAACATCAGCAAGGAAGGGAAAAATATTTTAAGTCAAGTGATAGCGATTGCTGTATGAGTCGTACGATTTTTTAATCAAGCGCGGGCAACACCGGGCCATGCTGCTAGTAGATTATAATAGTGAAAAAAAATTCCAGCAATAGAAAAAACCTCCTGGGTATGATGATAAACTAAATCCGGCAGCAAAGACTCTGATTGGGAGGTTTTTGAGGAGTATGGAGCCACCACTTAATTGCTGTTGTTTCTAAGTTCACCCTGATCTGGGGTGGTAGCACCTGTTAGGGTCCCAGCTATGGACAAATAGTTAATCCCCAGACTCGGATCAAAACACTATAAAAGTATAAAAATAAAAACATACAGTAATGCATTTTTGAAAAATATATACTACTAACAATATATTTGACTCTCAACAAAAACCCTCTTTACAAAAAATATGTCAATGAAACCTGATCTTCTACAAACTGATTCCTTATAAAGAAGAAAATCTCTGAATCCAAAATGTTTGAGAAGCCTATCCGAAATAATTGCCACTATCTTTCTCAAGTATGCATGATAATTCCCAAATAATAAAAAAATGGAATCTGTGAAAAGCCATGATCGCTTACATTTTGAAGGGACATGGCATTAAGAAATGCTCCCACCAAATCTAACCTATGACCAAACTTACCTGATCTGGCTATGGGTTAAATAGTGGAGCAGAACTAGGAAGCCATTGTAAGGAAAGAACATGCAGAATTCATTCTAGACCATAGAGAAAGCAATAAAAAACTACTCCCCTATCTTTCCTAAGAATGCTTGACAGATCACAGATAATACAGAAAATGAAATACTGAAAAGCCATGATTGCCTACCCGTGAAGGGATATGTCATTAAAAAACATAAAACCTAGACTAATTATGACTAAAATTACATCACCCTGCCATGGCTTAAATAGTTGATTAGAACTGTGAAATCAGTCTAAGATAATGAAAACTAAATTCGAAATCGTAGAAAAAGCGATAGAAAACTCCACCACAATCACCACAGTTCAGAGAGAGTTAAGGAAATGATATCTGTGGAGAGCCGTAATCACCTACGTCGTGTCCTAAATATATGACTGCAATTAACTTTCCCTTCTTAGAATTCTCCGCCTCCGTTTTAGTTGAATGGGAGCCGAATGTCTCTTATTTAAGAAACAGTGTTCTAAATGAAAACCACTTTCACATGACCATAATAAATGGTTTGCGTCTAAGTCATAGAAGCAAAGAACAAATACAGATGCGTTTTTATTTAATAATATGTCGGACTGTTATTTATCCGAGATTCAATTAAGGTCGAAAACAACGTCGACAAAATAAAGAGAAAGAGGTGCCTAATTATAAATTAGTACATAAGTATATTATTTTATCAATGTTTACTTGCTACGTTCGACAATGATTGTGGTAATATTTTTTTTCCAAACCAAGATATTTGAGGTGGGAAAGATGATCTGATAAATAAAAGGTGAAGTTAAAGGGTTAGAGCAAAGGGTCAGAGGTTTCTTAAAGCTATCATGACGATCGATGAGTGTAACAAATCTGTTTAAATCAATTCATCTCGAAGTTATAAGAATAAAGAATGTTTTTTTTTATTCATTGTATGTTTGGTTTGTTTTGGTGCAAAACAATTTAACATTTTCGGTCTATTTAACGGCAAATTTTGGTTCTTTTAATGCCTGACAGTTTGTTTTTGTTTTTTTTTTTTTTGGGGGGGTTGTGTTTTTTTTTGCATGAGAGTCAGAAACAGTGGACATGCGTTTGGTTTGTACAAGAGTCAAAAAGATAGACTTAGGTTTGACTTGCACGAACGTCTAAAATAATAGACGCAGTTTTGTTTTGTCCAAGTCAAAAAAGGTAAAAAGTTTGAGTATGTCGAGTTATCTCCTCCTAATTTTCGAAACCGTTACTAGGGGACGCTTTCCGGCACTATAAATAATCTCCGATAATTATTCGCAGCCTCTTCGTACTTAACTTCAGTCGAAGATTCGTCTCCAGCTAAGCTAGTCTCTGCCTTCGGGCAGAGATGAACCCAGACGAGGTTATGCCGAAGAGCAGAGTTTCGTCTGGGGTGGTAGACAGCTACCCGACCCCGTTTTTTACGGGGTCTATGAGGAATCTTTGCCCGAGGCTACGGGCTCGGATACCCCACAATAAATTCGGCCTTCTGCCTCATCTGAGCGCGTGGGGCGGTTGGCAAATATCCTTCTTACTTTACAGTGGTTTTCAACTGTGTGCTTGTCAAACTCTCTGCCTCCAGACAGATGAGAACCCAGACGAGGCTATGCCGCAAGGCAGAGTCTCCTCTGAGTATTGTAGACAGCTACCCGAACCTGTGTATACGGGGGTCTACGGGGAATTTTTGCCCAAGCCTACGAGATCGGTTCATCCGATATTAAATTCGACTTTGTGCCACATCTGACCGCGTTGAGGGGTTAGTGAATATCTTCTTACTTTTTACTGTGGTCTTCCATAGTGTGCTTGTCAAAACTCTCTACGTCCGGCAGAAATGAGAGTCAGAAACATGAGTTTCCGCCTATCCCAGACGAGACTCTGTTCTGCGGTATAACCTCGTCTGGGATAGGTAGACAGCTACCCGACCCCGTGTATACGGAATCTACGGGGAATTTTTTCCCGAACCTACGAGCTCGGATACCCTACAATAAAACTCGTCCTTGTACCACATCCGACCACGTGGGGTGGTTAGTGAATCTTATCTTACTTTTTACGTCAACATGTAAATTTCTCGCGTAAGAACATGTTCTCTTTTTGGGATACACACGAACAATACCCGCAATGTACGTATTGTATATGTAACACTTTACTGTTAATACATTATCATTTGTTTGTACATATATATATATATATATATATATATATATATATATATATATATATATATATATATATATATCCTTGCTGTTTCTTTAAATTTTTTTAGATGGAGTCTACCATGTTGGTTGTGGGCATTTCAGGAGGCACACATATTTATCTCTCAACGCGTACACCGGCCCGCAACAGGTATGTATTAGTGTTTAAAAATTTAGATGTAGTTTTTCTTTACATGAATGTCTAAAATAGCAGACGTAGGTTTGGCTTATCCGAGGGTCAAAGGGTGTGGCACAGGTTTGGTTTTCAAAAAAAAAAAAAATGTCCCAGAAAAATATCACTGAGAATTAGTTCCAGGAAAGAATCACAGAAGTCGTGCTAAACGTGATTCTTAAAAGAAAAAAAAAGCATCAATTCTTTGTATATATCAGCAGAATAAATGACTAATTTTATTACTATAAGCTAAAAGTCAATTTTATCAACGTTTGGTTAATTATTCAACTTTTTATTTCATACGTATTTCATCTGCTGCCAATTAAATATGACATCTGTAAGATTCAGATCCTGTATTCTTCTCAAAACTTTAAAAAGTAAACAAAACATAGGCTCCAAATTAAATTACACAACCAACGTAATTTGATTGGTTCAAAAATATCACATGGCATGTCGTTGACTACGTCTGAACTTAATTTAACTTGATTAAAAGTACAGTGGCGCCAAAATTTTAAAACATTTTCTGGGGCCTATCATGTGATATTATATTGCTTATATAAGCAAAAAAAAATTAAAAAGCAGGAGAGTGGGGAAAAACCAGCCGAAAAATCTACACGCCAGGTGACGACACTCATTATAAAATAACTTTTGTTGCGGATGTGTGTGATGTGTGTTGGAGAAGAATAGGTTTGAATTATCAGAATGTTTAAAATTGTGTGTGTTCAATAATCTTCCATCCACAACAATTAATAGAAGACAGAGAAATAAAGATTCATAAACATCTTTTCAAAACGTAACAATTGAATTTATTAATATTTGATATACATGCATGTGAACTGAAAAATTAGACAGAGTTGTGTCTCTTAGATTAGGTAAATATTTGTACCTAAGCTCATAAAGTGAAAGTAATTATTAAACTGTAGTTTAGAAGAATAAAGTTTCTCTAGCATGTTTGGAATTGTGTATTGTACAAGTTGGTAAAAGTTCAGAAGAGATTTCAGAGTTCGGACTTGCGTGAATGTTGGTAATGGTCTTTAACGTCTGACCGCAAAGGTCAAGACGGGAGTTCTTGAAGATTACATTTTGGTACTTGGTAGCAAGGAATGAGACGCGAGAGAGATGAATGAAAAGAAACCCGAGGGAGTTTACACGTGTTCTGTTTATATATCATCGTGAATCACGTGACTGGCTCAGATGGAAAACGCGGTAAAACAGATTTGTCGCGTGCAGGATATCTGATTGGTCGGAACTGACCAATCGGCGAGCTAGATTGAAGGTGATTAACCAATGGATGCTTGTTATATATTTGTAAGATTGTGACAGTGAAAATTATAACTATTATAATTATTGAACTCACACTCTCAAGGAAACATGGCACGCTGGATAAAGGCGTTGGTTAGATCCAGTGACAGGACCCAAAGAGTGTGAGTTCAATACCCGGTTATGGCAGTGGAGAACTTGGACAGGGGAATTAACAGGAGATAACTGATGACTGACAACCATTAAACATGGCACGTGGAACTAGAACAGTCTACCCCAATGAGCGAAATAAAGGGTTCAGTTCGACATTCCAACCACCTGAAGAAGGTCGGAGCGTACAACGGCCGAAACGTTGTAAAAAAAATATGGCGACAAAGATGAGGGCAATAGTCCGAATAATGTAAATTGTGTACATACCTCATCTCAGAAATATAGACAGATTTTTGTAAAAGTTTATTTCTGGCCGGTATATATGTTGAGAGATAAAAATGTGTGTCTCCTGAATGTCCACAGTAAACATGGCAGACTCTGGATATGAGTCCACGTAAATAAATAAAAGAAACGACAAGAATCAATATATATGTACATATAAATGATAATATATTAACAAGAAAAGTATACAAGTGAAAAAGACAATAATGCTTGTGGCAAATGAATGTGAAAACTGTTTTGGTATAAAGTATGTGTAGTGAGTGAATGTGCGTACGTATATATGAGTGTGTGTATATATATATATATATATATATATATATATATATATATATATATATATATATATGTGTGTGTGTGTGTACTGCCCATATGTTTCCCAAAATGGAACGTGTTCTTCCGTGAGAGAAAAGTGAGAAAATTATATCGCCGACTATTTATGGAATGGAAAGCTTTCCCTAGAAGAGGTTTCGAAAATTAGGAGGATGTAACCTGACAAGATGATATCAACCAATCCCAAGTAGAATTAATGCTTCTTATAATTTAACCATATAAAAACAGCCTTATTCAACTCCTTTAATTATCTCAAAATGGACACGTTTCAATTTTTTTTTTAAGATTAGGAAATAAAAAATCATACGGTACTAAACCAGGACTGTGAGATGGATGTCTAATAAATTCTGATTACGTGAACATTGTTCGAAAATAATTGTTTGAAAACAATTATTCGAATTGTAAATTGTTTGAATGAAAATTAATCGAAAGGGCAATTATACGAAATGATAATTATTCGAAAAGCAAAATTCTTCATTGCAATAAAAATGTAAAAATTAAAAGAGGAAATACACAGATGATAATTATTGAAAATACAAATATCGTTTATAAAACAATAAGAAAAATCCTTATAATCTTTAGTTATATGATACTGCACGCAAATAGTCAACCACTGAAAAGTACCCGTTAAAAGATGCCACTAATTTTTTAAGTTTTCCGTTTACGTCGCGGTATTTTTTGGCGCTCTTGATATTTTGGCAACCTACACTTTTGCAATATGGATTTCTTGCAAATCCTGTTCTTTTTAAAGAACGTCAAAAAAGGTTCTATATTGTGGGAAGGCTCTTACTGTAAAAAAACTCTATGCCATCTTTCAAGGGCATTATTAGATCTAGGTAAATCAGCATTGACACTGAAAGCAAGACCACATACGTATTTCAAATATAGATCTTTCAAATAATTATCATTTGGTATAATTGTCCTTTCGATTAATTGTTCATTCAAACAATTTACAATTTGAATAAATGTTCTTCGAATAATTGTTTTTGAACAATTTTCTCAATACGAAAATTCTTGGGTTGTTTTTATTGTTTGATGAAAAGAATGAGTATGGGCATTATTATCGTGGTAAAGAATTCTTTGACGAAGCTTCTGGCGATGCTGTTTTCATAAATCTTTCACATAATTTCCTCAAAAGACTTTCCTAATAAACAAATGCCATTATTTTTTTTATTCTAAAATGTCAACGAGCAAAACGTCCCCAGAATCACAGAATATTGTCAACATAAATGTTCCTCCTGGCTGAAATCTTTAGTCCTTTGGGCAGCCAGGACATTATTTGAGGTTTATCTTCAAGATAGAAATGTTGAAGCCAGGTATCCATCTCCAGTTACTTTTCGCCTCAGAAGACATTCAGTATTTTGATTATATTCATTTAAAATTTCCATTTGAAAAACCTGCGCTTTTCAGGGCAGAAATTTTGGTACCCAATGATCAAAAACGTTTTCTCGACTTTCATTTTTCAGATACAATTTTAAAATCAGCTGAGATGTTTATGTGTTTAATGTTATTTCTACTGTTAATCGTCGGTCGCCCTCAACTTAATCTCGTTGAGGATCGTTTTTGTCTTCAAATTCTCTGTCGATCTGTTCGTCAACATCAGCTCCATCGTGTCCTTCTTTGAAACAAATATATTGTTGAAACTTGACTAACGCATGGAATAATAATGCAACACAAAATGTACTTAGAACAAAATGTATTGAAACAAGAAAGTGTACACAATATTTACATATACTGTTTTGTATATTCCTGGGAAGACCGTTCCTGGAGAATGTGTTGACTGAGTCGCAGTCGGGCAGAGTCTCTGGTTGAATCTCTTGATTCCTTCCCTCTCTTCCCGGTACCAACCATATTTATATGGTTGGTACTCCACTATGCAAATTAGGTGGATCCTACCAAAACATATATAATAGCCTTAAACAAACCTCCATAAACCCTTCTCCAGGCACGAAAATGTCCTCAGTCATCCAAATAAGTTTTAACAAAAATTTGACGTTAGTTCTCCAAATTTTCATGCTACAAGGAGAATTTTTTAAAATCACATCATTTTATGCGAGGCAGTAAAGACACTAAGTTACAATGATTTACTGAGTGTTAGAGAATATGAAAGAAAGATAAACATTATTAAGGAACGAGAACAGTAACCAAGAATAAAGTAGATGATGATTGATAATTTATTTAAACTTTTAAAGATCAAAGTTGGCTGGAAAACATGGAACCGGAAGAGAGTTCCACAAGAGAGAAGTGTGATAGAAGAAACTTTTACCATAGAACTTACGGTTGTTGCTTTTTTTTTTAAATGACGTAAACCCCAATCTATTGCTTCAAAAACGCAATTTCTCGTAATGTTCGCATAACGATCATAGTAAGGAAAATAATGGAAACACCAGGTTGAGCGAAGAAGGTTTTAATCCCATGAGCACATGGGTTGAGAATATATTAGTTCAAGGCGATAAGTGTACGACTGGAAAGAACTTCACCTTTGCCGAGATTCTAAGTGCAGATGTTCTACTCATAGAAGAGGGATGGGCTCATGTTTCAATAATAAGTGTAGTGAAGTTTATTCAGTCTAAAACGGTAGATGTTGGTTTTGGTTTGCATAAGTGTCTAAAAAGGTAGACAGGCTTTGTTTGATTTGCATTAATGTCTAAAAAGGTAGATATTGGTTTGGTCTGCATCAGTGTCTAAAAAAGTAGACAGGCTTTGTTTGATTTGCATGAATGTCTAAAAAGGTAGATATTGGTTTGGTCTGCATCAGTGTCTAAAAAAGTAGACAGGCTTTGTTTGATTTGCATGAATGTCTAAAAAGGTAGATGTTGGTTTGGTTTGCATCAGTGTCTAAAAAGGTAGACAGGTTTTGTTTGATTTGCATGAATGTCTAAAAAGGTAGATGTTGGTTTGGTTTGCATCAGTGTCTAAAAAGGTAGACAGGTTTTGTTTGCATGAGTGTCTAAAAATTTGACGCATGTTTGATTTACATGAGCGTCAAAAAAGCTAGACATAGATTTGGTTTCTCCAAAATCCAAGTTTTCTTTCATGCCAGTTAATCTCAAAATAGTTGCCTAGTTGTCTTGCGATAGGTTTTGTCTATGAAATTTTTAAATAACTTTTGTATTTTCCTATAATTTACTCCAAAGACCTTTTAATTATCATGTTTTATAGGGAATATGAACTCAAATTCTGAACGGGTATTGTTATGTGTCATTAGCACGATGCCCTTGGAAAGAATTCTTCTTCTGGGTTACATGAAAGATCAGTGAGTGAGTGGTGTAAAGGATGATAGCTCAGAATGATAATTTGGAGTTTGAGAAAGGTATAAATCCATCTATTCTTGCCTCAGCATATGAGGACTTATATCTGGAAAACTAACGGTTACCTCCCCCAAATTGATAATGCAATATTGACTCGCTAAAAATAAAAGCAATTATTCTTACAATTCAGAATATATTTCGGCTTTAAATAACCCACAGGGTGCAAAAACATAGGTGACTGATTTACCATAAAATTAATTACATACTTAGGTGAGACGGGTTAGAACTTGAGATAATTATTGGTTTCTTTTCAGAAGATTGGATGGCTCATACAAACCTCTATTCTGCCTTTTTTTGTCTCCAATCTATGATTGTTTTGTGTAAATAAGGAGCTATTCAGTAATTTAGGGAATTTAATCAAGACAAAGATTACTTATGGCAATTCCTAGTTTTTACCATCTACTTCAAAACAATCTGCGGCCCTTTTTTCGCAGACTACAAAGGAGACTGCTCATGAAGATTTGTGGCAAAAATCACAACTGTATCCTTTGCTGTTCAAATTCTTCCTACTTGTGACTTGCAAATTATTTAACGAGACATGAGTTAATGTGTATATATATATATATATATATATATATATATATATATATATGTATATATATATATATGTTTGTGCGTGTGTGTGTGTGCTCTATGACTATCTGTCTATCTATCTATCTATCTATCTATCTATCTATCTATCTATCTATCTATCTATCTATCTATCTATCTATCTATCTATCTATCTCTTTCTCTCGCTCTCTCTCTCTATATATATTGATAAGCCAGAAAAAAAATCAGTGTATCAAGTTATCCACGTCACGCCCCCCCCCATATATATATATATATATATATATATATATATATATATATCTTAAAAAGAAGATAGAAACGGCAAATGTTTTTGGTTGTAACGTGGTTTGCTTGTTTTTTTAAAAGAAAAACATATATATTATATATATATATATATATATATATATATATATATATATATATATATATATATATATATATATTTGTTTTATTCTCCATAATGAAACATCTAGGTAAAATAAAAAAAAACTCCATATTACAACCAAAAACATTTACGGTTTCTTTACTCTTTTTAATATATACACTTTTCTCTCGTTGGAACAACTATAACCTATTCCCTATATATATATATATATATATATATATACGTGTGTATGTGTGTGTGTGTGTACACATTAACAGGTGTCTGATTAAACAATTTAGAAATGTTTTGTTTTCTTATTTTTAATAGGATCCGCTTGTAATTACAAACAAAATTCTCATTATCCTTATTAAAGGAAGAAAGAAAATTACAGTGTTGATTCATATTCATTTAATTCTGAGTACTTTCGACATTAGCATAATGTCATCATCAGGATGCTGTTTTTTTTTAATCAAAAAATTGTGATCATAATTTTTCTAAGATAAAATTGTATTTACTTGGAAATTAAATTTTTACTTGTTAAGAATAATTTTTAAAAAAATTTATGATGTATATGTGAAAGGAAGGAAGGTAAGTAACTTATGTTTGTGTGTATCGGTCCCACACTGTTCATATACGTTTATGTGTGAGCGTGCCTGTATGTATGTCTGTGTATGTATAAGTGGCGTTCCAACAACAATTTTTCCTCCCACTATCATAAAACACTGATATACACAACCATAAATAAATCCAAAATTTTTAAAATGAATCTCTATGTCTGACAATCACACAGCGTGTGAAACCAAGGTCAGAAATTTACATAAATCCAACTAAATAAGTAGTATATATATATATATATATATATATATATATATATATATATATATATATATATATATAGATAGATAGATAGATAGATAGATACATAATATTAGTGGTCAATTTATATATATATATATATATATATATATATATATATATATGTATATATATATATATATATATATATATATATATATTTCCAAGAGGATAGAATAGGTAGAGTTCAATGTTCAAGACAGAGCAAGAATATACTATAAAATGAATGAATATTTGGATCGTTATTACAATTCCAATGTAATAAATTATAACCATGGAATATTAGTGTTTGAGCCTTTTATATTATATATATATATTATTGTTTTTAAACATGAGAACTCTTATGTAGCGTGTTGGAATCATATCTTTAAATAAATAATTATATATATATATATATATATATATATATATATATATAGTGAGAGAGAGAGAGAGAGAAAGAAAGATAATATTACTGGTCAATATATATATATATATATATATATATATATATATATATATATATATATATATATATATATGTACAGTAGCAGCCATAATATAAGGAACGGAAACAACGACGACATAAATATGTGTATTACTTAAAAAGTAATGCATGATTAGCAATGAAATTTTTACCGAATAAAGATTAGGGTGTAATGCATAAATATTATACAAAGTTAGAAAAATTTACATAATAGTTTTTTTTTTTTAAATAAAGATTAAATGGAACAAAGGAAATAAGCTACTGGACAAAAGTTAAGGAACGATGTTAAGAATTTGCATAAACTTTTAATTTACATTGTTAAAAATCTCGATGCAGCTTTTCAACAATAAGTAAAAGTTCATTTATCATTAGGACTTTATTTTTAAGCAATATGGCAACTCTCTTTTGAAGAAAAAAAAGACTCATTATTCTAACTAACAAGAAAAATGTCAAAGAAATTTCTGATATTTTTCATAGGTCTAAAAGTGCCGTTCATCATGTAATTAGCAGGTATAAAACCAAAAACCGGCAGACCTCCAAAAACATCGCAAAGAGAAGATCGAAGAATTGTTAGAATATCTACAAAAACCGTTTTGAAACTACTACATCAATTGCCCTTAAATTTAATGAAGAGACAGATAATAAGATCTCAAGGAAAACGGTTGCTCGCAGGTTAAAAAATGCAGGATGGCATGCTTGTATTCCAGCTTCGAAGCCTCTCATTTCAAAGCGAAACCAAAGGGCACACCTGGAGTATGCGGGAGAACATGTTGTTTGGACTGACACACAATGGGATACAGTTCATTTCAGTGACGAGTCCAAGTTTACTATATTTGGTTCTGAGGGCAAAAATTACGTACGCCGTAGAACAGGTGAAAGACTGTCTTCTCAATGTGTCAAGGAAAATGTTAAGTTTGGTGGCGGCAATGTGATGGTGTGGGGAATGATTTAATCTTCAGGAGTTGGCCCTATCATCCGCGTACATGGCAATATCAATGCTGAGATTTAGAAAAGGCTTCATCAGCAGCATGTGGTACCAAGATTACACCATAATCTTTATGAATCTCCTATTTTCAGGACAATGAACCCTGCCACAAGACTCAGAAGGTTATGGCTTTATTTGAAGAAGAAGAAATAACCCTAATAAGGTGGCCAGCCCAGAGCATCGACCTGAATCCAATAGAAAATGTTTGGAATATAATTGGAGAAAGGGCTCAGAAAAGAAACCCGAAAAACCAGGATCACCTATGGGAGGGAATTACTGCTGATTTTTGCAAGAAATTAATTTGATCATGTGGTCGACGATGCAGAGAAGTCATTGAAAATAAGGGGATGTTTACCAAATATTAAATTTTGTTGATATTTTGTTCACAATCAAGTATTAACAAGATCGTTCCTTAACTTTTGTCCAGTAGCTTATTTCCTTTGTTCCATTTAATCTTTATTTTTTTTAAAAAAACTATTATGTAAATTTTTGTAACTTTGTATAACATTTATGCTTTACACCCTAATCTTTATTCGGTAAAAATTTCATTGTTAATCATGCATTGCTTTTTAAGTAATACACATATTTATGTCTTTGTTGTTTCCGTTCCTTATATTATGGCCGCTACTGTATATATATATATATATATATATATATATATATATATATATATATATATAAATTACCAAGAGGATAGAATCCAGGTAGAACTCAATGTCCAAGTAGAATTCAATGTCCAGGACAGAGTAAGAATTTGTAGGTCTGATGAATTGGATTGTGAATACGATTCCAATGTAATAGGTTATAACCATGAAATATTAGTGTTTGAGCCTTTTATTATATATATATATATATATATATATATATATATATATATATATATATATATATGTGTGTGTGTGTGTGTGTGTGTGTATGTATGTATGTATGTATGTATATGGAGTGAGAGAAAGGGAGAAAGCCAGTGAGTTGCCCTGTTTTTTAGTCAATACAAAATCTGCTGATTAAATGGGAGGTACCAATGTCCACAGAAACGGAGTGGAGGCACAAACATTATCATTAAACGTTGACATCTTTGTGCCTACAATGAAGCTGAATAAACAATTTTTTTTACAATTGGGGATTGTCGCAAATACATTGAATCCAATTACTTCCAACTTATGAAATCAAAGAAACTACATATCTTCTAGAACTTCTACTTCTCTCAGAATCATATTGCTGTACAGATCGAATAAGTCTGGTGAGAAGACACATCCTTGTCTTACAACCTTGTCTATATTTGTATATTTACTGAACTCATTTTCTATCTGTATGCAGCCAGATTGCTGTCAGTATAGCTTCTGGATTATTCTAATATCCTTCCCAAAATATATCAAGATTACCTTGCAGTTTTGATCCCATCCCATTTTGTCCTGTTTCTGCCATCCATTCACACAGATTTCTTAAGTAGATTACTCACTGTTTCTCTTGCTTTTAGTCCATTCTGTGACTGTTACATTCTCCAAGCCTTCTTTCCTCATTATGTTCCAAAGGTTTTCAGCTGTGTGTTTCTTATTGTAAGTTTCATTGTCGTTCCTATTCTCCTTAAAACTTCGTTGTTGGTCACATGTTCTGTCCATAGTTTTCTTAAAGCAAATATGGAAGCCAAAACAAATATGCTCAATCGATGTAATTTCTGAATATATATATATATATATATATATATATAAATTATTATATTATATTTTATTAAATATTATTATCTTAATTTTATTGTTTTTGTAAATCCATTGTGAATTATGCACCTATGGAAGCCAAAACAAATATGTCTGAAAATATTTAAAAAAAATAATGCATAATCTGGAGTACTTAATAGAATTATATGTGAATAAAGAACTCCAGATAATGAATCTCAATTTTAAAAAAAATTCTTTGCATTTTAAGAGATTACGTTGAGTGAGCAGATATGTTTCAGCTTCCATAGGGGGAACAATTTACATTGAATTTTCTAAGTAAAATCTAATTTAGAAAAATTGATATTTTTGATCTAGAATACTTAATCGATACTGACACGAAAAAAAAATCATTATTTCTTGTCGCAGTGCCCATTGTACAATGTTAAGGATTTGTTTTACCCTAACAGTATATCTGTGAAACTTGACATTGGAAGATAAATTCTTTGAACTTTTATTTATCCATTAACTATATTTATTTCTATAAAAGAATCATATTTTTATAGTTTTTTTTTTAAAAACATAAACCTGTATGCAAGCATATGTTAATTAGAAAGACATATTAGATAAATAACTTTGAAATTTGTATATATAAGAGAAGTTGTAGATTTTGTTTGCAATCCTACTGACTATACCAGGAGGTCGGCAACCTTTTGCTAACTATGTGTTGACTTAGGGTTTTACAATCAATCATTGTGCCAACAGCATACGTATTTTTATACAATTCAAGGTCAATATAACTGTTCTACAATATATTTTATATAGTAATATATAGTATATATACTTTAGTATATATTAAAATTGAAACAGCTAAATATCTTCTTTGTGTTGTAGTGGTTATTGGTTCGGACTTTGTGATGTCATTTCCGGCTGCGTGTTATTGGTAATTGCTTGGCGTGCCACATGTAGCATGTGTGCTGTAGGTTGCCATCTCTTGGACTATACCATTACTTCACAATATCCATCCTTCAATTTAGAATCGTCTGTTTTCAATAGAAACATACGTAAAATCAGTAAGAAAAGCATTGTCTTGTGCCAAGAATTAAAACAAGTGTTACTGAAATGACAGAGCTATTAAATTGCGATGCCAATAACATGTAATTCTTATTTTCTCTAAATAACAGCATTTATGGAGTTGTTGTGTAGATATATCTCTCCACTCATATTCTAGGTCTACTCGCATCTTTGTTGTATGTGTAAGGTAGGATAGTGTGCCGACTGGAGCAGAGAGTTCAAAAGAATACTTGCAAATCAGCTAAGTGTTCCCAGAACCAGTTTCACGTTATCCAAGAATGATAAACGTCATAAAAGAAAGCAAGAAGAAAGGACTAACTATCAATTGTTAGGCAATGTGTATGTTTGTCAGGAAAAGAAACGACGCGGACTCAGAATTGGAGTCATGATAATCAAACAGTAATAAAAATTTAGATATCTTGTGTTTTAACAAAGGATGGAAGATGCAACACCGAAATCCGAAGGTGCATTGGGATAGCAAAATATGTCTTCCGGAAGTTAAGAAAAGTATTAAGATACAGGAAAACTTTGTTAGAAACAAAGAAAATAGTGCTGAACTGGGATGGAATATCGGCTCCCCTATCTGACAATGAATGCTAGATAATCTCCTCAAAGATGAAACTTGAGGCAACAGAAATCTGTTTCTACAGAAAGATGCTGAGAATACCATGGAGTGATCATGTGAGCAACGTCAAAGTTTTAGGGAAAATGGAAACAAAAATGATACCTATGTTTTGAATCAAAAAGAGACAGCTGGATTTTCTAGGGCACATAATGAGGAAAGTGGGCTTAGAAAATTTGATGCACAAATTTGAAGGTAAGAGGGACAAGAAAACAGTGCATGGCCTCTCTAACAAGCTTGTGTAAATGTTTGACAAAATGTACAATTAAGAGAGATAGCCAAAAGACAAATATTGATAAGAACTATAAAGGGAAGATACTGTGGAGAGCCATGATCTCTCAAAACCTGAAGTGATATGGTACACAGAAGAAGAAGTATATTTGTTTGATAGTTTTTTGTGTTATTTAACTGCAGTAAACCACCACCAGGAAATGTGTTAATTATAAAGCAGTACAAATGGTCTGCAACCAAACGTGTTTATTATCGGAAAGATTCCAATTTCACATGTGGCTCTTATGGTCACCAATAAAAGACAGCTCACACATCACAGAGCTATGTCCAGCTTGCACAACGCCGTTTTTTTTAGTTTCTTCTAGGCACGAAATCAAACACTTATGCGTAAAAGCAGAAATCCAACTTGTCTAATCAGGCAACATCCCCCTACTCCAGTTTTCATAATTCCAATAGCGATGATTTTTGATGCCAATTGAACACAGCAACTAAAAGAATACTGAACAGTTACTTGATATCTGTCCTAATGCATAGTAGTGAATACTGGACAATTTCCTTAAGGATGAAAAAAAGACTTGAACGAACAGAAATATGGTTTTACAGAAAGATCCTAACGATACCATGGGCCGAACATGGTTTTAGAGATGATGGAAACATAAAGGAAACTTATACTTCACACCAGGAAGAGACAGTTGAAACTTCTAAGGCACATGATGAGGAAGGAGGGCTTGGAAAATTTGACACTCACAGGACTAACTGAGGGCAAGAGGGAAAGAGGAAAACCACGCAAAACATGCTTGACGGACTTAAGTATGACAAGATAGACTTTAGAAATAACGAAAAGACAGAATTTATTTAGA
Organism: Acanthosepion lycidas; assembly: GCA_963932145.1. Lineage (NCBI taxonomy): Eukaryota > Metazoa > Mollusca > Cephalopoda > Sepiida > Sepiidae > Acanthosepion > Acanthosepion lycidas. The sequence continues at coordinate 39,925,427 of OZ010603.1, forward strand.
GCTTGGACAAGAAATTGTGGAGAGCCATGATCGCCAACGTCCTGAGGGGACGCAGCACGTAAAGAGAGGGGAGTAACGTGGTGTCTCAAGTGGCACCTTTTTTTGGTCAACGATTGTGAGACCAAGAATGTATGTACCAAGTATACGTTGACTGTTGGTTTGAACGACACACAACGTTGAACTGGAATTGGATTTGATGTGCTATTTGTCTTCATTAGGTATATCAAAATCCTTTCAAATTGCCGGTGGTACGGTTCTTGCACCACAAGTAGGGAACTGTACTTATCACATCCAGTTTAGTTTTCTTTTGAAATCACATATTCCTGGCATCCTTTTGCAGCTTTTACTCGAAGAATTACCCTAGAATTTTAACCCCATCATTGTTCCATATTGAAAAAGTGTTATTCAGCATAACAGACTTTGCACTACGTTAGTGAACATTCGGTATAATGGTAATGGTAATATTAGTAATGAGGTATTTCCTTATAAGGAAATATTAGGCAATCATTAATCAAGCAGCCAGCGCCATTTTACTTACGCTTTTCTTCACACCTAGGCTATTGGGTTGGAATCAAAGTGTAGTATCTGTTCTCCTCATCTATAATGGTAATATTAACCATTTCCTTATAAGGAAATATTAGGCAATCATTAATCAAGCAGCCAGCGCCATTTTACTTCCGCTTTTCTTTATGCCAAGGCTACTAAGTTGGAATCAAAGTGTAGTATCTGTTCTCCTCATCTATAATGGTAATATTAACCATTTCCTTATAAGGAAATATTAGGCAATCATTAATCAAGCAGCCAGCGCCATTTTACTTACGCTTTTCTTTATGCCAAGGCTACTAAGTTGGAATCAAAGTGTAGTATCGGTTCTCCTCATCTATAATGGTAATATTAACCATTTCCTTATAAGGAAATATTAGGCAATCATTAATCAAGCAGCCAGCGCCATTTTACTTCCGCTTTTCTTTATGCCAAGGCTACTAAGTTGGAATCAAAGTGTAGTATCTGTTCTCCTCATCTATAATGGTAATATTAACCATTTCCTTATACGGAAATATTAGGCAATCATTAATCAAGCAGCCAGCGCCATTTTACTTACGCTTTTCTTTATGCCAAGGCTACTAAGTTGGAATCAAAGTGTAGTATCTGTTCTCCTCATCTATAATGGTAATATTAACCATTTCCTTATAAGGAAATATTAGGCAATCATTAATCAAGCAGCCAGCGCCATTTTACTTACGCTTTTCTTTATGCCAAGGCTACTAAGTTGGAATCAAAGTGTAGTATCGGTTCTCCTCATCTATAATGGTAATATTAACCATTTCCTTATACGGAAATATTTGCTATTCATTGTTCGAGCAACCAGTGCTACTTGAGTTACACTTTTCTTCACACCTAGGCTATTGGGTTGGAATCAAAGTGTAGTATCTGTTCTCTTCATCTATAATATTATAATATTAACCATTTCCTTATAAGGAAATATTAGGCAATCATTAATCAAGCAGCCAGCGCCATTTTACTTACGCTTTTCTTTATGCCAAGGCTACTAAGTTGGAATCAAAGTGTAGTATCGGTTCTCCTCATCTATAATGGTAATATTAACCATTTCCTTATAAGGAAATATTAGGCAATCATTAATCAAGCAGCCAGCGCCATTTTACTTACGCTTTTCTTTATGCCAAGGCTACTAAGTTGGAATCAAAGTGTAGTATCTGTTCTCCTCATCTATAATGGTAATATTAACCATTTCCTTATAAGGAAATATTAGGCAATCATTAATCAAGCAGCCAGCGCCATTTTACTTACGCTTTTCTTTATGCCAAGGCTACTAAGTTGGAATCAAAGTGTAGTATCGGTTCTCCTCATCTATAATGGTAATATTAACCATTTCCTTATAAGGAAATATTAGGCAATCATTAATCAAGCAGCCAGCGCCATTTTACTTACGCTTTTCTTTATGCCAAGGCTACTAAGTTGGAATCAAAGTGTAGTATCTGTTCTCCTCATCTATAATGGTAATATTAACCATTTCCTTATAAGGAAATATTAGGCAATCATTAATCAAGCAGCCAGCGCCATTTTACTTACGCTTTTCTTTATGCCAAGGCTACTAAGTTGGAATCAAAGTGTAGTATCTGTTCTCCTCATCTATAATGGTAATATTAACCATTTCCTTATAAGAAAATATTAGGCAATCATTAATCAAGCAGCCAGCGCCATTTTACTTACGCTTTTCTTTATGCCAAGGCTACTAAGTTGGAATCAAAGTGTAGTATCGGTTCTCCTCATCTATAATGGTAATATTAACCATTTCCTTATAAGAAAATATTAGGCAATCATTAATCAAGCAGCCAGCGCCATTTTACTTACGCTTTTCTTTATGCCAAGGCTACTAAGTTGGAATCAAAGTGTAGTATCGGTTCTCCTCATCTATAATGGTAATATTAACCATTTCCTTATAAGAAAATATTAGGCAATCATTAATCAAGCAGCCAGCGCCATTTTACTTACGCTTTTCTTTATGCCAAGGCTACTAAGTTGGAATCAAAGTGTAGTATCGGTTCTCCTCATCTATAATGGTAATATTAACCATTTCCTTATAAGAAAATATTAGGCAATCATTAATCAAGCAGCCAGCGCCATTTTACTTACGCTTTTCTTTATGCCAAGGCTACTAAGTTGGAATCAAAGTGTAGTATCTGTTCTCCTCATCTATAATGGTAATATTAACCATTTCCTTATAAGGAAATATTAGGCAATCATTAATCAAGCAGCCAGCGCCATTTTACTTACGCTTTTCTTTATGCCAAGGCTACTAAGTTGGAATCAAAGTGTAGTATCTGTTCTCCTCATCTATAATGGTAATATTAACCATTTCCTTATAAGAAAATATTAGGCAATCATTAATCAAGCAGCCAGCGCCATTTTACTTACGCTTTTCTTTATGCCAAGGCTACTAAGTTGGAATCAAAGTGTAGTATCTGTTCTCCTCATCTATAATGGTAATATTAACCATTTCCTTATAAGGAAATATTAGGCAATCATTAATCAAGCAGCCAGCGCCATTTTACTTACGCTTTTCTTTATGCCAAGGCTACTAAGTTGGAATCAAAGTGTAGTATCTGTTCTCCTCATCTATAATGGTAATATTAACCATTTCCTTATAAGAAAATATTAGGCAATCATTAATCAAGCAGCCAGCGCCATTTTACTTACGCTTTTCTTTATGCCAAGGCTACTAAGTTGGAATCAAAGTGTAGTATCGGTTCTCCTCATCTATAATGGTAATATTAACCATTTCCTTATAAGAAAATATTAGGCAATCATTAATCAAGCAGCCAGCGCCATTTTACTTACGCTTTTCTTTATGCCAAGGCTACTAAGTTGGAATCAAAGTGTAGTATCTGTTCTCCTCATCTATAATGGTAATATTAACCATTTCCTTATAAGGAAATATTAGGCAATCATTAATCAAGCAGCCAGCGCCATTTTACTTACGCTTTTCTTTATGCCAAGGCTACTAAGTTGGAATCAAAGTGTAGTATCTGTTCTCCTCATCTATAATGGTAATATTAACCATTTCCTTATAAGAAAATATTAGGCAATCATTAATCAAGCAGCCAGCGCCATTTTACTTACGCTTTTCTTTATGCCAAGGCTACTAAGTTGGAATCAAAGTGTAGTATCGGTTCTCCTCATCTATAATGGTAATATTAACCATTTCCTTATAAGGAAATATTAGGCAATCATTAATCAAGCAGCCAGCGCCATTTTACTTACGCTTTTCTTTATGCCAAGGCTACTAAGTTGGAATCAAAGTGTAGTATCTGTTCTCCTCATCTATAATGGTAATATTAACCATTTCCTTATAAGAAAATATTAGGCAATCATTAATCAAGCAGCCAGCGCCATTTTACTTACGCTTTTCTTTATGCCAAGGCTACTAAGTTGGAATCAAAGTGTAGTATCGGTTCTCCTCATCTATAATGGTATATTAACCATTTCCTTATAAGGAAATATTAGGCAATCATTAATCAAGCAGCCAGCGCCATTTTACTTACGCTTTTCTTTATGCCAAGGCTACTAAGTTGGAATCAAAGTGTAGTATCTGTTCTCCTCATCTATAATGGTAATATTAACCATTTCCTTATAAGAAAATATTAGGCAATCATTAATCAAGCAGCCAGCGCCATTTTACTTACGCTTTTCTTTATGCCAAGGCTACTAAGTTGGAATCAAAGTGTAGTATCGGTTCTCCTCATCTATAATGGTAATATTAACCATTTCCTTATAAGGAAATATTAGGCAATCATTAATCAAGCAGCCAGCGCCATTTTACTTACGCTTTTCTTTATGCCAAGGCTACTAAGTTGGAATCAAAGTGTAGTATCTGTTCTCTTCATCTATAATATTATAATATTAACCATTTCCTTATAAGGAAATATTAGGCAATCATTAATCAAGCAGCCAGCGCCATTTTACTTACGCTTTTCTTTATGCCAAGGCTACTAAGTTGGAATCAAAGTGTAGTATCGGTTCTCCTCATCTATAATGGTAATATTAACCATTTCCTTATAAGGAAATATTAGGCAATCATTAATCAAGCAGCCAGCGCCATTTTACTTACGCTTTTCTTTATGCCAAGGCTACTAAGTTGGAATCAAAGTGTAGTATCGGTTCTCCTCATCTATAATGGTAATATTAACCATTTCCTTATAAGGAAATATTAGGCAATCATTAATCAAGCAGCCAGCGCCATTTTACTTACGCTTTTCTTTATGCCAAGGCTACTAAGTTGGAATCAAAGTGTAGTATCTGTTCTCCTCATCTATAATGGTAATATTAACCATTTCCTTATAAGGAAATATTAGGCAATCATTAATCAAGCAGCCAGCGCGATTTTACTTACGCTTTTCTTTATGCCAAGGCTACTAAGTTGGAATCAAAGTGTAGTATCTGTTCTCCTCATCTATAATGGTAATATTAACCATTTCCTTATAAGGAAATATTAGGCAATCATTAATCAAGCAGCCAGCGCCATTTTACTTACGCTTTTCTTTATGCCAAGGCTACTAAGTTGGAATCAAAGTGTAGTATCTGTTCTCCTCATCTATAATGGTAATATTAACCATTTCCTTATAAGAAAATATTAGGCAATCATTAATCAAGCAGCCAGCGCCATTTTACTTACGCTTTTCTTTATGCCAAGGCTACTAAGTTGGAATCAAAGTGTAGTATCTGTTCTCCTCATCTATAATGGTAATATTAACCATTTCCTTATAAGAAAATATTAGGCAATCATTAATCAAGCAGCCAGCGCCATTTTACTTACGCTTTTCTTTATGCCAAGGCTACTAAGTTGGAATCAAAGTGTAGTATCGGTTCTCCTCATCTATAATGGTAATATTAACCATTTCCTTATACGGAAATATTTGCTATTCATTGTTCGAGCAACCAGTGCTACTTGAGTTACACTTTTCTTCACACCTAGGCTATTGGGTTGGAATCAAAGTGTAGTATCTGTTCTCTTCATCTATAATATTATAATATTAACCATTTCCTTATAAGGAAATATTAGGCAATCATTAATCAAGCAGCCAGCGCCATTTTACTTACGCTTTTCTTTATGCCAAGGCTACTAAGTTGGAATCAAAGTGTAGTATCGGTTCTCCTCATCTATAATGGTAATATTAACCATTTCCTTATAAGGAAATATTAGGCAATCATTAATCAAGCAGCCAGCGCCATTTTACTTACGCTTTTCTTTATGCCAAGGCTACTAAGTTGGAATCAAAGTGTAGTATCGGTTCTCCTCATCTATAATGGTAATATTAACCATTTCCTTATACGGAAATATTTGCTATTCATTGTTCGAGCAACCAGTGCTACTTGAGTTACACTTTTCTTCACACCTAGGCTATTGGGTTGGAATCAAAGTGTAGTATCTGTTCTCTTCATCTATAATATTATAATATTAACCATTTCCTTATAAGGAAATATTAGGCAATCATTAATCAAGCAGCCAGCGCCATTTTACTTACGCTTTTCTTTATGCCAAGGCTACTAAGTTGGAATCAAAGTGTAGTATCTGTTCTCCTCATCTATAATGGTAATATTAACCATTTCCTTATAAGGAAATATTAGGCAATCATTAATCAAGCAGCCAGCGCGATTTTACTTACGCTTTTCTTTATGCCAAGGCTACTAAGTTGGAATCAAAGTGTAGTATCTGTTCTCCTCATCTATAATGGTAATATTAACCATTTCCTTATAAGGAAATATTAGGCAATCATTAATCAAGCAGCCAGCGCCATTTTACTTACGCTTTTCTTTATGCCAAGGCTACTAAGTTGGAATCAAAGTGTAGTATCTGTTCTCCTCATCTATAATGGTAATATTAACCATTTCCTTATAAGGAAATATTAGGCAATCATTAATCAAGCAGCCAGCGCCATTTTACTTACGCTTTTCTTTATGCCAAGGCTACTAAGTTGGAATCAAAGTGTAGTATCGGTTCTCCTCATCTATAATGGTAATATTAACCATTTCCTTATAAGGAAATATTAGGCAATCATTAATCAAGCAGCCAGCGCCATTTTACTTACGCTTTTCTTTATGCCAAGGCTACTAAGTTGGAATCAAAGTGTAGTATCTGTTCTCCTCATCTATAATGGTAATATTAACCATTTCCTTATAAGGAAATATTAGGCAATCATTAATCAAGCAGCCAGCGCCATTTTACTTACGCTTTTCTTTATGCCAAGGCTACTAAGTTGGAATCAAAGTGTAGTATCTGTTCTCCTCATCTATAATGGTAATATTAACCATTTCCTTATAAGGAAATATTAGGCAATCATTAATCAAGCAGCCAGCGCCATTTTACTTACGCTTTTCTTTATGCCAAGGCTACTAAGTTGGAATCAAAGTGTAGTATCGGTTCTCCTCATCTATAATGGTAATATTAACCATTTCCTTATAAGGAAATATTAGGCAATCATTAATCAAGCAGCCAGCGCCATTTTACTTACGCTTTTCTTTATGCCAAGGCTACTAAGTTGGAATCAAAGTGTAGTATCTGTTCTCCTCATCTATAATGGTAATATTAACCATTTCCTTATAAGGAAATATTAGGCAATCATTAATCAAGCAGCCAGCGCCATTTTACTTACGCTTTTCTTTATGCCAAGGCTACTAAGTTGGAATCAAAGTGTAGTATCTGTTCTCCTCATCTATAATGGTAATATTAACCATTTCCTTATAAGGAAATATTAGGCAATCATTAATCAAGCAGCCAGCGCCATTTTACTTACGCTTTTCTTTATGCCAAGGCTACTAAGTTGGAATCAAAGTGTAGTATCTGTTCTCCTCATCTATAATGGTAATATTAACCATTTCCTTATAAGGAAATATTAGGCAATCATTAATCAAGCAGCCAGCGCCATTTTACTTACGCTTTTCTTTATGCCAAGGCTACTAAGTTGGAATCAAAGTGTAGTATCTGTTCTCCTCATCTATAATGGTAATATTAACCATTTCCTTATAAGGAAATATTAGGCAATCATTAATCAAGCAGCCAGCGCCATTTTACTTACGCTTTTCTTTATGCCAAGGCTACTAAGTTGGAATCAAAGTGTAGTATCGGTTCTCCTCATCTATAATGGTAATATTAACCATTTCCTTATAAGGAAATATTAGGCAATCATTAATCAAGCAGCCAGCGCCATTTTACTTACGCTTTTCTTTATGCCAAGGCTACTAAGTTGGAATCAAAGTGTAGTATCTGTTCTCCTCATCTATAATGGTAATATTAACCATTTCCTTATAAGGAAATATTAGGCAATCATTAATCAAGCAGCCAGCGCCATTTTACTTACGCTTTTCTTTATGCCAAGGCTACTAAGTTGGAATCAAAGTGTAGTATCTGTTCTCCTCATCTATAATGGTAATATTAACCATTTCCTTATAAGGAAATATTAGGCAATCATTAATCAAGCAGCCAGCGCCATTTTACTTACGCTTTTCTTTATGCCAAGGCTACTAAGTTGGAATCAAAGTGTAGTATCGGTTCTCCTCATCTATAATGGTAATATTAACCATTTCCTTATAAGGAAATATTAGGCAATCATTAATCAAGCAGCCAGCGCCATTTTACTTACGCTTTTCTTTATGCCAAGGCTACTAAGTTGGAATCAAAGTGTAGTATCTGTTCTCCTCATCTATAATGGTAATATTAACCATTTCCTTATAAGGAAATATTAGGCAATCATTAATCAAGCAGCCAGCGCCATTTTACTTACGCTTTTCTTTATGCCAAGGCTACTAAGTTGGAATCAAAGTGTAGTATCTGTTCTCCTCATCTATAATGGTAATATTAACCATTTCCTTATAAGGAAATATTAGGCAATCATTAATCAAGCAGCCAGCGCCATTTTACTTACGCTTTTCTTTATGCCAAGGCTACTAAGTTGGAATCAAAGTGTAGTATCTGTTCTCCTCATCTATAATGGTAATATTAACCATTTCCTTATAAGGAAATATTAGGCAATCATTAATCAAGCAGCCAGCGCCATTTTACTTACGCTTTTCTTTATGCCAAGGCTACTAAGTTGGAATCAAAGTGTAGTATCGGTTCTCCTCATCTATAATGGTAATATTAACCATTTCCTTATAAGGAAATATTAGGCAATCATTAATCAAGCAGCCAGCGCCATTTTACTTACGCTTTTCTTTATGCCAAGGCTACTAAGTTGGAATCAAAGTGTAGTTTCTGTTCTCCTCATCTATAATGGTAATATTAACCATTTCCTTATAAGGAAATATTAGGCAATCATTAATCAAGCAGCCAGCGCCATTTTACTTACGCTTTTCTTTATGCCAAGGCTACTAAGTTGGAATCAAAGTGTAGTATCTGTTCTCCTCATCTATAATGGTAATATTAACCATTTCCTTATAAGGAAATATTAGGCAATCATTAATCAAGCAGCCAGCGCCATTTTACTTACGCTTTTCTTTATGCCAAGGCTACTAAGTTGGAATCAAAGTGTAGTATCTGTTCTCCTCATCTATAATGGTAATATTAACCATTTCCTTATAAGGAAATATTAGGCAATCATTAATCAAGCAGCCAGCGCCATTTTACTTACGCTTTTCTTTATGCCAAGGCTACTAAGTTGGAATCAAAGTGTAGTATCTGTTCTCCTCATCTATAATGGTAATATTAACCATTTCCTTATAAGGAAATATTAGGCAATCATTAATCAAGCAGCCAGCGCCATTTTACTTACGCTTTTCTTTATGCCAAGGCTACTAAGTTGGAATCAAAGTGTAGTATCTGTTCTCCTCATCTATAATGGTAATATTAACCATTTCCTTATAAGGAAATATTAGGCAATCATTAATCAAGCAGCCAGCGCCATTTTACTTACGCTTTTCTTTATGCCAAGGCTACTAAGTTGGAATCAAAGTGTAGTATCTGTTCTCCTCATCTATAATGGTAATATTAACCATTTCCTTATAAGGAAATATTAGGCAATCATTAATCAAGCAGCCAGCGCCATTTTACTTACGCTTTTCTTTATGCCAAGGCTACTAAGTTGGAATCAAAGTGTAGTATCTGTTCTCCTCATCTATAATGGTAATATTAACCATTTCCTTATAAGGAAATATTAGGCAATCATTAATCAAGCAGCCAGCGCCATTTTACTTACGCTTTTCTTTATGCCAAGGCTACTAAGTTGGAATCAAAGTGTAGTATCTGTTCTCCTCATCTATAATGGTAATATTAACCATTTCCTTATAAGGAAATATTAGGCAATCATTAATCAAGCAGCCAGCGCCATTTTACTTACGCTTTTCTTTATGCCAAGGCTACTAAGTTGGAATCAAAGTGTAGTATCTGTTCTCCTCATCTATAATGGTAATATTAACCATTTCCTTATAAGGAAATATTAGGCAATCATTAATCAAGCAGCCAGCGCCATTTTACTTACGCTTTTCTTTATGCCAAGGCTACTAAGTTGGAATCAAAGTGTAGTATCTGTTCTCCTCATCTATAATGGTAATATTAACCATTTCCTTATAAGGAAATATTAGGCAATCATTAATCAAGCAGCCAGCGCCATTTTACTTACGCTTTTCTTTATGCCAAGGCTACTAAGTTGGAATCAAAGTGTAGTATCTGTTCTCCTCATCTATAATGGTAATATTAACCATTTCCTTATAAGAAATATTAGGCAATCATTAATCAAGCAGCCAGCGCCATTTTACTTACGCTTTTCTTTATGCCAAGGCTACTAAGTTGGAATCAAAGTGTAGTATCGGTTCTCCTCATCTATAATGGTAATATTAAACATTTCCTTATACGGAAATATTAGGCAATCATTAATCAAGCAGCCAGCGCCATTTTACTTACGCTTTTCTTTATGCCAAGGCTACTAAGTTGGAATCAAAGTGTAGTATCTGTTCTCCTCATCTATAATGGTAATATTAACCATTTCCTTATAAGAAAATATTAGGCAATCATTAATCAAGCAGCCAGCGCCATTTTTACTTAGCTTTTCTTTATGCCAAGGCTACTAAGTTGGAATCAAAGTGTAGTATCGGTTCTCCTCATCTATAATGGTAATATTAACCATTTCCTTATAAGAAAATATTAGGCAATCATTAATCAAGCAGCCAGCGCCATTTTACTTACGCTTTTCTTTATGCCAAGGCTACTAAGTTGGAATCAAAGTGTAGTATCGGTTCTCCTCATCTATAATGGTAATATTAACCATTTCCTTATAAGAAAATATTAGGCAATCATTAATCAAGCAGCCAGCGCCATTTTACTTACGCTTTTCTTTATGCCAAGGCTACTAAGTTGGAATCAAAGTGTAGTATCGGTTCTCCTCATCTATAATGGTAATATTAACCATTTCCTTATACGGAAATATTAGGCAATCATTAATCAAGCAGCCAGCGCCATTTTACTTACGCTTTTCTTTATGCCAAGGCTACTAAGTTGGAATCAAAGTGTAGTATCTGTTCTCCTCATCTATAATGGTAATATTAACCATTTCCTTATAAGAAAATATTAGGCAATCATTAATCAAGCAGCCAGCGCCATTTTACTTACGCTTTTCTTTATGCCAAGGCTACTAAGTTGGAATCAAAGTGTAGTATCGGTTCTCCTCATCTATAATGGTAATATTAACCATTTCCTTATACGGAAATATTAGGCAATCATTAATCAAGCAGCC
>OZ010603.1:39936869-39939369 GCA_963932145.1 Acanthosepion lycidas
GGAAACATTTGGAATTCATTTAGCTGCCAGTGCTACTTGAGTTACATGGTTTAGACTGAGATTTGTGTCCGAATAAAAATTTAACTGTGACAGCTAAAACATCGAAAAACTAAAACAGAATTTATCTATTTCAATGTTTCAGTCAGACAAAAGGCACAAGATGGTGGTCAAGTGAGGGTAGAAGATATTAGTCTTGAAGGGGAGAGGTTTTATAAAAATAAACCCGGATATTAACCTTATGACATTATATTGTGGTTATATGAAGAATCAAATGTTAATTTGAAACTAAGAGAGGAACAAAAAGTTTTTTTTTTTTTAAAGAAAGGCTTAAATTATATAGATAAACTTGTGTTTAAAAATACAAAATCATGCATAAAAGTACTATTCCAAAGACAAGTTATATTTAAAAATATGATATATCTAAATAAATGAAAAATAAGTCGTATTTAAATAATTTATTTTAAAATTAATTATATATATATATATATATATATATATATATATATATATATATATATATATATATATATGACTAATGAGTTTACTAATACATTGTAAATTTGAAAGAAAAAGATTGTCAGTGGCAGCTATTAACCAAGGATTACTCGTTATATTTTTATATATGTATATATATGTATGTATGTGCGTATTTGTGTATAATGAATTTTTAAGTGTTCCTTTTGTGTATGCTTGAATTGAAAACTTTTACATGACATTCAATATCTTCACCAGCATGTCATGGAATATACGAAATACACACGCACAGATATATATATATATATATATATATATATATATATATATATATATATATATATATATATATATATATATTACGAAATGGACAAAGTCCGACAATTTATTTATTAAAGACATTTTTATGTTTAACGTTCTTTTTATAGATACAAGTATTTAAGTAAATGCTCTGTTTATAATAAACAGTATTAAATAACATTTACCGGCCTGAATGTCCAAGAAATTTTCATAGAAAATATTCGTTCTTTGACAGGATTCGAACCTGCATCCTATACGGAACCGTCATTTACGCATGGAAGATTGAAGTTTATAAGCAGTAAATTCGACCTTACCTACCGAACGCTTCTTTGTAGCCTAACGGTAAGGCACGTCAGCGTAAATGACGGTTCCGTATAGGATGCCGGTTCGAATCCTGTCAAAGAACGAATATTTTCTATGAAAATTTCTCGGACATTCAGGCCGGTAAATGTTATTTAATACTGTTTATTATAAACAGAGCATTTACTTAAATACTTGTGTCTATAAAAAGAACGTTAAACATAAAAATGTCTTTAAGATATATATATATATATACAGTGCTGTTTGATAAAAGTCACTCACCTGATTTTTTTACTTAAAAATTTTTTCCCCTATTGTTTTAGGGTTCAAACTAATTTTTAATCTTACTACTATAAAGACCCCTTCCCGACCACCTGGTAAAAAAGTTTACTTACCCTAAGGTATTCTATTGATAATTATAATTTTGGATATAAATGACATTTACGGAAAAAACTCTGTGCAAAAAAAAGTGACTCACTAATTTCCTGCAACTAGTAATCAATAGAAACAAAACCGAACAGCTTTAAATAAAGAATAATAGAGGTATAATTTATTTATAATAGGTAATATTGTTCGAAATATTTAATAATCTATAGGTCCTCCTTTATTTTGAATAACCTTTTCAACCCTTTTTGGCATTGACTTGATTAGGTTCTGGCAAATCTCATCTCCAAGCATTGAATTCCATTCGGATATGAAATTCACAATCAAATCCTCTTTGTTGCTCAACTGCTTTCTCGAGAGCCTGTACTTTATAATGCTCCATAAGTTTTCTATGGGGTTGAGGTCAGGAGATTGGGGCGCCCATGTCATAACACTCACCTGCTTCTCATCAAAGTATTCCTTCATCAATTTTGATTTGTGACATGGAGCATTATCCTGCATAAAAATGAGCTTGGTAAGGTCGATTTGCACCCTTTCAGCAGAAGGGAGCAGACAAGACTGAAATTCTCTTCTACTGCTCGCTCCTGAGTGTCTTTTCAATAGGTTTTAAGAAACCAGTTTTATGAAAAGAAAAGCATCCTCAGAACATTATACTGAACGGATGCTTGACAGTATTTACTGCTCAATTCAAAGAGCTTTGAAGGTTGTTCTTCGGAGTTTAGATCGCTTATCCTTTGAATTTAGCTCAACTTTCATTTCATCGGAGAAGAGAACATTCTTCCAGTCTTCTACGGTGAAATTTTTGTAATAGTGAGCCCATTCAAGTCTCTTGGCTTTGTTGGCTTTGCTTATTAGCGGCTTAAATCTTCGTCTACAAGATTTGTAGCCTTGTTCTAACAGCCACTGAGTGTTGAAGAGGCAACACCTTGCTATTCGCTTAGACTTGCTGCAATTTCTTGGCTAGTTATAATCCTATTCTTTGCAACTTCTCTCTTGATTACCCTGCCAGTTCTATCATCAATCTTTTTTTGTCCCCTTGTTT
>OZ010603.1:39944369-39969369 GCA_963932145.1 Acanthosepion lycidas
ACTCACTGCTTTAAATTTACATCATGCTGCTAGATTCACGTATACATCAAAATAAATAAATAAAATGACAAAATATTCATTGATCCATCTGTCACTCTTCAGATGGGTCGTCGCACGAGACTGATATAGGAGCCCTGGACATGCATACATAACTTAAGGAACTAAGTGTAGACGTTTATTGATAAATAAAAAATAGTCCCATGATTCATTCTGCAATATATATATATATATATATATATATATATATATATATATATATACATATATATATATCTTAACACGGTAATGAAAATGGCGGATGTAAAAATAGCCATAATAGAGAATGAGGCAAGCAAAGAACAAACATCAGGAACGTGGTAATGAAAATGGCGGATGTAAAAATAGCCATAATAGAAAATGAGGCAAGCAAAGGACAAACATCAGGAACATGGTAATGAAAATGGCGGATGTAAAAATAGCCATTGTAGAGAATGAGGAAAGCAAAGAACAAACATCAGGAACGTGGTAATGAAAATGGCGGATGTAAAAATAGCCATAATAGAAAATGAGGCAAGCAATGGACAAACATCAGGAACATGGTAATGAAAATGGCGGATGTAAAAATAGCCATAGTAGAGAATGAGGCAAGCAAAGAACAAACATCAGGAACGTGGTAATGAAAATGGCGGATGTAAAAATAGCCATAGTAGAGAATGAGGCAAGCAAAGAACAAACATTAGGAACGTGGTAATGAAAATGGCGGATGTAAAAATAGCCGTAATAGAGAATGAGGCAAGCAAAGAACAAACATCAGGAACGTGGTAATGAAAATGGCGGATGTAAAAATAGCCGTAATAGAGAATGAGGCAAGCAAAGAACAAACATCAGGAACGTGGTAATGAAAATGGCGGATGTAAAAATAGCCATAGTAGAGAATGAGGCAAGCAAAGAACAAACATCAGGAACGTGGTAATGAAAATGGCGGATGTAAAAATAGCCATAATAGAAAATGAGGCAAGCAAAGGACAAACATCAGGAACATGGTACATCAGGTACATCCGCCATTTTCATTACCACGTTCCTGATGTTTGTTCTTTGCTTGCCTATAACTACAGAATGAACTCTTCCTAACACGATGTATACTACGCCTCTCAAGAGAGAGGGACGAATCGAGCCGAGCTTCTCGGCTTGACGGTCGAACTCTCTGCCTCTGAGCAGAGAGGAAACCGGACGAGGCTCAGTTCGGGGAGGTTGACCAACCCGATACCGTTTATACGGGTTCTACGGGCATTTTTGGGCCGAGCCTACGGGCTCGGGAAACCCACGTTAAACTCGGCCTTGTGCCACATGCAACCCTCGTGGGGGGGTGGCTATATACCGAATCGAGTCGAGCTGATAGTAGTTCACTCCAAACCAGACTGACAGTCATACTAACACCTTCCACATCTTGTATTATTATTTCGTGTAATATACCTTCCTTATTTCTACACTTGTGTTCGTGTTGTTCTTCCTTGGCCCTAACCTAGACCATAACACTTTGAAAGTCATTTATTCTTTAATCTGTTACTTAAGTACCCAATTACTTATCGATATTGCTTATTGTTAAAACATTCAGGATAACATTTCTGAAATAGCCTGTTTTCGCTTAGACAAACCTGTAAATATTCTATAGACCTCTTCTATAGACCCTTCCCATTTCACTTACCTTTTCTCTGTCGTGCTCTAATGCCATTTCCCTTCAGGAAAAAGACGATCATGGCTCTCCACAAACTCCTTTTTATTTATTATCTTGCCATGGAATGTTTACACGTTGTCTTTTCTACGGTTTTGAATTCAGAGTTTTCCTTTCTGTAGACTTGCTGCAGGGGTAGAGAAGAGATGTATTCATACCTTTCTGAAGGGCATCGTCTGAGAGAACACATTTTGCCTTCCATCAGCATGGCTGATGCTAACCTCCAGGAGAGTCAATTATTGTGCCTCCGTCAACTAACATCTTCCACTAACATGAAGTGGAAAGATTTTATTGAATCAATTGCTAGGTCTCCTACAAAAGAATTTGGTTTGCTGTGTTGTGCTAAACAATTTTTCTTGACAGAATCTATCTTACATTTCTAAAGGGTGTTTCCTTAAGATGGATTATATATAAGGGTGTTTCATTAAGACAGATCAAAGTCAGCAGTAAATAAATCAGTGTTATTGATGAAAATTTATTTATTTCTCTATTGGATCATGTTATTTTGCCTTCCATCAGCATGGCTGATGCTAACCTCCAGGAGAGTCAATTATTGTGCCTCCGTCAACTAACATCTTCCACTGACATGAAGTGGAAAGATTTTATTGAAACAATTGGTTTGCTGTGTTGTGCTAAACAATTTTTCTTGACAGAATCTATCTTACATTTCTAAAGGGTGTTTCCTTAAGATGGATTATATATAAGGGTGTTTCATTAAGACGGATCAAAGTCAGCAGTAAATAAATCTGTGTTATTGATGGAAATTTATTTATTTCTCTATTGGATCATGTTATTTAAGTCATGGCAATTATGTGTGAAAAATAATATCGCCCAAATGTCCGCCAAATCTGAAAGAAAAAGGTAAAATGCTTAAAATTAATTCACATTTAAAATCAGTCCAAATTATTGGAACACCCTTTATACGTCTACCATTCAGCCATGCATTGAATATAGCTGCCACATCCGGTCTGATGCCTCTGCTACATATTGAGAGATCCTTGATAAAATCTAAAGAATCTGCAATGATATTTGCCCTAACCTGTCATCTCCGCTTCAGTCTCTTTTTCACTGCTGTAACATAACCTTCTTTCACTATACATATCTCATTTAATTACAATTAAATGACGGTTCACTTTTGTACTGCCATAACGTAACTTCCCTATGCTTTTTCTATAAATATTTTCATGGAAATTGTTCTAAAAAACTTTTATCTATGGTACCTAGACTTTATGAATTTAAGTGTAGTACTCGATTAGTGACAAGGTCTCATCATTTTACAGTCGAAATGGCCAGATGTAACCGTAAGTTCTATGCTGTTTCTTTTCTCACACGTCTTGCTTGTGAAACTCTCTTCCAGCTTCATGCTTTCAAGTCAACTTTGATCTTCAAAAATTTAAATGCAATGTCAATCGTTATCTACTGCCTTCCTGATTACTCTTCTATTGTTGTTGCTCAATTTTTGATTTTGAAACTTTCTTCTGGCTTCATGCTTTCCAGTCAACTTTGATCTTCAAAAAATTTAAATGCAATGCCAATCGTTATCTTCTTAATCCCTCTTCTTTCATTGTTCTCTCTCCTTAATAGTGATTATTTTTTTTTATATTCTCTCACACTCGAGCTTACAGCCATATAGCATTAAAACACTGGATACTATATGATCACCAAAATTAAGCAAAGTCAAGCCTGGTCAGTACTTAGATGGGTGACCACTTGGGAATATCAGGTGCTCAAACACTGGTTACCAAAGTTAAGCAATGTCAAGCCTGGTTTGTACTTAGATGGGGGACCACTTGGGAATATCAGGTGCTCAAACACTGGTTACCAAAGTTAAGCAACGTCAAGCCTGGTTTGTACTTAGATGGGGGACCACTTGGGAATATCAGGTGCTCAAACACTGGTTACCAAAGTTAAGCAACGTCAACCCTGGTCAGTACTTAGATGGGGGACCACTTGGGAATATCAGGTGCTCAAAAACTGGTTATGAAAGTTAAGCAACACTGAACCTGGTCAGCACTTAGATAGGTGACCATTTGGGAATATCAGGTGCTCAAACACTGGTTACGAAAGTTAAGCAACATCGAACCTTGTCAGTACTTAGATGGGTGACCACTTGGGAATATCAGATGCTCTAAGCTTGGATGCATGGGTGGTGTAATGAATCATTGCTTGAAATTGTTAACTGGAAAATGGAAACATAAAGAAAACTTTACCTTGTATTCAGACTTCTCATCAACAATAATTGCATTTTCAAAATTTAATTTTCATATATATCATTACTTTATACCTGAAATTCAACAAAATAGCTTTTATTATGCACAGATATAATTTTTTTACCATAATCTCGGTAATAATAAACCAGGCTTGTCAGTCCTCAAAACCCAATTTCCACCATTAATTCTTAATATATAGTGAACGTTTCAGATAACTATGCCACGGAATTACTGATCTAAAGGAAGTAATCTGGTTTTTAAAATAAATTTGCATTTGAGGGACACAAAGTATTCATGAAATGTGTTATACTCAAAGATACTTAGAAAAACTAAAGCACAACGGTTATTAATGTGTAAATTGGAATCGGCAGAATTAGTTCAAATACCAGCTTAATCTGCATGTTTTTTTTTTCTTTTGAATCATTTCATCCTAAGCAAAGCAATAATGCTACTAAGATGTAAGTGATTGTTGAATGTTAGATTGCTTTGATTGATTCATTCATTCATTTTCTACAGCTTACCAAACCTTTGCAGGTTATGTAAAGCCAGAAAATGTTTTTAGAGTGTAAGAAGTTTTGTTTTTGAGATAATAATGATTTAGATATACAAGTCTTACTAATTAACCAATAGCTGGGGGGAAAAGAGGTGGATTCATAATTTTCCTAAGTGTATTTTTGTGTAAGTGAATATAATAAATTGGATTAGAAATAGGCTTTCCAGTTAACAATTCCAATCAGTGATTCATTACACCAGCCATGCATCCATGTTTTTATTTGTCACGTTATTACATAGCCTCATAAGATTTTCATATGGATGTTCTGCATGGTGCAAAACCTGTCAAGACATATCTAAACTGTCCGCTGTATATAACTTCTGTGAATGAGTGAAGCCTGTGGGTCTTGGTAAAGACTGTCCTTCTTTTAACATTATAGATTAGCGCTACATACTAAAAAGCATAGAACAGAAACCACATTAAACAGCAGTAAAAACTAAAATGGATATCTGTTATGCCATAATACCTATTCTATTGTAATGGACTCTCCCACAGATAATAAGTAGTAGTAGCAGTCACCAGTTCGGCTCAGTAGCGTCTCGCAGTCTTTGACTGCGCGCGCCTTCTGTCGAACTCTTTGCGTTAGCAGAGAGGAACCCAGATGAGGCTTTGCCGAAGGGCAAGGTTTCGTCCGGGGAGGTAGACAGGGCCTGAACCCGTCAAGGCGGGTTCAAAGGCCATATTTTTGGCTGAGCCTACGGGCTCGGAAATACCCACATTAAACCGGCCATGTGCCACATTTGATCCTTGTGGGGGGATTAATAAATACTCAGTAGCGTCTCGCGGTCTTTGACTGCGGACGCCTTCTGTCCAACTCTCTGCTAACGCAGAGAGGAACCCGGACGAGGCTTTGCCGAAGGGCAAGGTTTCGTCCGGGGAGGTAGACAGAGCCTGAACCCGTCTAGGCGGGTTCAAAGGCCATATTTTTGGCCGAGTCTACGGGCTCGGAGATACCCACATTAAACCGGCCTTGTGCCACATTTAATCCTCGTGGGTGGATTGATAAATACTCAGTAGCGTCTCGCAGTCTTTGACTGCGCGCGCCTTCTGTCGAACTCTTTGCGTTAGCAGAGAGGAACCCAGATGAGGCTTTGCCGAAGGGCAAGGTTTCGTCCGGGGAGGTAGACAGGGCCTGAACCCGTCAAGGCGGGTTCAAAGGCCATATTTTTGGCTGAGCCTACGGGCTCGGAAATACCCACATTAAACCGGCCATGTGCCACATTTGATCCTTGTGGGGGGATTAATAAATACTCAGTAGCGTCTCGCAGTCTTTGACTGCGCGCGCCTTCTGTCGAACTCTTTGCGTTAGCAGAGAGGAACCCAGATGAGGCTTTGCCGAAGGGCAAGGTTTCGTCCGGGGAGGTAGACAGGGCCTGAACCCGTCAAGGCGGGTTCAAAGGCCATATTTTTGGCTGAGCCTACGGGCTCGGAAATACCCACATTAAACCGGCCATGTGCCACATTTGATCCTTGTGGGGGGATTAATAAATACTCAGTAGCGTCTCGCAGTCTTTGACTGCGCGCGCCTTCTGTCGAACTCTTTGCGTTAGCAGAGAGGAACCCAGATGAGGCTTTGCCGAAGGGCAAGGTTTCGTCCGGGGAGGTAAACAGGGCCTGAACCCGTCAAGGCGGGTTCAAAGGCCATATTTTTGGCTGAGCCTACGGGCTCGGAAATACCCACATTAAACCGGCCTTGTGCCACATTTGATCCTTGTGGGGGGATTAATAAATACTCAGTAGCGTCTCGCAGTCTTTGACTGCGCGCGCCTTCTGTCGAACTCTTTGCGTTAGCAGAGAGGAACCCAGATGAGGCTTTGCCGAAGGGCAAGGTTTCGTCCGGGGAGGTAAACAGGGCCTGAACCCGTCAAGGCGGGTTCAAAGGCCATATTTTTGGCTGAGCCTACGGGCTCGGAAATACCCACATTAAACCGGCCTTGTGCCACATTTGATCCTTGTGGGGGGATTAATAAATACTCAGTAGCGTCTCGCAGTCTTTGACTGCGCGCGCCTTCTGTCGAACTCTTTGCGTTAGCAGAGAGGAACCCAGATGAGGCTTTGCCGAAGGGCAAGGTTTCGTCCGGGGAGTTAAACAGGGCCTGAACCCGTCAAGGCGGGTTCAAAGGCCATATTTTTGGCTGAGCCTACGGGCTCGGAAATACCCACATTAAACCGGCCATGTGCCACATTTGATCCTTGTGGGGGGATTAATAAATACTCAGTAGCGTCTCGCAGTCTTTGACTGCGCGCGCCTTCTGTCGAACTCTTTGCGTTAGCAGAGAGGAACCCAGATGAGGCTTTGCCGAAGGGCAAGGTTTCGTCCGGGGAGGTAAACAGGGCCTGAACCCGTCTAGGCGGGTTCAAAGGCCATATTTTTGGCCGAGCCTACGGGCTCGGAGATACCCACATTAAACCGGCCTTGTGCCACATTTGATCCTCGTGGGTGGATTATTAAATACTCAGTAGCGTCTCGCAGTCTCTGACTGCGGGCGCCTTCTGTCGAACCTGGAAGAGGCTTTGCTGAAGGGCAAGGTTTCGTCCGGGTAGGTAGACAGGGCTTGAACCCGTCTAGGCGGGTTCAAAGGCTATATGTTTGGCCGAGCCTACAGGCTCGGAGAAACCTTCATTAAACCCGGCCTTGTGCCACATTCAATCCTTGTGGGTGGATCGATAAATACCCAGTGGCGTCTCGCGGTCTCTGGCTGTGCGCGCCTTCTGTCGAACTCTCTGCGTTAGCAGAGAGGAACCCGGATGAGGCTTTGCCAAAGCGCAAGGTTTTGTCTGGGGAGGTAAACGGGGCCTGAACCCGTCTAGGTGGGTTCAAAGGCTATGGGCTCGGAGAAACCCACATTAAACCACATCCTCGTGGGTGGATCGATAAATACTCGGTGGTGTTGAGCTAGTCAGACGATATCGGACATTGAAGTACCAACCATCACAACTAGATTGCTGCGTCACTAGCTCTTATTTCAAGTACCTAACGTTTTGTACGTCGAACATAATTTAGGACGACTTATTGAAATACAAGCCGCCACTGTGAAAACTACTTTACAACAATATCACATGCAACTTAAAAAGAAATAATGGCATAATTAAGATGTGACATTTGACACAACTTCAATCAAAAGGTAAGGAAGGAAAGAGCAATAACAACTACTGGATTTTGAAAAAAAAACAATTCTCTTCAAAAATTGATTTAAGAGAAATTTTTTAAAAACTTCAGCCACCATAGCACTAGCTGTTAAGTCAATGAATGTCGAATGTTTCCATATAAGGAAACAGCTAGTATATATATATATATATATATATATATATATATATATATATATATATATATATACAAATCGTGATTTGTACCCACACAAATGAAACATAGATTTAAATAAAATACTCTTGTGGAATTTGGTATTTTCACACCCCCTGTTCAATTTTAATTGTGTGTAATTAAAATATATCTCTTTTAATTGCATTCCATCTTTCCCTCACCATTTATTATATTGATTGTGTCTTCGTTTGGGTTCCAACTTGCCAACGTATACCTTTGAAAAAGTCTTGATCGAAAGATACCTAAGGTATAGCATGATGTCTGTTTTGTTTATATATATATATATATATATATATATATATATATATATAAACAAAACAGACAATATATATATATATATATATATATATATATATATATAAACAAAACGGACATTATATATATATATATATATATACATATATATATATACATATAAACAAAACAGACATTATATATATATATATATATATATATATATATATATATATATATATATATATATATATATATATAGTCTAGTCAGTTTCTTCTTCATCCCTGAGACCCATTGGACCAGTGGCAGTGGCATGACACTTGTGCTGTATCATAACAGTCTGGGTTCACTTCTTGGTAGTGTATGTGCACTGTTGATGACTTACAAACAGGATGAAATGACCATCCATTGGTTACTGCATTCTGTTGAAGATGCTTCTAAATAGGATAAATTACTATAATATATATATATATATATATATATATATATATATATATATATATATATATATACACACACACATATATATATATATATATATATATATATATATATATTTATATATATATATATATGTTTTTGCGTGTGCATGTATAAATTTTCAATAATGACAGTAAATTTGTAAGACAATAATTTTTCTTTAATTTTTCAGTTTTGCTGAAATAAATTTTGACAAATGAATAAGAAAAAATTCATGTCTTCTTTATGTTGTAGCTTTCTTTTTATAGCACCAGTCTTGAACATATTTTGATAATACTTTGAGTGAATATATATATATATATATATATATATATATATATATATATATATATATCCATGGACAAAATTATGGAGCAGTTATAGAGAAGTTATAAATAAGATTGAAAGTCGTACATATTAG
Organism: Acanthosepion lycidas; assembly: GCA_963932145.1. Taxonomy (NCBI): domain Eukaryota; kingdom Metazoa; phylum Mollusca; class Cephalopoda; order Sepiida; family Sepiidae; genus Acanthosepion; species Acanthosepion lycidas. The sequence continues at coordinate 39,953,281 of OZ010603.1, forward strand.
GTGAAAACACAATAATGAGCATTCTTGAATTAATATTTCACCCGCATTTATGGGTACCAGTAATGATTTGGGTATCTTGAGGTGGTGTAATGGTTAGCAAGATGGCTCGCTAGCACAATATATATATATATATATATATATATATATATATATATATATATATATATATATAATATTAGTGGTCAATACACACACACACACACACACACATATATATATATATATATATATATATATTCACACAAAGTATTATCAAAATATGTTCAAGATTGGTGCTATAAAAAAAAAAACTCCAACACATATCAATTCAACAACTAATCTCCTTCAAAGTAGTCATCTTCTGAAGACATGTATTTTATCCATTATCATTTCCATTCATGGAACCATTCCCAGAACTCCTTTTTTCAGATAGTGAGCAACTGCATCAAAGCATTCTCTTGGATTACTTTGACATCTTGAATTTAGATTTGATTTTTAGAAAGTGGTATTTTAAAATTATTCAAGAAATCTTTTTAAAGTAAGATATGTGATCTGCAGCAGGTTTCAGACCTGCATACCCCTGGGCTGGTAAAACTGTCATTAGATCTAATGTGCTTTAGAACTCTCAGCCATGAAGTACGTTGATGATCAAGCAAAGTTAAATAGTAGCTTAAAAATGCAAGACTCCTTAGACGACTTTCATTAATAAGATTTCTTGAGTATCTAAGCCAATAGATGAAAAGGAATAAATCTACTGTTTAATAAATAAACAGAGTGTCTACTCAAATATGGGTGTGATTTCTTGTTACCGCAGTAAAATAAAACCTAAGAAAGTTTTCTTATCAATAGAAAGTGTTATGTGTTGAGAGACATTGAAATGAGAAGGTTTAATACCAAAAAACACGTGGGTAGAATTGAGGATTTAATTCACGTGAATTGTATGCTGAGCAGTTTGAACAATGGAGAAGTGACCCAGACTTAGGGGGCAATGATGTTTGACATTGTGCAGATGAAAATGCATACTGTAAAGAGAAAATTTCATTTTTCATAAACGAATTTGGAGTTGATTGTCCTGGTTGAAAGTTGAGTTGAAATAGCAGGATGGGGTGGATGAGCCACTCATGCTCACTGAGGAGATGTAGTGAGAGGTAATAATATGAGAGAGTGGAAGAAGAGAATTCCCCAGAACTATTGACTTCTCTTACTTTGGCAGTTTGGATGTATGTCCATAAATATGAATGCACAAAGCAAATTTGGCAAATATGTTGCAGGAGAGAAGGATGTCAGAAGAGACAGGGGGAAGCCTCCATCTTTAGCCTTGTGTCAAACTTTACCAAGAACAGCAAATCAAATTTTGCTAGGTCAACAATAATATCTCTTCTGATTTAAACATGGCTTGGGCTGATAATTAAATTCATTCAAACTCTGATATAGCCAATTATTGTACGAAGGACTGATATAAAAACAATGATTACTTTTTGTTCAATTTATTCAAGTGACATTTTCTTTCTGTACTTCTTCACTCTGCTTGAAGTTGCCCAACATGGTAATACCTGAGACAATTTGGTCTTGGCCTCCTTATGATCAAACTTAAATGACAACGTGGGATAGCGTAGATCTGAGATCAAAGTGATCTTCATCGATCAGCTGCTGTGTTGGAAGTCTTGGATGACTAGGGAGGGTTTTGTACTATTACATGTGTATCCACTTAAAATAATAATGATTAAGCAATTAAATCTGCTGGATTAATAAATAAAGATCCATCACTTCTTTAGAAATTGCTTTGTTTATGTTAGGATAAAAGAAACTGAGCTGTGTCTAAGAAAATTTATAGATATCTATGTCATAAATGCAAATGTCAGTGTGTCACTTTTTCAATTAAAGGGAAACAACTCTCTAACTTTCAGTAGCTCATGTTACAGAGTGCTTTCTGTGATTTTTTTTACATTTTTTTTTTTTTTGCAGTGATTATTTATGTTATTTTTTGCAATAATTTTTTGTACAATAACAAATTTTATAAGTTGGAAATAAATCTGGGAATAATCAATATTAATTGCCAAATCCAGTGGCAGGGCAGCTTTTAAGCTAGTATGGGTGCATGTAGGTGTTGATATAGTCAGCTGATGAAAGAAATTTAGTAAGATAAAAAACAATAATAATAATAATAATAATAATAATAATGATAACAATAATAATAGCAAAAATAATATTTATTGTATATTATTAAATCTACCTATCTCAGTCTAGTTTTACTTATATTACAGTCTATTCATATCACACTATCTATCAATCAGTATGTTTTCCTATTTATCTATCTGACATGACCAACGATACATTAAATAAGTTTTTGACTTTTGTTTTAACAAAGAGGACAAATCTCTCTTGCGGCAATTCCAACTTGAGTGAAATGCATCATTATTTTCAAAACATGCAAGACGTTCACACCATAAAGACTGGTATGGCCAGTGCTCCTACCCAACATTTTCTTCAACTCTCCTGTCTATTTCTCTCCACAGAATGTGGCTGATGTTCTATCCCAGGTGAGGTCCTGGTTTTGAATATTTGTTCTTAAGACAGATATGCCCTATCTATTTTCAAGATTGCATTGAATAGAGTAAAATCTCTTAGAACAGATTAGTTTGTTCTGTAGAACTGTATCATTGTCACCTGGAAGCGAAGTGTAAAGAATTTTGGCATGAATGGATCCTAATGAAACCAGTGGCAAATGTAAAAAGAAATATGGGGGGGTAGGTGAAATCAAAACAAACTGTACAGATAAATCTGCCTTGTATTCCTTCAGGATCTAGGTGATCATGTCCCTCCGCAGCTTCTACAAGCAAAAAATACAAATCACTATCTGAGCAGTGAATTCACTCTGATATATGTTTCATTAAATGTACTTATCTACAAATTTTAATTTATAGGTATATATCCTTTTAAGAACGTGCATACACAATGATATGAAAATATCAATGATTTGAATAACACCTTAATTAAGCATTGTATCAGTTCACATAATATCAGGTATGTAACATGGGTTTTCTTTGTGTCAGTTTAGTCTGACACCTGATTTTACCCACATATTGTGACCTTTTTTCTAAAACTTTGTTTATTTCTTGATTTCTGATGAAAATCTGAGAATCTTCAATGAATTTCGGTGAAAGTTTCAATTTCTAAATAACTCTATAGTCATAGATTAGATACGGAGAAAATATATTTTGACTATTTTGCTTGAAGTTTTTATTTCCTTGATTTCAGATGAAAACTGGAAAATTATAGTTTATATTTTGCTTAAAGTTCATATTTTTTCTATATATTTTTTTATATTGTTTAAAGTTTATACTTTCTACATTCCTAATATCTATCTAATTTTCAAATATATTTCAGGGACGTTTTCACTTTTCAAAATTATATTTTATAATTATAATTTGAATAGAGAGAAAAAGAAATCATTTATCTGATGCCAGTTGTAGGTTTCAATGATTCGTTCATTTTCCGTGTATGACATTTTTGTTTAATGTTGATATTTTTCTATACATTATGACCCTGTTGCTTAATTTCAAATTTCTTTCTATATATTATGACCATTCTGCTTAAATTTAACATTTTTCTATATAGTATGACCATTTTGTTTAATTTTCATATCTTTCTATATATTACAACCATTTTGCTTTAATTTTGTATTTTATTTAATTTATGGCCATTTTATTTAATGTCCATATTTCTCTAGATATTATGACCATTTTGCTTAAATTTCATATTTTTCCATATATTCTGATGATTTTGCTTAAATTTCATATTTTTCTATATATTATGACCATTTTGCTTAAATTTCATATTTTTCTATATATTATGATGATTTTGCTTAAATTTCATATTTTTCTATATATTATGATGATTTTGCTTAAATTTCATATTTTTCTATATATTATGATGATTTTGTTTAAAGTTCATATTTTTTTCTATATATTATGACTATTTTTCATATATTCTATATTTTCTATATATTATGACAATTTTTTTTATGTTATTGTGGTATGCTTTTCAGCCACATTCCAAAGATGTCACCTTCTTGACAAATCAAACATGGTGAGATTTGAACCTTAGTCTCATGCTCAGAAAGCAAATGTTCTAAATAACTCAAACAATATCAGATTGTCCTGTGATGTGATCAGCATGTGCATTTTTGATCAGGTGTCAGAAGCCATGAAATCCACTGATCAGAAACCTTGGTCATGCCAAGTTCATTGTGCAGAATATTCTTACTTCTCTCATTGGATATACTAATAACATTGGCTGTTTGATTTATAGTCAGTTGCCTGTCATTCATCACCATATATTGAACACGATCAATGTTTTCTTCAGTGGTGTCAATTGCAAGACGTTCAGATCTTGGGTTGACTTCAAGTCTCTTGTTTCCCCTCCAAAATTCAGCTGCCTACTTTTGCACTGTTGATAAAGCTAGTGCATAATTCCCTAATGTGTCAACAATGTCAGCATAAATATCCTTGAGAGCTAAACCCTTTTTTTCTGCAGATACTTGATAAAACCATAATGCCAAATTTTGTCCATTTTCAAAAGAAGTTGCAAAAAATTACTTTTGAAGTTTTCTTTGAAAAGTTAGATGTCAGTTTACCCAGAAAAAAGAGTTGAAATTAATGCATGTCAACTCAAACATCACTCCTTCGTAGTCAGATTATGAACTATTCAGCCAACCTTCGTAAGTCTTATAGATCAAGTTCTTACTAGAATAATAGAAAAGGTAGATATATATCCAGTTTAGACAAAAGTGAAAAGGTAGACACAGATACAGTTTTATACTATTTAAAAAAATAAACATAGGTCTTCTGGATATAGTTCAAGTTTAGAATAGAGTTAAAAAGGTCAACGGATTCAAAAAGATCAACAGTCACAAACAGGGTGCAATGATAAATTGTTACCATTTTTAATTTTTGCATCCACATTGTTTTTGATTTAGTCAACTGCACAGAATAGTAGGGTCTGAGAGATAAAGAGCACCACTAGAAATTTAAAAATGGCATGCTGTACTGCTTGGCATTCGCACCAGATGCTCCAATATGAACATTTCAGAGTGTATCAATCTAAGGACAGTGTAGAGGATACGGAAAGAGTTGGATCAATTTTCTCCTCAGTGGTGACAATTGGAGGATGTCCAGACTGGATTATATTCAAGACTATCCTTTTCCCCCTGAAATTCAGCTGCCCGCTTTTGCACTGTTCATAAAACTGGGGTATCATCCCCCAATGTAGCAACCATATTGACATACAATTTATGTCAATGTGGAGTTTAGCCACTAGAAAAAAAAAACAGTTCATACCCTAGAAAAAAAAACAGTTCATACCCTAGAAAAAAAAAACAGTTCATACCCTAGAAAAAAAAACAGTTCATACCCTAGAAAAAAAAACAGTTCATACCCTAGAAAAAAAAAACAGTTCATACCCTAGAAAAAAAAAACAGTTCATACCCTAGAAAAAAAGAGTTTAGCCCCCAAGAACATGAACGTCATTTGGGGGCTAAACTCATTTTTCTGCAGGAACTTGATAACACCATGATGCGAAATTTTATCCATTTTTGGGAGAAACTTTACGAGTTACATTTGAAGTTATCTTTGAACTGTCAGATGTCAGTTAAACAATGCAGTTATTAATAAGAAGAGTTGAAATTAATGAATGCAAGATTTCACAGTTCTAGCATCAATCTTTCATAGTCAGCCACCATGTTTAAAGCACAAATGTAAATATATACAAAGAGAGAAATGAAATTAAAATATATAGGAATAGATGAGAACAGACTGAAATAGATTTCCTTCTGCTTACTTGCTTCCCTGATAGATACAATCTTGAAAACTTTAAATGCAATGTCAATCGCCATTTTCTATTTTCTTGAATCCTGTTCATCTTTTGTCCTTTCCTCAATCCTTCCTATTTTAAGTCTTCTTTTTCACTTTCACTCCCTGTTGTCCACTGCGTACTAGTGGCATTTCCATTTTGTTTGGGGTGAAAAGATTATAAAAAAAAAAAGAAAAAAGGTAGATAGATAGACAGACAGAAATGAAATTGAGATATATAGGCAGATAGATAAGAATGGGCTGAGATAGACAGAGAGATAGATATGGACAGACTGAGATAGATAGATAGATAGATAGATAGATAGATAGATAGATAGATAGATAGATAGATAGATAGATAACAGACTGGTTTAGATAGATAGATAGATAGATAGATAGATAGATAGATAGATAGATAGATATAACCACACTGAGATAGATAGATAGTTAAACATCAAATGCAGATTAAATGTGGATTGGAATTTGACAGGATGATAAAATAACGAATAAATAGGAAACGTTTATCAATCTAACATATTTGACTTTTATTAAAGCTTCATCAAAGATTGTGAGAAAACAGACAAAAAGATAGAACTTTGGTATTTTCAATTTTGTTTGGATTGGATCTCATTGGTCAGTCATGTATCACCTGTATTAAAAAACTGTAGATAATTCTATATGTATGTAGGTTTGTAAAAATTCAAGAACGGTATTAGGGAAATTATCTGACAAAGTGGAAAAAGTTTACTTGTGATGCATTTCATCCTTCAGGATTTCTTTGGACTAAACCAACCAACATAACAAAATTTAGTCTGATGAAGTCCTGAAGGATGAAACATGTCACAAGTAAACTTTTTCTATGCTGTCATGCAATTTCCCAAATGAGTTAAAGATCAAATGCAGATCAAATATGGATTGGAATCCGACAGGATGATAGCATAAAAGAAATCAGAAGCATATATCAATCTAACATGTTTCACTTTCATTAAAGCTTCATCAGAGATTAAGAGAAAACAGACAAAAAGAATTGTGTTTCTGTCTTTTCCTTGTTTTCTCTCAATCTCTGATGAAGCTTTAATAAAAGTGAAACATGTTAGATTGATATAAACTTTGTATTTGCTCTTTATTTTATCATAGAAAGAAATGTAATTGGGATATATAGGAAGATAGATGAGATAGACGGAGATTGACAGACAGATGTGAATGGACTGAGATAGATAGATAGATATTAGGTTGGTGCAAAAATAATGACGTAATAATGTCGTTTTTTGACATTAAAAAATACATCAAAAAACAACATTATTACGTCATTATTTTTGCACCAACCTAATAGATAGATAGATAGATAGATAATGAACAGACTGATAGATAGATACTGAACAGCATATGATAGATAGATAGATAGATAGATAGATAGATAGATAGATAGATATAACCACACTGGGATAGAGAGATAGATAGGAATGAGTTAAAGATCAAATGCAGATCAAATATGGATCGGAATCCGACAGGATGATAAAATAAAAGAAGAAATCAGAAGCATATATCAATCTAACATGTTTCACTTTCATTAAAGCTTCATCACAGATTAAGAGAAAACAGACAAAAAGACTTGTTTTTCTGTCTTTTCCTTGTTTTCTCTCAATCTCTGATGAAGCTTTAATAAAAGTGAAACATGTTAGATTGATATAACCTTCGTATTTGCTCTTTATTTTATCATAGAAAGAAATGTAATTGGGATATATAGGCAGATAGATGAGATAGACTGAGATTGACAGACAGATGTGAATGGATTGAGATAGATAGATAGATAGATAGATAGATAGATACTGAACAGCATAAGGCAGACAGATAGATACTGAACAGTGTAAGAGAGATAGATAATGAACAGCATAAAATAGATAGATAGATAGATAGATAGATAGATACTGAACAGCATAAGATAGCTAGCTTGCTTGCTAGCTAGCTAGCTTGCTATCTAGATTGACAGATAGATCTGTCCATTAGTTTTTCTTGCATTTAATGACATGCAATATTAATTTACTTCTAATGTATGGCCAGCACACATTTAACGTGAGCAAGCATTTTTTGCAGCAGAAAGCCTCATCTTGCCTCCAAGGTGAGCTACTGAATTTTACATGAATCACGTTTCATTTTTCATATCATTTTTTGATTTTTTTTTTCTTATTTAAAGTCTTTCAAAGTTTATTCACTTAGTGCTAGTGGTGTTCAGAAAGGCATAAACTCAAATTCTCCCAGCACTTCAGTCTAACTGTCAGATATTATAACCAAAACAACTCATTATGACAGTAGGTAGAGAAAAGAGGAAATGATTGAGTAAACCACTCCCTCATGAATACTTTAACTGAAAAGGCAGGAGTAACAAAATACAATTACTGCTGTTATGATCCATGAGAGAATCCAGAGGTGGAGCGTACTACCTTCAAAACTCCCTGACAGAGAGGTAGGGGCCCAAGTTTTTTTATTGCCCCAAACAGTGTTTTGTGACCCATGTTATCTTATCAACGTTTGTTTTTTTTTTCTACCTACATTTATATAGATTACAAATTAAACTGAGCCCTTCTATTAAAGGAGGAAAAATATTTGAGAATTTTGACATCATTCAGTTTTTTGTTTTGTCCAAAACTTTGAATTTCTTTTGCTCGTGCTCAGTCTCCAAAAAGGGAAATATGAGAAATTGGAGAGCCAATTTGGAATTCCTGTTGTGTTCATTACTTTCACTCATGGGCAAGTAACTTTCGGAAAGGTATGAAGCCATATCTTCTTCCCCCAGCTATGAAAGTCAACATGTCTACATTGCTTGGTAGTTCAGAAAAACTCCTCAAAAAAACTTTCTCTATCTATCGTTCACATGAACAAAATTGACTTGCATGTTTTGTCTTCCAACTGACCTCAAACATCAACCTTAGGAAGTTGGGACAGTGATACACTTCTCTCTAAAATTATTAGGTTGGTGCAAAATAATTACGTAATAATGTCGTTTTTTGACGTATTTTTAACGTAAAAAAACGACATTATTACGTCATTATTTTTGCACCAACCTAATAAACTCCCCAAAAAAACTTTCTCTATCTATCGTTCACATGAACAAAATTGACTTCCTTGTTTTGTCTTCAAACTGACCTCAAACATCAACCTTAGGAAGTTGGGACAGTGATACACTTCTCTCTAAAATTATTAGGTTGGTGCAAAATAATGACGTAATAATGTCGTTTTTTGACGTATTTTTTAACGTCAAAAAACGACATTATTACGTCATTATTTTTGCACCAACCTAATAATAGTTTGCTAAACTATTATTTAACAGTGGTATCTTCAGTCAGTTTCAACCATGATGTGACCTTCCTCTGTCTTTTTTGTAAATATTTTCATGACAATTGTTCTGATGTGTTTTCCTCCTTGGTGTTTTAACTGCACAAATTTAAGTTCTACTAGATTGGCAACATTTTACTGTTGAACTACAGAGATGCAACCATATGTTCTATTCTAAGAGTTTATTTTCTCACCTGTGGAACTCACTTCTGATTTTTTGCTTTTCTGCTTCCAATAATCTTCAAAAAGTGAATATTGTTAGTAGTAACAACAATACTCATTTGCTCAATGCTGAAAAATTACATGGATGCATAAAGACAAATTCATTGCAGAAATTCACAAGTTTAGTTTTACTGTTTTTCGGTAAACCTTTAACCAGTGGTTGTTGTGGTGCACAAACTGATTCCTCACACATTTCCTATAATTAATTAATTGGCATTTCCCATATTTATTGAGTAACTTCTTGCAAAAAAACTTTGCCATTTGAAAGTAAATATTGCAACACATAAAACATACAACAGAGTTATGTAAAGAAGCAAAAATCGTTAGTAGTAACAACAGTGCTCGTTTGTTCACAGCTGACTACTGGAAAATTACATGCATACATAAAATAATGTAAATACATGACTCTCTAGGCATAGTCAGCTTTTTAATCAGCTAATGCGATTATTTCTGTTGTATTGTAAAAAGCAAAAAAATATTTTTCTGAAGAGTGTGAACCAGACAATAGGTAAACATATTTAATCCTATTTAAAAAAAAGAAAACTAAAACGAAAACGAAATAGTAAATACAATTTTAGAGATTAGTGGGAGGATGTTAGAAGTATTGAGTTGAAGTAGACTAAAAGGAACCAGAAAGCAAATCCTTAACAGAAACCAAGGGATAAACCTCTACTCCTGTTCAAATGACCAGGGAGATGTGTGAACCAGATGATAGATGAACCTACCTATTCCTATTAATAGGTGAGAGGTGAATGGTAAAAAATGGCTTTGAGTGAGTGGAAACCTGAGGATCTTGGTAAAGATCATCCTGCTTTGAACATTGTGAACTGTCGCTACAGAATCCCAAACAAGGAACTGTACCAAATAACAGAAACCACATCAGTTGTGAACTGCCAACTGCAAGAACTAAAATAGATTAGCACATGCAACTCGAAAAGAATATTATGACATAAGACACTGATATTCCACACTACTTCAAATAAAAGGTTAGGAATTATCCCTCCCCAACCATCACAATTAGAAAGAGTGATCATAGTTACTGGAATTAAAAAAAAACTATTTTCCTGAAAAATTGTTTTAAGAGGAAACTTTTAAAAATTTCAACTGAAAGCTACTCTAGTGGTTTGGTCAATGAATGTCAAATGTTTCTTTAAAAGTAAACAGCTAATATTACCAATTACCGTCATAACAGCTATTTTAAATTTATTACAATCTCTATTGTTACTGTTATTACTACTATATTTATTAATAAATATCATATTTTTCAGCTTAAAGCTGAAGCTTGGAAGACGCACCCTAATAGTGGAAATAAATTTCTAAGAAAAAAGGTCATTCTTATACAACAACACATTCCCCAAGCATTCCTCACATACTGGCACCATATATTTTTTACATTAATTAATTGTTCAATTTTGTATGGCAGAAAAGCTCCCATCGCTGCTAGTAAAGAGAGCATGTTTAAGCCTGTGGCTCGACTCCAGGAAGGTTTATAGTCTTGGAATTACTTGTAATAGCTATGTTACATCATATAAAAGGCTGAATTAGATAGATAGCTAACATTATAGTGTAATGACTCAACATACAAATCCACGTCCTTATCAGTCGAGCCAATTAGGTGACCATCCAAGATAACTTAAGCCTGGGCATTGCCTTACATTTGTCTTGGAAGAAGCACACATATTTCAGGGTATTTTTTTAGGAAAAAATGTATGTTAACTTTTTGTTAGTCTCATCACTATTAAAATAATTAACAACTTAATTAACATAATTATGAATATTAATTGTTGCACGATAATCATCACAACATCAAATCATTTCTAAACATAAACAGTTTTGCCATCAAAGACAAAAGAAGCCAAGTGATTCTGTTGTGTTCTTGCCTTTTGTGTTACTATATTTTTCTTTCCGTGTTCTTACCTTTCTTTTTATTAAGTTTTCTTGCCTGTCTTTTTGGTATCTCTGTTTTTCAGTTCCTTGATACCATTCTCATTCTGTTCTTTATTCGTTCTGTTTCTGATTAAATTCAGTCTATCTGCCTATCTTTTCTTTACTGCCTACTCTGCTTATATCTCCAATGTCTGTTTTGTCTTTTAGGATTCCTGCATTTCATTTCTGTCACTTCCTCTGCCTATCTGTTCTTTTAATGTCCCCTGTATTTCTTTACTTTTAATTTTTCTGATTTTCCTTTCTTTTAGTCTTTCTGCTTTTCGCTCTTTCTATCCTTTCTGCGTGTCTTTTCTTCTTGTCTTCCCTGTCTTTCCTATATTTTTAGTCTTCATACATTTCCCCCCCCCTTTTAGTATTCCTGCCTGTTTTTTGTTTTTACCCTTCCCTATCTTTCCTTTTCTATTTCTCATCTTTCTTTTTAAGTTTTCTTTGCATTTTCCTCCTTCTAGCCTCCCGTTATGTCTTCCTTGCATTTCATTTTTTTCAGTCTTCCTTGCATTTTTCTTCTTTCAGCCTGCCATTATGTCTTGCCTGCATTTCATTTTTTCACTCTTCCTTGCATTTCATTTTTTAGCCTCCCATCATGTCTTGCTTGCATTTCATTTTTTCAGTCTTTCTAGCATTTCTTTTCTGATAGCCTCCCATCATGTCTTTCCCGCATTTCATTTTTTCAGTCTTTCTAGCATTTCTTTTCTGATAGTCTCCCATCATGTCTTTCCCGCATTTCATTTTTTCAGTCTTTCTAGCATTTCTTTTCTGATAGCCTCCCATCATGTCTTGTCTGCATTTCATTTTTTCTGTCTTTCTAGCATTTCTTTTCTGATAGCCTCCCATCATGTCTTTCCCGCATTTCATTTTTTCAGTCTTTCTAGCATTTCTTTTCTGATAGTCTCCCATCATGTCTTTCCCGCATTTCATTTTTTCAGTCTTTCTAGCATTTCTTTTCTGATAGCCTCCCATCATGTCTTGCCTGCATTTCATTTTTTCAGTCTTTCTAGCATTTCTCTTCTGTCAGCCTCCCATCATGTCTTCCCTGCATTTCATTTTTTTCATTCTACCTTGCATTTATCTTCTGTTAGATTACCATAATGTGATGGCCATGTTTGCCGTGGTCTCTGAATATGGAATCCAGTGAAGTTCGTAATCTCTTCAATATCAGAGGTTGGCAGTGTAGATTCAAAGAAAGTAGCGGCTGTTAATTCTTTAAGTCTTTGGTATCAGGTTGGCAGTGAAGATATTTGTTGATTTTGGGAGAAAAACTAGAGGTTGCCTTTATACACGTTGCATTGAATATTTTGAGCTTTCTGATTGGTTAACTCTTCTATTGGTGAACTATAAAATGAGTCAGCTCATTTTGACTGGCTCACTAGTACATCACTGTACCTAAAAATTCTAACATAATCTCCTTCCTGCATTTTATTTTTTCATCTTATTTGCATTTCTCTTCTTTTAGTCTCACATCTTGTCTTCCCTCCATTTCATTTTTTCAGTCTTTCTTGTACTTCTTTTTTTTAGTCTTTCTTTTCTTTTAGTCTTTCTGCTTCTTATCTGTATGATCTACTCTCCTTGTCCTCCTTTCTTTCATTTCTTTTTTTTTTTTTACTCCTTCCCTGTTTGTCTTCCTTGGATTTCTTTTTAGTCTTTCTATTTTTCTTTTTTTTTTTTTTGTAGTCCTCCAGATTTGTTCTTTTTTCAGTTTCTTTTTTCTTTCTTATTCTTCCACCTGAATTCTTTCTTTGTATTTTCTTCTTCTTCTTCTTCTGCCCCTTCTCTGTTTTTGTTACTCTCTTTTTATCACTGTTCTTTACTTCATCTTCTACTTCTTCTTCTTCTTCTTCTTCTTCTTCTTCTTCTTCTTCTTCTTTTTCTTCTTTTTCTTTTTCTTCTTTTTCTTCTACTTCTTCTTCTTCTTCTGCTCATTCTCTGTTCTTGTTACTCTCTTTTTATCACTGTTCTTTACTTCATCTTCTACTTCTTCTTCTTCTTCTTCTTCTTCTTCTTCTTCTTTTTCTTCTTCTTCTTCTTCTTTTTCTTCTTTTTCTTCTTCTTCTTTTTCTTCTACTTCTTCTTCTTCTGCTCATTCTCTGTTCTTGTTACTCTCTTTTTATCACTGTTCTTTACTTCATCTTCTACTTCTTCTTCTTCTTCTTCTTCTTCTTTTTCTTCTTCTTCTTCTTCTTTTTCTTCTTTTTCTTCTTCTTCTTTTTCTTCTACTTCTTCTTCTTCTTCTGCTCATTCTCTGTTCTTGTTACTCTCTTTTTATCACTGTTCTTTACTTCATCTTCTACTTCTTCTTCTTCTTCTTCTTCTTCTTCTTTTTCTTCTTCTTCTTCTTTTTCTTCTTTTTCTTCTTCTTCTTTTTCTTCTACTTCTTCTTCTTCTTCTGCTCATTCTCTGTTTTTGTTACTCTCTTTTTATCACTGTTCTTTACTTCATCTTCTTCTTCTTCTTCTTCTTCTTCTTCTTCTTTTTCTTCTTCTTCTTCTTTTTCTTCTTTTTCTTCTACTTCTTCTTCTTCTTCTGCTCATTCTCTGTTCTTGTTACTCTCTTTTTATCACTGTTCTTTACTTCATCTTCTACTTCTTCTTCTTCTTCTTCTTCTTCTTCTTTTTCTTCTTCTTCTTCTTCTTTTTCTTCTTTTTCTTCTTCTTCTTTTTCTTCTACTTCTTCTTCTTCTTCTGCTCATTCTCTGTTCTTGTTACTCTCTTTTTATCACTGTTCTTTACTTCATCTTCTACTTCTTCTTCTTCTTCTTCTTCTTTTTCTTCTTCTTCTTCTTTTTCTTCTTTTTCTTCTTCTTCTTTTTCTTCTACTTCTTCTTCTTCTTCTGCTCATTCTCTGTTCTTGTTACTCTCTTTTTATCACTGTTCTTTACTTCATCTTCTACTTCTTCTTCTTCTTCTTCTTCTACTTCTTCTTCTTCTTTTTCTTCTTCTTCTTCTTTTTCTTCTTTTCTTCTTCTTCTTCTTCTTCTTCTTCTTCTTCTTCTTAATTTCTTTACTTTTTTTGACTCACCTAATCTTTGAAATATGCTTGTGTGTCATCTAAATGCTAGTCCTTTCTCTTTTATTTGTATTTTTATCCCATCACTGTTTTTTTACGTTTGACCTTTAAATATCTTATTCTCTCTCTCTCTCTCTCTCTCTCTATCTATCTATCTATCTTTTAATTTTCTCACGCTCTCTTCCATTCTCTTTTCATATCTCTCCTCTCTATCTCTCTGCCTTTTCCTCTCAGCTTCCCTGTCTCTTTATTCTCCCTTCCCCTTCTACCTCTTTTTCTCTTTGCCTTCTTTTTGCCATTCTTAACTTTCTCTCTCTCTCTCTCTTTATTCCCTCATTTTTTTCCTTGCTTCCTTTCTTTCTTACACCGTATCTTCTTACCACTTCCTCCACCATATATCTCCCTCTTTCTCTCTCTCTCCCTCTCTCTCTCTCCACTGTCACCCATCATTATTGTCACTCACTTTCTCTCCCTCACTATCTTTGTACCATTCTTCCTTTCCCTCTCATTACCGTCTACCTTTCCCTCTCTGTTATCTATCTTTTTCTCCCTCCTTAGTTATCTCTCCTCAACCCCTTGCTGTCATCATTCTCTCCTCTCTTTTTCTTTTCTACTCTTCCCTCACTCCCACTCATTCCTCCCCACTCTGCCATTAAAACATTTCATCATGACTTTTCTTATTGTTTTCAAAGAAATATGTTGGATTCTTTTTCTTGCTTACTCCGACTGACTCTCATTTAATTTTCACCAACCCCTGAAGATTTTTATCATTACTTTTCCGCACTTGGCTCTTCATAAATCTGGATATTCCCAGTCATCGGACATTTCAAGATTGTTCTTTATTCGTTAGGTTTCCTTCATTGTTTTGCCTTTGTTTCTTTTTTTAACGAAAATGAATCAGACACCAGCACTGAGATTTCTATATTTGTTTTAGCAATTTCATTGGCTTCCTCCGCAGTCATTTATTTTATTTCAGCATTGTTCTTTTTCCGTATTTCTTTGCTGAATCAGAAACAAACTCCACTGAAAAGTAAAGCGAGCGTTCTTGGAAAATGGATGATATTTCGTTCAGATGTTTTGGTTATTTTTTGGGGGATTTATTTTCTTCTCAAAACATTAGCCATAGATCTCTGTCAGCTAGCCAAGTGTCAATCAGAAGTTCCAAGACTGAAAGTGAGATTTAATGAGGTTTTTGCTGACATTTCACATGGAAGATTAACAGTAAAGCAGTCAAAGTAATCTTTTAACCAAATGTACAAAATTGAACAAAAATAAATGATTTAGAGAGGAATCAGCACAAACACTGAAATAAAAAGAAGTGTTATGCAAAATGTTTTTCTACATTGTTGGTTAATCTCAGTCATGATTCATCTAATGTTAATATGAGCTATTTCCTTGAGAGGAAACGTCCGACATTTATTGACCAGGCAGCTAGTTTGACCTGAGTTAGTCTTTTCTTCTCTTTCTGGCTATTAGGCTAGGAACAAAGTGTTGTATATGTTCTCCTTATTTCTAATGTTTGCAGTAATATTAGATGTTTTCCTACAATGAAACTTTTGGTATTCATTGACCAAGCAACCAATCTCATTGTCGGTTGAAATTTATAAATTTTTTCTCTTCAAATAATTTTTCAGGAAAACAGTATTCTCTCGTAGCTGTTAGTGGTCTTTCCTTTATTGATGGAGGTTTCCTTCCTAAACTTTTATTTGAAGTAGTGTCGAATGTTAATATCTTTATCATGTCATTATTTCCACTT
>OZ010603.1:39974369-40001869 GCA_963932145.1 Acanthosepion lycidas
TTTAAACATTTTTAGATTCACGTATGTTGGCTTAGCAAAGAATTAATTCTTTCAGGAATGGAGATATTTGGAAAATCCAAAGACCAGATTCGTAATTTGATAAGATTCAGTAGTGGTACTCTCAAGAATTTTTCCTTCTAACTTATTTTCTTTTTTAATAACTGTGGCATTCTTTATATCAAAGTTGTGGTTGAATTTACAGTGCTGTTCGATAAAAGTGACTACCCTTATCCTTTGAATTTAGCTCAACTTTTATTTCATCGGAGAAGAGAACATTCTTCCAGTCTTCTACGGCGGAATTTTTGTAATAGTGAGCCTATTCAAGTCTCTTGTCTTTGTTGGCTTTGCTTATTAGTGGCTTAAACCTTCATGTACAAGATTTGTAGTCTTGTTCTAACAGCCACCGACTGACTGTTGAAGAGGCAACACTAACACCTTGCTCTTCGCTTAGACTGGCTGCAATTTCTTAGCTAGTTATAGTCCTATTCTTCACAACTTCTCTCTTGATTACTCTGCCAGTTCTATCATCAATCTTTCTCTTTCGTCCCCTTGTTTCCTTCTTTGGAACAGGAGTGGCATTATTATGTGCCCTAAGCACTCGAGGGACAGTTGATTGTGAGGTTATAGCAATTTCTGCAATTTCTCTTGTAGACTTACCTGCTTTTGAGAGGGCAATAATAGATGCCTTAAGTGGTTCTGATGTGTGATTGCACCCTTTCATCTGGTTAGTGACTTGAGTGGCTATTTCAAGCTGTTTTTATACTGTATGAGGCTTTCTGGAATATTCTGGAATACTCTAGAATTAATTTAAGCCGTTCTAGAATTCTCTAGAATATTGTTCTGAGTGTATTGTAAAATAGTTTTCAATATTTCTCAGAAGTTCTTTAAATTCACTAGAATTCATTAGAATGCGATGTCTGAGTCACCTTTTTTTTCCTGAATCTCATTTATATCCAAATTTTAATTATCAATAGAATACCTTAGGTGATTGGGAAGGGGTCTTTATATTAGTAATTATTTTAACTCCAAAAACAATAGACATATTTTTAGTAAAAACAAATCAGGTGAGTCACTTTTATCGAACAGCATTGTATTTCTATGTATGACTAATGCTTTTAATATATTGTAGTGTATAAGAACCTGTTTGTTCTCATAGATATTCTTTTAAAATTTTCTGCTTGTTTCACCAATGGAGTGAATGTAACAGTTTATTTTATTATATACCTGTTTCAAAATTATTAGTGTTATGAAAATTTTGGTGTTCTAACCACTCATAATAGTTTTGATATGATTGTAATTATTTTGATATTATTATGATAGGATAATTTGTTTTGGTCAGTAGACATTTATGACTTAGTAGGTAGCATTATATGTCTGTGTGAATATTTATTCTGTTTGTAAAATATTGCAATAACACTTTTCCAAAGTAAACAATATTGATTCTTGGATTGAGATCACATGGTTCAACAGACTTTGTATATCCTCCAGGTTTGGCCAGGGGAAAGATATAATGTATGGCCGTCTAGGCCAGGTGGCTGACCTAAATGGTACCCTTCTTCAGGGCAGATTTTCAAAGTTTTCAAAGTAGGCATTAACCTTCACAGGTGTGAATTACAATACCTGGTGAAGAAAGAATTGTACAATATTTTCAAAGCTGACGATGCTAACACCCTTCCCTGTACCAAGTCTTCACCAAAACTAATGGACTTAGAGGTGGATCTAATAGAGACCAGAGTTACAAAGAATGGCTAATGGTAAGTTTGAAGAGAATCAAGTTAAAAGATCAAAGATCGATCGTCACATATTTCAATTTACTTATAAAACCCAAACTTTAAATTTAGGTTAAATAAATATATATATAGATGATCAGGTACTTGAATACACTTCCAGGCATTATTTGAACATTATGGAATGATACAAGCTTTATTTTTTTTAGATGATCATGCAATACATTTGAATACTATTCTAGGCATTATCAGGACATTATGAAATAATGCAAGCTTTATTCTATTTAGATGACTCCATAATAAACTTGACTACACTTCCAGACTTCATCTGGACATTATGAAATAATACAAGTGTTATTCTATTTAGATGACCACATAATATACTTGAATACACTTTCAAGCTTCATCTGGACATTATGAAATTATACACGTGTTATTCTAATTAGATGACCACATGATACACTTGAATACACTTCCAGGCTTCATCTGGACATTATGGAAAGATACAGGTGTTATTCTATTTAGATGACTCCATAATAAACTTGAATACACTTCCAGGCTTTATCTGGATATTATGGAATGATACAGATGTTATTCTAACTAGATGATCACATAATATGCTTGAATACACTTGTAGTCTTCATCTGGACATTATGGAAAGAACAAATGTTATTCTGTTTAGATGGCTCCTAAATACACTTGAATACACTTCCAGGCATGATCTGGACATTATGGAATAATACAAGTGTTATTCTATTCAGATTACCACATAATACACTTGAATACACTTCCAGGCATCATCTGGACATTATGGAATGATACAAGTGTTATTCTATTCATATTACTACATAATACACTTGCATACACTTCCGGGGATCATCTGGACATTATGGAATAATACAAGTGTTATTCTATTCAGATTACCACATAATACACTTGCATACATTCCAGGCATCATCTGGACATTATGGAATGATACAAGTGTTATTCTATTCAGATTACCAAATAATACACTTGCATACACTTCCAGGCATCATCTGGACATTATAGAATAATACAAGTGTTATTTTATTCAGATTACCACATAATACACTTGCATACACTTCCAGGCATCATCTGGACATTATAGAATGATACAAGTGTTATTCTATTCAGATTACCACATAATACACTTGCATACACTTCCAGGCATCATCTGGACATTATGGAATGATACGAGTGTTATTATATTCAGATTACCACATAATACACTTGCATACACTTCCAGGCATCATCTGGACATTATGGAATGATAAAAGTGTTATTCTATTCAGATTACCACATAATACACTTGCATACACTTCCAGGCATCATCTGGACATTATAGAATGATACAAGTGTTATTCTATTCAGATTACCACATAATACACTTGCATACACTTCCAGGCATCATCTGGACATTATGGAATGATACGAGTGTTATTCTATTCAGATTACCACATAATACACTTGCATACACTTCCAGGCATCATGTGGACATTATGGAATGATACAAATGTTATTCTATTCAGATTACCAAATAATACACTTGCATACACTTCCAGGCATCATCTGGACATTATGGAATGATACAAGTGTTATTATATTCAGATTACCACATAATACATGTGCATACACTTCCAGGCATCATCTGGACATTATGGAATGATACAAGTGTTATTCTATTCAGATTACCACATAATACACTTGCATACACTTCCAGGCATCATCTGGACATTATAGAATAATACAAGTGTTATTTTATTCAGATTACCACATAATACACTTGCATACACTTCCAGGCATCATCTGGACATTATGGAATAATACAAGTGTTATTCTATTCAGATTACCACATAATACACTTGCATACACTTCCAGGCATCATGTGGACATTATGGAATGATACAAGTGTTATTCTATTCAGATTACCACATAATACACTTGCATACACTTCCAGGAATCATCTGGACATTATGGAATGATACAAGTGTTATTCTATTCAGATTACCACATAATACACTTGCATACACTTCCAGGAATCATCCGGACATTATGGAATGATACAAGTGTTATTCTATTCAGATTACCACATAATACACTTGCATACACTTCCAGGCACCATCTGGACATTATGGAATGATACAAGTGTTATTCTATTCAGATTACCAAATAATACACTTGCATACACTTCCAGGCATCATCTGGACATTATGGAATGATACAAGTGTTATTCTATTCAGAATACCAAATAATACACTTGCATACACTTCCAGGCATCATCTGGACATTATGGAATAATACAAGTGTTATTATATTCAGATTACCACATAATACACTTGCATACACTTCCAGGAATCATGTGGACATTATGGAATGATACAAGTGTTATTCTATTCAGATTACCACATAATACACTTGCATACACTTCCAGGCATCATGTGGACATTATGGAATGATACAAGTGTTATTATATTCAGATTACCACATAATACATGTGCATACACTTCCAGGCATCATCTGGACATTATGGAATGATACAAGTGTTATTCTATTCAGATTACCACATAATACACTTGCATACACTTCCAGGCATCATCTGGACATTATGGAATGATACAAGTGTTATTCTATTCAGATTACCACATAATACACTTGCATACACTTCCAGGCATCATCTGGACATTATGGAATGATACAAGTGTTATTCTATTCAGATTACCACATAATACACTTGCATACACTTCCAGGCATCATGTGGACATTATGGAATGATACAAGTGTTATTATATTCAGATTACCACATAATACACTTGCATACACTTCCAGGCATCATGTGGACATTATAGAATGATACAAGTGTTATTCTATTCAGATTACCACATAATACACTTGCATACACTTCCAGGCATCATCTGGACATTATGGAATGATACGAGTGTTATTATATTCAGATTACCACATAATACACTTGCATACACTTCCAGGCATCATCTGGACATTATGGAATGATAAAAGTGTTATTCTATTCACATTACCACATAATACACTTGCATACACTTCCAGGCATCATCTGGACATTATAGAATGATACAAGTGTTATTCTATTCAGATTACCACATAATACACTTGCATACACTTCCAGGCATCATCTGGACATTATGGAATGATACGAGTGTTATTCTATTCAGATTACCACATAATACACTTGCATACACTTCCAGGCATCATGTGGACATTATGGAATGATACAAATGTTATTCTATTCAGATTACCAAATAATACACTTGCATACACTTCCAGGCATCATCTGGACATTATGGAATGATACAAGTGTTATTATATTCAGATTACCACATAATACATGTGCATACACTTCCAGGCATCATCTGGACATTATGGAATGATACAAGTGTTATTCTATTCAGATTACCACATAATACACTTGCATACACTTCCAGGCATCATCTGGACATTATAGAATAATACAAGTGTTATTTTATTCAGATTACCACATAATACACTTGCATACACTTCCAGGCATCATCTGGACATTATGGAATAATACAAGTGTTATTCTATTCAGATTACCACATAATACACTTGCATACACTTCCAGGCATCATGTGGACATTATGGAATGATACAAGTGTTATTCTATTCAGATTACCACATAATACACTTGCATACACTTCCAGGAATCATCTGGACATTATGGAATGATACAAGTGTTATTCTATTCAGATTACCACATAATACACTTGCATACACTTCCAGGAATCATCCGGACATTATGGAATGATACAAGTGTTATTCTATTCAGATTACCACATAATACACTTGCATACACTTCCAGGCACCATCTGGACATTATGGAATGATACAAGTGTTATTCTATTCAGATTACCAAATAATACACTTGCATACACTTCCAGGCATCATCTGGACATTATGGAATGATACAAGTGTTATTCTATTCAGAATACCAAATAATACACTTGCATACACTTCCAGGCATCATCTGGACATTATGGAATAATACAAGTGTTATTATATTCAGATTACCACATAATACACTTGCATACACTTCCAGGAATCATGTGGACATTATGGAATGATACAAGTGTTATTCTATTCAGATTACCACATAATACACTTGCATACACTTCCAGGCATCATGTGGACATTATGGAATGATACAAGTGTTATTATATTCAGATTACCACATAATACATGTGCATACACTTCCAGGCATCATCTGGACATTATGGAATGATACAAGTGTTATTCTATTCAGATTACCACATAATACACTTGCATACACTTCCAGGCATCATCTGGACATTATGGAATGATACAAGTGTTATTCTATTCAGATTACCACATAATACACTTGCATACACTTCCAGGCATCATCTGGACATTATGGAATGATACAAGTGTTATTCTATTCAGATTACCACATAATACACTTGCATACACTTCCAGGCATCATGTGGACATTATGGAATGATACAAGTGTTATTATATTCAGATTACCACATAATACACTTGCATACACTTCCAGGCATCATGTGGACATTATGGAATGATACAAGTGTTATTCTATTCAGATTACCACATAATACACTTGCATACACTTCCAGGCATCATCTGGACATTATGGAATGATACAAGTGTTATTATATTCAGATTACCACATAATACACTTGCATACACTTCCAGGCATCATCTGGACATTATGGAATGATACAAGTGTTATTATATTCAGATTACCACATAATACACTTGCATACACTTCCAGGCATCATCTGGACATTATGGAATGATACAAGTGTTATTCTATTCAGATTACCACATAATACACTTGCATACACTTCCAGGCATCATCTGGACATTATGGAATGATACAAGTGTTATTCTATTCAGATTACCACATAATACACTTGCATACACTTCCAGGCATCATCTGGACATTATGGAATGATACAAGTGTTATTCTATTCAGATTACCAAATAATACACTTGCATACACTTCCAGGCATCATCTGGACATTATGGAATGATACAAGTGTTATTATATTCAGATTACCACATAATACATGTGCATACACTTCCAGGCATCATCTGGACATTATGGAATGATACAAGTGTTATTATATTCAGATTACCACATAATACACTTGCATACACTTCCAGGCATCATCTGGACATTATAGAATAATACAAGTGTTATTTTATTCAGATTACCACATAATACACTTGCATACACTTCCAGCCATCATCTGGACATTATGGAATGATAAAACCTTTATTTAGACAACCACAGAGTCTGTCTATATTTCTGAGATGAGGTATTATGTACATTATTTACACTATTGTCCTCATCTTTGTCGCCATATTTATCACAACGTTTTGGCCGTTGTACGCTCCAGCCTCTCCTAGGTGGTTGGAATTTTGAACTGAACTGGGGTAGACTGTTCTAGTTCCACGTGCCATGTTTTTAATGGATGTCAGTTATCTCCTGTTAATTCCCCTCACCAAGTTCTCCACTGTCTTAACCGGGTATTGAACTCACACTCTTTGGGTCCTGTGGATCTAACTAACACCTTTATCCACTGTGCCATGTGTCCTTGAGGACATCTGGGTATGAATTTCTGGCTGTTATAACGTCTTCAGCAACCATTTTTACCAGTGCTCATATTGCAATTTTCCTGTGTCATTACATCTTTTTACCAGAGCTCATATTGCAACTTTGTTATCATTGCTTTTCTCTGGCACTCCTTATTACTCGTTCCTATATTGTATTTTTTTTCTATGCTTGTTCGACTCAGGAGATTTTTGTGGCCTAGCATATGTGCTGATTCCTTAAGTTTACAAATTTTCCAATGGTGTTCCCTGTCTATGATCTCAACATGATCCCACAGGGGACGGTGATCTCCCTTCTCTCCCCATATGTGGTCAACCATGCCTGATTTTTCTACTTCCCCTTGCGTTACAGCTTTCTGGTGTTCTTGAAGCCTTACCTTGAGGGGGCGGCCTGTCTCTCCTTTATATTCTTTTCCGCAGCTGCACGGGACAGCGTACACACAGTCTTTAGTCATGTTCTCCTCTATGGGGGGTCTCACTTGAGAGAGATATCTGCAAAGTGTCGTCAAGCTTTTGAAGGTTGTCCTGATGTTATATGGACCGCAGATCCTTTGTATTTTCTCTGATAACCCCTTCATATAAGGCAGGCAGACTGTTTTCTGAGTGTTGTTGTCCTCCTCCTCCTGTACCCGCCTATCCCAGTTTAGACAAACACATAATACACTTGAATACACAGATTTCATTTCAGTAAGAAAATTTTTATAAATAGTTTTAAGAGCTGCTATAAATATCCCAGCTAGATATTTGCAACATTTAATGAAAGAAAAAAAAACAAAAACATGCATACCACTCAGAGTCTGTCATCCATCAAACATGGCATGTAGAACTAGAAAAGTCTGCCCTAGTGAGCGAAATAAAGTGTTCAGTTTGACATTCCAACCACCTGAAGAAGACCGGAGTGTATAACGGCCGAAATGTTGTGATATATATGGCAACAAAGATGAGGGCAATAGTCCGAATAATGTAAATAATATGCATACCACTGTGCACAAATGACATCATATTTTATTACCAAAGTAAACTAGATTGAAATAAAGGATTGAATGAAAGCATGTACAGGTTGTGATGGGTAAACTGTTGCCATTTTATATTTTTAATTTCACACTTACATGTTGCTTATTTTTTATTTTGTTAACTGCACAGTATAGTAGGGTCAGTTGGGCACCTTCTGTAAGAAAAAGAGCAACATGAAGCATTTCACTCTGCCAGAAATTTGGAAATGGCATGCTTTACTGCTTGGCATTCATGCCAGAAGCTTCAATACAAATAATTTAGTGTCTGAGTGTGAATCTGAGAACAGTGGAGAGGAAAGAGTTGGATGAGTCTAATGGTGATTATGAAGGTGTTTGCAGTGATCACTAGTGATGGCAATGTTATATCTCCCTTCATTTTTCTACAGGACCTCAGACTCAACATGGAAGCCTACATTGAGGTAGTGCTGCCCTGGGACAAGTGGGTGACTGCTGGAAGACCCTATATCTGGTAAAAGGACTCTACACCATGCCACACATACAGGATAGCCCAGTCATGGCCGTCAGAAAATACCTGCAACCGCATCACCCCTATGTCAGGCCATCTAACTCCCCAGGCTACAAACTCATTGATTATTATGCATAGGGAGCAGTTAAGCGAGAGACCAACAAAATGCTTTGTAACTCCAAAGATGAACTAAAGGCAAGTATCATGGCAACATTCACCAAATTAAACATCCAGAAGAGTTGCAGGTGATTCTGAAGTTATTGTAAAGCTGCAGTTGAAGTCAATGGTGATTTTATTGAATAAACTTACTCTTTATTATTTCAAGATATTTTTGTGTAAATTTGGTAAATATATCTGTTGAGATGTCAGTGTTATTTTCATTTTTGCATAATTTAAATGACAATTTATCCATCGCACCCTGTATGTTTGAGTATATCAACAAAATATTGCAATAACAATCAACAAAATATTGCAATAACAATCCTAAAATATGAATTCTGGTTATTATTTTAAGAAAGCATTTCAAATGAAGAGAACTGAAATTGACAACATTCTCTATTTCACTGAAAAATCAGTTTAGTTTTTATTATTTTCCTCCAGCGCAGATTATGGCATCATTCACCAACTTAAACAAGAAGACTGTCCAGAAGAGTTGCAGGGGATTCCAAAGTCGTCTGCAGGCCATGGTGGAAGCCAGTTGTGATTTTATTCAATAATGTCAGTGTTATTTTCATTTGTGAATAATTTAGACAACTTATCCACGACACCCTGGATAGATAGATATAGATAGATATGAACAGGCAGAGATAGATAGATAGATAGATAGATAGATAGATAGATAGATATGAACAGGCAGAGATAGATAGATAGATAGATAGATAGATAGATAGATAGATAGATAGATATAAACAGGCAGGGATAGATAGATAGATAGATAGATAGATAGATAGATAGATAGATAGATAGATAGATAGATAGATATGAACAGGCAGGGATAGATAGATAGATAGATAGATAGATAGATAGATAGATAGATATGAACAGGCAGGGATATATATATATATATATATATATATATATATATATATATATATAGATAGATAGATAGATAGATAGATAGATAGATAGATATGAACAGGCAGAGATAGATAGATAGATAGATAGATAGATAGATAGATAGATATGAACAGGCAGGGATAAATAGATAGATAGATAGATAGATAGATAGATAGATAGATAGATAGATATGAACAGGCAGGGATATATATATATATATATATATATATATATATATATATATAGATAGATAGATAGATAGATAGATAGATAGATAGATAGATAGATATGAACAGGCAGAGATAGATAGATAGATATGAACAGGCAGGGATAGATAGATAGATATGAACAGGCAGAGATAGATAGATAGATATGAACAGGCAGAGATAGATAGATAGATATGAACAGGCAGGGATAGATAGATAGATATGAACAGGCAGAGATAGATAGATAGATATGAACAGGCAGAGATAGATAGATAGATAGATAGATAGATAGATAGATAGATAGATAGATAGATATGAACAGGCAGGGATATATATATATATATATATATATATATATATATATATATAGATAGATAGATAGATAGATAGATAGATAGATAGATAGATATGAACAGGCAGAGATAGATAGATAGATAGATAGATAGATAGATATGAACAGGCAGGGATATATATATATATATATATATATATATATATATATATGTATAGATAGATAGATAGATAGATAGATAGATAGATAGATATGAACAGGCAGAGATAGATAGATAGATATGAACAGGCAGGGATAGATAGATAGATATGAACAGGCAGAGATAGATAGATAGATAGATAGATAGATAGATAGATAGATAGATAGATATGAACAGGCAGGGATATATATATATATATATATATATATATATATATATATATATATAGATAGATAGATAGATAGATAGATAGATAGATAGATAGATAGATAGATATAAACAGGCAGAGATAAATAGATAGATAGATAGATAGATAGATATGAACAGGCAGGGATAAATAGATAGATAGATAGATAGATAGATAGATAGATAGATAGATAGATAGATAGATAGATAGATAGATATGAACAGGCAGGGATATATATATATATATATATATATATATATATATATATATATATATGTATAGATAGATAGATAGATAGATAGATAGATAGATAGATAGATAGATATGAACAGGCAGAGATAGATAGATAGATATGAACAGGCAGGGATAGATAGATAGATATGAACAGGCAGAGATAGATAGATAGATATGAACAGGCAGAGATAGATAGATAGATAGATAGATAGATAGATAGATATGAACAGGCAGGGATATATATATATATATATATATATATATATATATATATATATAGATAGATAGATAGATAGATAGATAGATAGATAGATAGATAGATAGATAGATATGAACAGGCAGAGATAGATAGATAGATAGATAGATAGATAGATAGATAGATAGATATGAACAGGCAGGGATAAATAGATAGATAGATAGATAGATAGATAGATAGATAGATAGATATGAACAGGCAGGGATATATATATATATATATATATATATATATATATGTATAGATAGATAGATAGATAGATAGATAGATAGATAGATAGATAGATAGATATGAACAGGCAGAGATAGATAGATAGATATGAACAGGCAGGGATAGATAGATAGATATGAACAGGCAGAGATAGATAGATAGATATGAACAGGCAGAGATAGATAGATAGATATGAACAGGCAGGGATAGATAGATAGATATGAACAGGCAGAGATAGATAGATAGATATGAACAGGCAGAGATAGATAGATAGATATGAACAGGCAGGGATAGATAGATATGAACAGGCAAGGATAGATAGATAGATAGATAGATAGATATGAACAGGCAGGGATAAATAGATAGATAGATAGATAGATAGATAGATAGATAGATAGATAGATATGAACAGGCAGGGATATATATATATATATATATATATGTATAGATAGATAGATAGATAGATAGATAGATAGATAGATATGAACAGGCAGAGATAGATAGATAGATATGAACAGGCAGGGATAGATAGATAGATATGAACAGGCAGAGATAGATAGATAGATATGAACAGGCAGAGATAGATAGATAGATATGAACAGGCAGGGATAGATAGATAGATATGAACAGGCAGAGATAGATAGATAGATATGAACAGGCAGGGATAGATAGATATGAACAGGCAAGGATAGATAGATAGATAGATAGATAGATAGATAGATAGATAGATAGATAGATAGATATGAACAGGCAGGGATAGATAGATTTTATGTATGAAATTCATAGTCATGACAATACATCAAATTTGCATTGTCTATTTCTTAAGATAAAACCAGCAATCTTGTCAACAGGTGAAAGTTTTTCTTTTAGTATTAAATAGCACAATGAACATGGTCTGTATACTTTTACTGTTTACAATAAAGAAAATTTTGGTATCTGTCTATATTTCTGAGATAAGATATATCACAATGTTTCGGCTGTTGTACGCTCCAGCTTTCTTCAGGTCACTGGAATGTCAAACTGAACCCTTTATTGCACTCACTAGGGCGGACTTTTCTAGTTCCACGTGCCATGTTTAATGCATGTCATTTATCAGTTGTCTCCTGTTAATTCCCCTCTGAAAGTTCTCCACTGCCCTAACCTTCAGTATCTGTCAATATTTCTGAGATAAGGTATTATGTACATTATTTACATTATTCGGACTATTGTCCTCATCTTTGTTGCCATATTTATTACAACGTTTCGGCCTTTCATTATCTGTCAATATTTCTGAGATAAGGTATTATGTACATTATTTACATTATTCGGACTATTGTCCTCATCTTTGTCGCCATATTTATTACAACGTTTCGGCTGTTGTGTACTCCAGCTGTTGTATGCTCCAGCCTTCTTCAGAGTGGGAGTTCAGTACCCGGTTACAGCAGTGGAGAACTTTCAGAGGGAAATTGCCAGGAGATAACTGATAACTGACATCCATTAAACATGGCACATGGAACTAGAACAGTCTACCCAGTGAGCAAAATAAAGGGTTCAATTCAACATTTCAACCACCTAAAGAAGGCTGTAGCATACAACGGCTGAAATGTTGTAATAAATATGGCGACAAAGATGAGAACAATAGTCTGAATAATGTAAATAAAGAAATTTTTGTCAGTGATGGAGGAGGTTGGATTTAAGCAAGATAAACTCTATTGAAATCTGAACTTGCTAATTGCTGATTAGTCAATCCACCAGCCAATGAAAAGACACTGCATTATCCTTCTTTTACACTTTCATTTTTTTTTTTTTTTTTTTTTGGCGGGACTTTTGACTCTCAAATGACCCTGTTAATTATATCATATATGATCTATTTCCAATAATCTGTGTGGCAGATTTTTTATTTAGTTAGGAAATTGTATTTGTTTTCTCCGATCTTTAATTTATTGTATTCCATTTTATGCACCCAATATTAGAAATGATGAGAAGCAGTTGTGTGACCTTGATGCAACCAATCAATATTTATACACCTGAGTGAACAGATATTCTCCCATGACCAAGTGAGTGTAATTTATAAATCTTGTGCAGATTTTGGCAAAACGTCACATCGCACATATTAACATGCCAAAGTCAAGCAGTTACAAAAAAATTGAAGTCAAAATTCAGAGGCACATTGAAACAGTGAAAGATGACAATGAAATGTTAAACAAAGTTTAAAGGATAATTAGTTGTTTCATTAAACAAAGAAAAGAGTGACGAACGCCTATGTAAAACTGATTTCATCATTGATGGAGAGGAGAGTTCAAGCAGAAGTGATGTGGCTCTACAGAAGGATGCTGAGAATACCATATAAGCAATGAGGAACTTTGAAAAAAAAAACAGAATCAAAAAGGACACTTCTGAAATAAAAACATAAATTTTCTAGGAGACATTGTGAGGAAAGAAGGTATAGTGAACATGACATTGACAAAACATATTGAAGGCAACAGGAAACAAGGGAACATTGTTTGTTCTCCCTAACAAGCTTGTGTAAATGGATGGTACAGTAACTGATACGGATAGAAAGGGAACAACCTTTGCTTACAGCTCCAACAGATAGGAACTTGTAATATTATCTGGAATTTTCATTTGATGAAACATTGTCAAGCACTCTTCATTTTGGACTAGGATTTCTTTCATCTTCATTTCAATTGCTTTATTTCTACTAGTAGTATTAGTAGTAGTAATATTATCTGTAATTTTTATTAGATGAAGCATTGTCAAGCATTATTCATTTTAGACTAGGATTGATTTTTTCTTCATTTAGTAGTAGTAATATTATCTGCAATTTTGATTAGATGAAGCATTGTCAAGCATTATTCATTTTGGACTAGGATTTCTTTCATCTTGATTTCAATTGCTTTATTTCTACTAGTAGTATTAGTAGTAGTAATATTATCTGCAATTTTGATTAGATGAAGCATTGTCAAGCATTATTCATTTTGGACTAGGATTTCTTTCATCTTCATTTCAATTGCTTTATTTCCACTAGTAGTATTAGTAGTAGTAATATTATCTGCAATTTTGATTAGATGAAGCATTGTCAAGCATTATTCATTTTGGACTAGGATTTCTTTCATCTTCATTTCAATTGCTTTATTTCCACTAGTAGTATTAGTAATAGTAATATTATCTGCAATTTTGATTAGATGAAGCATTGTCAAGCATTATTCATTTTGGACTAGGATTTCTTTCATCTTCATTTCAATTGCTTTATTTCCACTAGTAGTATTAGTAATAGTAATATTATCTGCAATTTTGATTAGATGAAGAATTGTCAAGCATTATTCATTTTAGACTAGGATTTCTTTCATCTGCCTTTCAATTGCTTTATTTCCACTAGGAGTATTAGTGGTAGTAGCAATATTATCTGGGATTTTGATTAGTTCAAGCATTGTCAACACTTATTAATTTTCTTTCATTTTAATTTTAGTTTCTTTTCATCAAAACTTTTCAGAGTGTTATTTTGCATTAAGCCTTTCAACTCCAGAGGCTTATTCGTCTGATAGAACAAACGTCTTGAGTCATCTTACTTGTGCATCAGGTTTCCTTCATTAACCCATATTGCTTGACTTCACAGTAAATCTGAAAGTATGTTTATTCGCAGATAAATTATTTTCATTATTAATTTTTAGAGAGATTTTTTTTCATCTTCTGCCTTCATAATTGAATATTCTTCAGACTAGAAAACAAAATCCATAATGAGAAATACTTCATCTCAGAATTTGTATAAATTAAACATTTATTTTCTCCCCAGTCTTTTGAACAGAAGTAAAGATTTATCTCTTGTTTCCTGTTTAGGAATGGGTTTTGGGTTACTTCTAAATTTTTCTCATTTTCTTTCACTATGAATCAGGTAACTTTTTATTCAATTTATCTCAACTTCAATGTGTGTCTATTTAATTAAATTTTGATGGCACAAAAGCAAAGTTTGCTTACCTGGTCTCTGTTGGCTATTGTGATCGCCAAAGTACTCCTCCTAGGAAGGAAGTCGGTTGATCTCTCCTCTGACCTGGCATTGAATATTATATCCATTGGGCTGTTGAAGCTTCAACAGCCCAACGGATATAATATTCAATGTCCCAAAAGCCAAACCATCATTATCATGGAAATGGCACTAAATTCTGACACCATTATGCTAAATGGTTACACTCTCAAAGAAGCTTATTTCTTAGAATGTCTCTTGGGATTAAACATCACTCTAGATTTCATGTGTTACCCACATATAAGATCAATCAGTGATGATGGTGGGAAAATTATGATCGGCACCTTATATTGCATCCAAAAATACTGGACTTCATGAGCCATGATATCTCTTTATAAGAGTCAGATTGGACCAAAAATGGAATATTTCGGTCATGTCTGGGCTGGAGCATTCTGATCATCACTTTCCAGTCATGACAGAATTCAGAAGAGTTTGTGCAGCTTTGTAGGTGACGATTTATCATCCACCCTACAATGAAAACACAAAGAAGGAAAGAAAAAAGACAGAAAGAAAGAAAAATAAAGAAAGAAAGAAAACTGACAGAAAGAAAGAAAAATACAGAAAGAAAGAATGAAAACTGACAGAAAGAAAGAAAAAAGACAAAAAGAAAGAATGAAAACTGCCAGAAAGAAAGAAAAATAAATAAATAAAGAATGAAAACTGCCAGAAAGAAAGAAAAATAAAGAAAGAAAGAATTAAAACTGACAGAAAGAAAGAAAAAAGAAAATAGAAAGAATGAAAACTAACAGAAAGAAAGAAGAAAGAGAGAAAGAAAGAATGAAAACTGACAGAAAGAAAGAAAAAACACAGAAAGAAAGAATGAAAAAAGACAGAAAGAAAGAGAATAAGGAAAAAGAGAAAAAGTGAAAGAGAGTGAGAGAGAGAATTAAAAAGAACGAAAATAAATGAAAAGGAGAGATTACATAAAAAAGAAAAAAGCTGAGTGAAAAGAGATTACAATGAATGATAAAAAAGGAAAAGAAAGAAATGAATAAAAAGACTTTATTGGGAGAGAAGGAAAAAAATATATTCGTTCTTTCTTGTATGTTCTTTTCCTCTTTTCTTTAAAAGAGAAAAAAAAAACATACAAGAGAGAACGAATTAATGAAGAAAAGAAAGAATGAATTAAAAATAAATAAATAAAAATTCCAGGAAGAAAGATGGATGGAAAAATGAAAACAAGGAAGCAGATATGAAAAATAATGAAAATAAAAAAAAGAGCTGACCCGAGGCAACGAAAGATGTGAAGGAAACGGATGAGGGAAATTAAAAGGAGAAAAATAAAATGCACACAGTACGAGAGGAAACAGACTGATTGATGCTGAAAAGGCAAATGCAATTAAAACATGTGTACAAAAACGACAAAAATAAAATAAACCAAAACCTTGACGAGAAAGCAAATGGCAGATTCAAATTTTTCTTCCAACAATAATGGCGCAAAATTGAATTATGTTCACATTTCAAAATGTAGAATTTTAATCACTTTTATTTCTTTCTGGAAGTCTATTTGCAATATATTTATGCAAAACAGGAAGATAAAAACCAAAAAAATAAAAATAAACAAACAGGAACGGATGGGCTTATTTTGTTTTTCAGATAATAATCTTTCAAAAATTATTTTTCTGTCATCATTATATTGATTACAGCTGAGACGTATTTTCAGCAGTCTATGGTTCAAATTTGTCTCTAGATAAAATTTCTCTTATGACATAAACAGAACTGAGCGATTAGTTTCTTTAGAAAGGCATGGAGAGTGTAATCGATACCAATGTGGAATGTAAATTAGGTGTTTAGGTTTCAATTGCTACTCGATTCTGTTTAATTCACTATCAGGCTAATGTCACTGTAATAGGATGGAATCCCTTTCCCTTCAACTATGGATTAAATAGCTAAGAAGACTTTCAAAAATTATTTTTCTGTCATCATTACATTGATTACAGATGAGACATATTTTCAGCAGTCTATGGTTCAAATTCTGCTCTAGATAAAATTCCTCTTATGACATAAACAGAAATGAGCTGATTACTACTTTCTTTAGAAAAGCACGGACAGTGTAAAGGATACTGACGTGGAAAAGAAATTAGGTGTCCAGTTTTCAATTCTTGCTCAATTCTGCTTAGTTCATGTTCATGCCAAAGCCCCTGGAAAACATAGGAATCCATCTCCCTCCAGCTATGGATTAAATAGCTAAGAAGACTGAATACTCTTCCCTTGAGATGATAATTGTCATAATGTGTCTATTATTTAGTCTCATTCATTCACTCTTAGAATAAGTAGAGCTGCAGATTACTAGGTATTTACTCTGTCTCCCCAGTAAGACAAGTTGTGACACAAGGTCATTTTAATGTGAGGGACCTGAGCATGTACACCCGGACCAGGAACAAAAATTGCCCACAGCCCCCACAACGGTTGGTTGCACTGGCCTTGGTATGAGCAGTACTCCCTCTCTCTGGTGCAATGAGAGGGCACAGCTTCGGACAGCTGTTCCCAAGGGCTGGGCACCTCTCAGTATAATTTTCCTTAGTTGTGACTCTGTCCTTTGACGGAGTCGCCCCTGAGTGCACTCTGCACAAAGACAGAGATGCACCTGAGAGATGATAAATAGATGCGTTACAAACCACTCAAGAGTGAGTTACACCAGCTTCAGATTAGTACCGCAGTTTCTCAGACAACTGTGAAATATGGCTTTTGCTGTTACTCCTAATCCCACATTCTGTTCTCACATTTATCTGCATGCAGTCAAGTCCACCTCGTCACTTGAGTATAAAAATAATCTCGGGTGATTACTATATCAGAAGAAGCCAAAGAAGTGAAGAAGTAAAAATTTGAATTCAAAGCCGGCCTGGAGAGGATTGGTCTCCGTCTGGCTATTTTCCCCTAGAACACATCTCTGCTGCTAGATTTGCAGTAAATGCGATGCCTCTATGAAACTATCTGGTTATGTAACTCACTCTCACTACTTTGGCAATTATCAGCAATCAATAGCTGTAATCACAGTGTTTTCAGAGGTAACACTGGTAGTCCATACAGAGTGACTTTTTTTTTAAGCAATTCACCCTAAGCAAGACAGGAGTGCCACAAGCACGCAAGAGGTTACAGAGAGTGAGAGTAAAACTAAAGAGGAGTGTTTGGAAAAATGATAACAAGAAGGACAGGGATCTTAGTCAAGGCATCAGAAGATATCGATTGACATTACATTTGAATATTTGAAGATTATACCTATCAGGAAAGCAAGTGATAGGAAGGGAGTTCCACTGATGGGAAGTGCAAGATAAGAAGCTGTTGGAATAGAAGTGATGGATACACTTAGTCGTTTCAACAGTGAAAGTGTGGGACCGAGATGCCAACCTAGCAGCACGCTTAAATTCATTCAATTTGAGAACCAGTGAAAGTAGCTCATTGGAGCAGTTGCCATGAAAGTATTTGTAGAAAAGACAGAGGGAAGCCACAGCATGTGCTGCACACTTTTTTTTACTTTAGTATAAACCAGAGCATTATCTACTTTTTTGAGTCAAGTGAAAACAAGATTTATGTCGACCATATTATCTCTAGTATAATTCTGACTTATGTCATCACTTTTGACAGTAGTGTAAATTAGACCTATGTCTATCTATTTGACCAAACTTAAATTTACGTTTTATTATGAATGCAAGACAATAAAGCTACTAAGAGGCAAGAGGTTACTAAATGTGAAAGAAAATGAGAAAAATATTATTAAAGAGACAGAATGACAAAAGAACAGGAAATAAGACGACAGAAGATGACGATTGACAGTACATTTAAATTTTTGAAGATCAACATTGACTGGAAAGCAAGAAGCTGGAAGAGAGTTCCACAAGCAAGAATTGCAATGTAAGAAACATTTAGCATAAAACTGATGATTACATCTAGACATTTTAGCTGTAAAATTATGTTGCATAACATGGGTGTTTGTATGGGAAACGATGTTCCAATTTGATATGATCATATGCCTTCAACGAAGGCAATAAAGTCACTAAGATGCAAGGGTTTACTGAGTGTGAAAGAATATGAGAAAATGTATAAACATTATTTAGAAGAGAGGGAGCAATAAAATGAACAGGAATGAGACATAATTTGACAATTGACATTGCATTTAATTTTTTGAAGTTCAAGTTGAATGGAAAACAAGAGTCTAGAAAGGAGTTCCACAACCAAGAAGTATGAGAGAAGAAACTGTTAGCATAGAATTTACAGGTATATCAAGCAATTTCAACAGTAAAATGATGAGACCTAACTGCCAATCTTGTACTGCCATTAAATTTGTAATGTCAAGGCACTAAAGAGAAAAATGCATTAGAACAATTACCATGAAAATTGTTGAAGCAGATGTATAGATGATAATGGATATGCTCCCATTCCCATAAATACAGTAGTGAATACTGTACATGGTATAGAGTTGGAGATTTATCTCCAGCTGTGCTTGTCAAACTCTCTGCCTCCAGGCAGAGAAAATCCCCAGACAAGGCTACGTTGAAGGGCAGAGTCTCGTCTTGGGAAACAGCTACCCAACCTTGTTTTATATGGCGTCTACAGGGAATTTTTGACTGCACATACAGGCTCAGATACCCTACATTAAATTCAGTCTTGTGCCACATTTGATGGCATGGGGTGGTTAGTAGATATCCTGCTGTTGGTGATTTGTCTCTAGCTGTGCTGGACAATCTCTCTGCATCTGTGCAGAGAGGATCCCCAGACGAGTTTCAACAGCTACCTGGCACCGTTTTATATGGGCTCTATGGGAAATTTTTGGCTGAGCCTATGGGCTTGGATATGCCACATTAAATTCAGCCTTGTGCCACATCTGACCACATGGGGTGGTTGATAGATATCCTGCAATTGAAGATTCGTTGTGGAATTCACTTGACTTACTTCTAGCAGTTGACTACAACTTCTACGAGCTGCTGGTGAATCTTATATGTGTTGTTTATATCTTAAGTGTTATCGTTCATTACCAAACCATCATGTGATTATTCTATTCAGTAACTTTCTCTACATTACAACAAAAATATTTATAGAAATTGTTCAGAGAAGCTGCATTACAGAGTTTGAAAAGGGACTGAAACCAAGATGCCAGGTAAGAACCAATAACCAATTTTTATTGTTTATATTAGGACTGTTGTCCTCATCTTTTTTCAGCTGCTATACCCTCTGGACTTGGTCAGGTGCTTGTCAAGACATCTAAACTTTGAACTGAAACCTTTATTTATTTATGGGGGTCTATGGATATCTTGTCTAGTTCTTATTTAGTGCTGCTTGGTTATTGCTCACCTAATTTCTGCTGAGGCATGCTGCCTGGATTGAACTCACTATCACTTTGTTGGTAAATTCGCAAGCCAATGCTTTAAACCACTAGACTATTAGCCTCCATGGTGCCCAATTGTAAGGAGGAGCAATTCTAGAACGAATTATTAACAGTGAATTTTTTTCTAGTGAGTCTGTGTTGGTATAAGTGCCTGTGCGAGTTAATACATACAGTACATATACAGTATACATACGGACATAAAAATATATATGTTTATGTATGTACATGTGTAATTATGTATTTACTGCATATATATATATATATATATATATATATATATATATATATATATATATATATATATACACACACACAATATTTATTGTATATATATATCTCTATCTATAAAAGGCAGGATGTGTGTGTGTGTGTGTGTGTAACGAATGCATGGCCACAATTTTTGACGGATTTGCACCAAAATTTACATGCACATGTTCTAAGTTAGCGGGAAGGCCAAGACTGAATTTGCATTTCTCAACTCTCATCGATTGTGAAAATAATCATTTTTTTTCATGCTTTTACGTCACTTTTCATGTAGTTAGTGGCCATTTTCTACTGGCCAGAGTGAGAGCCAATAGCTGGCAGACACAAATAGGCAGGAAGATTCTATTGGCCAGCGTGTGAGCCAGTAGCTGACTGACATGAATGTTAACTAGCATGCTAGCATGCAAAAAAAAATTGATAGCTGCATTTGTCACAAGTGGGAAAAATTTAAATCTGCATGGCACTTTCCTCCAATTGGCTTATTCACTTGCTTAAACTCAACGTTGATTCTGATTCCGCAGAACTGGGTTGGGTTTGAATAAGTATTTGTTGTTGACATTCTTTTTTCATTCGGTTTTTCCAGTTACGAGTCCTTTTTTAAAGCTGATCGTTTTGTGTTCATTTTGTTTAGTTCTTTTTTCATAACAGCTTTAATGTTTAGTATGGAGCTTAGAAAAAGTTTGCAGTGTGAGATAGGCAAGAAGTAAGTGTATATATATATATATATATATATATATATATATGCATAATATTTATATATATATATATATATATATATATATATATATATATATATATATATATATGAGTGTGTCTGTGTGTGTGTTTGTGTGTATACAATATTTTATAAATACTGTAAAATTCTAAAATGAAATAATAATACTATTGTATATATGCAGTCTTAAGTTCTTAAGGAAAATTAATGGCTTTTAGTCTTCCTTTGCATCAATAGTTTGGTTGATTTCATTTTGCCGCATATAAACATCTCTATGTGTCATTTAATACCGAAATCTAAATATTTTGAACACAATTTTATGGCTTCAGTTACAGATAAAATGTATTGGTTGTCATTTTGCTACAAAATGTTTTATTGGTAATTCTGCCAGAAAATGTTCATTGGTAATTTTACTATAAATATGCTTTCTAGGTATTCCTTTAATATAAAAAGTGTTGCTGGTATTTTTACTATAGAAATATTTTTTTATGCTTTCATAGTGTTTTATTTGATCGGGGGGGTCACTCGTTGCCCATAGCTGGGACCCTATTAGGTGCTACCACCACAGGTCAAGGAAGACAAAGAAAATTAAGAAGTGAATTCACACTCCTCAAAATCTATAATCTCTCGACCAGAGACCTTACTGACAGATGTAGTTTATCGTCATGAAAAGGAGTTCACTTTTTGAATAATAAGAATTCTATGTCATGGTCGCAGGGGGTCATCAAGATTTTAGAGATATTTAGGTGGAGCATGACTGAAAAAAGGGTGAGAACCAATGATCTAATTCTTTTATCTTAATTCAGTATTATGCTTTTCAACGACAACTCTTATGTGTGTGTGTATGTCCTTGTGTGTCTAATGAATTTCAGAGCAAAAAATTTAAAAAAATAACATTGTTTTGCTTTCTGTTGCAATAAAGAGTAAAGCTGAAGAACAATGTAACCTGTGGATTTCTGAAGCTTCTCTTGATGACGTCAATTCAGTAATCGGCTTTTTGTTTTAATGATATCACTCCATGTAATGTAGTAAATCGACTAAGACACTAGATGTGTGGGAAAGAATAGGAAAAAAGAGAAACATTATTGAAGAGAATGAACAATAGAAGAAGAGTGATCAGGAAGGCAGTAGATAATGATTGACACTGCATTTAATTGTTTTGAAGATCAAAGCTGGCTGGAAAGGTTGGTGCTGGAATAAGGTTCCACAAGTGAAGAGTGTGGAAAAACTGTTAGCATCGAATGTACAGTTAGAACTAACTAATTCAACTGTGAATCTAGTACCGTGTTTAAATTCATAAAGGCTAAGTACCATAGTGAAGAGCTCATTTGAACAATTACCATTAGAAGAATTTGTAGAAAAGGCACAGAGAAGCTACTTTAAGGAAGTTTGAAAGTAACTGAAGTTGAGATGCAAGGTCAGGACCAATAATATTGCTGATTCTTCTTTGGATTTTATTAAGAACTTCTAAATAGACAGCAGAAACACCAGAACTTTTGTGGCATCAATATTCAAAGCAATAATGAACAATAGACTTCTAAATATGTAAGATAGATACAGGACAAAAAATGTCTAGCACACAACAGGGAACCAAACTTCTTACCAGCAAACCTAGCAATGGTTTCAGTATAATCTTTCCACTTCATGTCAGCTGAGAAGATACAACTAGTTAGTCTCATGGAAGTTAGTATCAGCAATGCTGACAGGAAGCAAGAAGGGATCTTCCAGGTGATTAATAGAGAAAAGTTTTGTTTTGGAGGTGTTAAAATTAACAAGCTAGTCCTTGCCCCAGTTAACAACAGATATTTTTTAGGTCACCTGCCAATTTGATCTTATTGAACAGATCAGATTTACTATCAAGAAAGAAATTTTTATGAGATTTAATTCCAAACAATACGAAGGATTGGGAGAGTACCAATGAGACAGGAAAAAAGTACAAGCCAAAATGCAATGTACGTACATCATTAACTCTAAGAAATATCATCCTCTTTCAACGGCATCTGTTTTTAATGATTGAACTAAATATACACCAAATTCTAAAGTGACAATTATTTGCAAAAATGTGTTACAGTTAATGTATAATGGGAAGGAATATGAATTATTTTCTTTTTATTTTTGTAGTCGGTTGAGGGCGGACTCTGGTAATTTTGTATTCTGTGAATCTCAGCTATATATTGTGCAGAAGTGTAGTGCAGTGTATTCAGTGTTTATTGAATTAGCATCAGTAGAAAGTTTTCTTAGATAAGCTTGTTAACCATTACAATATGATAGGTGTCTAAGATGTTATTTGCTAAGATATTTTTAGTCCAAAACAAAGCCATGTTCTGTGGTGCCCAATGAGGGTGAAAATATTTATTCTGGCAAACTGATACAATTTTTTTTTTCTGATAGACATAATTAAGACATTTATAATCATTAATCCTTTTTTCTTTCTTTTTTGTCTAATTTTCTTTCTTTTCTTCTGTGTCTGACTTTATTTATTCTTTTGTTTAACTTTCTTTCATCCTTTCTTTCATTCATTCATTCTTTCTTTCTTTCTTTCTTTAAATTTCTTTCTTTTCTTATGTGTCTGATTTTCTTTCTTTCTTCCTTTCTTTCTTTGTCTAACTTTCTATCCTTCTGTTTTCCTTTCTTTTTTTCTTTCTTTCTTTCTTTCTTTCTTTATTTAAATTTCTTTCTTTCCTTATGTGTCTGATTTTCTTTCTTTCTTCCTTTCTTTCTTTGTCTAACTTTCTATCCTTCTCTTTTCCTTTCTTTCTTTGTTTCTTTGTTTCTTTCTTTGTTTGTTTCTTTCTTTCTTTGTGTCATCTTTCTTTGATTATCTTTCTTGCATATAATTTTTTCTTTTATCCTTCTTTCTTTTTTCTTAATCTATTAAAATTTTCATTTTCAGTTTTCACTCATTTTTTTTTCTTGTTCTGATCACATTTTTTTTCATTTTTTTTTCTTTTCTTTTTCATCCTATCTTTCTTTCCTTCTTTGTTACGTTATGTCTCTCTTTGACTTTCTTTCTTTCTTTGTTACATTATGTCTCTCTTTGTCTGACTTTCTTTCTTTTTTACATTATGTCTCTCTTTGTCTGATTTTCTTTCTTTCTTTCCTTCTTTGTTACATTATGTCTCTCTTTGTCTGACTTTCTTTCTTTCCTTCTTTCTTTCTTGTTTACATTATGTCTCTCTTTGTCTGACTTTCTTTCTTTTTTACATTATGTCTCTCTTTGTCTGATTTTCTTTCTTTCTTTCCTTCTTTGTTACATTATGTCTCTCTTTGTCTGACTTTCTTTCTTTTTTACATTATGTCTCTCTTTGTCTGATTTTCTTTCTTTCTTTCCTTCTTTGTTACATTATGTCTCTCTTTGTCTGACTTTCTTTCTTTCTTTCTTTCTTTCTTAGTTACATTATGTCTCTCTGTCAGATTTTCTTTCTTTCTTTCCTTCTTTGTTACATTATGTCTCTCTTTGTCTGACTTTCTTTCTTTCCTTCTTTCTTTCTTGTTTACATTATGTCTCTCTTTGTCTGACTTTCTTTCTTTTTTACATTATGTCTCTCTTTGTCTGATTTTCTTTCTTTCTTTCCTTCTTTGTTACATTATGTCTCTCTTTGTCTGACTTTCTTTCTTTTTTACATTATGTCTCTCTTTGTCTGATTTTCTTTCTTTCTTTCCTTCTTTGTTACATTATGTCTCTCTTTGTCTGACTTTCTTTCTTTCCTTTTTTCTTTCTTTTTTGCATTATGTCTCTCTTTGTCTGATTTTCTTTCTTTCTTTCTTTATTTATTTATTTATTTGCCTAACTTTACTTGATATCTCATTTTTAAAAATATTGTTTTTTTCTTTCATCCTTCTTTACTTTTTGTTAATGTATTCAATTTTTAATTTTGTGTTTTCCTCCATTTTTTTTCTTATTCTCGTCACATTTTTTCTTTCTTTCATTCTTTCTTTCTTTCATTCTTTCTTCCTTTGTATAACTTGCTTGATATCTAATTTAAAAAAAAAAACATTCTTCCTTTTTCTTTTTGTATTTGTTTCATTTCTTTTAATGTATTCAAATTTTTTTTTTTGAGTTTTTCTCCATTTCTTTTTCTTGTTCTGATTTTTTACTTTGTTCACCTAATTTCTTTCTTTCTTTCTTTCCTTCTTTCTTTCTTTCTTTCTTTCTTCCTTTCTTTCTTTCTTTCTTTCTTTCTTCCTTTCTTTCTTCCTTTCTTTTCTTCTTTCTTTCTTCCTTTCTTTCTTTCTTTCCTTCCTTCCTTTTTCTTTCTTTCTTTCTTTCTTTCTTTCTTTCCTTCCTTCCTTCCTTCCTTCTTTCTTTCCTTCCTTCCTTCTTTCTTTTGTTCTTTGTTTCTTTTTTTTTCATTCTTTGTTTGTTTGTTTGTTTGTTTCTTTCTTTCTATTTTTTTTCATATTTTTCTTTCTGACATTTTTATTTTTCTATTGATCATTCTTTTTCTTTCTTTTTATTGAACTTCACTTCTTATTCTCTTTCTATTCACCTAATTTTTTCCATCTTCATTTTATTTTCTTTCTTTTTGTATTTCTTTCTGACTGACTGCTTTCCTTTTTTATGGGGATGTGAGGGGGGTGCAATGGATAGCAGCTCGAAATGAGAAATCAGAGACCCAAGTTTGAATTCCAGTCAAGTTCATTACATTCACTCCTGTGCAAAGGAATGGTTTGAATTCATCACTTCTCCCCACAGCTATGGGTTAAAAAGTATGGTTTGTATTTCAAAAGATCATTGCTATCTCCCAAAAGCTGTGAATACAATAGCCACTCATAGAAAAAATATATTCTTACTATACAAAATATGTTTCAGCTTTAAATAACCAAGAAAGAGTTAAGGAATCAATTGATTCTTTTTTGTTTGATGTTCTTTCTTTCTTTTGTCTGTATATCTCAATGTCTTTCTTTATAATTTCCTTTCTTTATTGTCTTTAAGACATTTTTTTTCTAATTCATTTAAATGTCCTTCTCTTTTTGTATATCTTGAATATATTTGGTTTTCTTTGTTTGTTTGTTTCTTTCTTTCTTTGGTTCTTTCTGGCTTACTACTTCTTTCTTCTTTTTCTCTATGCTTGTTGTTTCCACCCACTTCTCCTATCTCTTCTTTCTTTCTTTCTTTCTTTCTTTCTTTCTTTCTTTCTTTCTTTCTTTCTTTCTTTCTTGCTTACTACTTCTTTCTCTTTATCTATGCTTGTTGTTTCCACCCACTTCTCCTATCTCTTCTTTCTTTCTTTCTTTCTTTCTTTCTTTCTTTCTTTCTTTCTTTCTTTCTTGCTTACTACTTCTTTCTCTTTATCTATGCTTGTTGTTTCCACCCACTTCTCCTATCTCTTCTTTCTTTCTTTCTTTCTTTCTTTCTTTCTTTCTTTCTTTCTTTCTTGCTTACTACTTCTTTCTCTTTATCTATGCTTGTTGTTTCCACCCACTTCTCCTATCTCTTCTTTCTTTCTTTCTTTCTTTCTTTCTTTCTTTCTTTCTTTCTTTCTTTCTTTCTTGCTTACTACTTCTTTCTCTTTATCTATGCTTGTTGTTTCCACCAACTTCTCCTATCTCTTCTTTCTTTCTTTCTTTCTTTCTTTCTTTCTTTCTTTCTTTCTTGCTTACTACTTCTTTCTCTTTATCTATGTTTGTTGTTTCCACCCACTTCTCCTATCTCTTCTTTCTTTCTTTCTTTCTTTCTTTCTT
>OZ010603.1:40009369-40049369 GCA_963932145.1 Acanthosepion lycidas
TTTCTTTCTTTCTTTCTTTCTTTCTTTCTTTCTTTCTTTCTTTCTTTGGTTCTTTCTGGCTTACTACTTCTTTCTCTTTATCTATGTTTGTTGTTTCCACCCACTTCTCCTATCACTTCTTTCTTTCTTTCTTTCTTTCTTTCTTTCTTTCTTTCTTTCTTTCTGGCTTACTACTTCTTTCTCTTTATCTATGTTTGTTGTTTCCACCCATTTCACCAATCTCCTCCTTCTTTCTTTCTTTCTTTCTTTCTTTCTTTCTTTCTTTCTTTCTTTCTTTCTTTCTGGCTTACTACTTCTTTCTCTTTATCTATGTTTGTTGTTTCCACCCACTTCTCCAATCTCCTCCTTCTTTCTTTCTTTCTTTCTTTCTTTCTTTCTTTCTTTCTTTCTTTCTTTCTTTGGTTCTTTCTGGCTTACTACTTCTTTCTCTTTATCTATGCTTGTTGTTTCCACCCACTTGTCCAATCTCCTCCTTCTTTCTTTCTTTCTTTCTTTCTTTCTTTCTTTCTTTCTTTCTTTCTTTGGTTCTTTCTGGCTTACTACTTCTTTCTCTTTATCTATGTTTGTTGTTTCCACCCACTTCTCCTATCACTTCTTTCTTTCTTTCTTTCTTTCTTTCTTTCTTTCTTTCTTTCTTTCTTTCTTTCTTTCTTTCTGGCTTACTACTTCTTTCTCTTTATCTATGTTTGTTGTTTCCACCCACTTCTCCAATCTCCTCCTTCTTTCTTTCTTTCTTTCTTTCTTTCTTTCTTTCTTTCTTTCTTTCTTTCTTTCTTTCTGGCTTACTACTTCTTTCTCTTTATCTATGTTTGTTGTTTCCACCCACTTCTCCAATCTCCTCCTTCTTTCTTTCTTTCTTTCTTTCTTTCTTTCTTTCTTTCTTTCTTTCTTTCTTTGGTTCTTTCTGGCTTACTACTTCTTTCTCTTTATCTATGTTTGTTGTTTCCACCCACTTCTCCAATCTCCTCCTTCTTTCTTTCTTTCTTTCTTTCTTTCTTTCTTTCTTTCTTTCTTTCTTTCTTTGGTTCTTTCTGGCTTACTACTTCTTTCTCTTTATCTATGTTTGTTGTTTCCACCCACTTCTCCAATCTCCTCCTTCTTTCTTTCTTTCTTTCTTTCTTTCTTTCTTTCTT
Source organism: Acanthosepion lycidas (assembly GCA_963932145.1). NCBI lineage: Eukaryota > Metazoa > Mollusca > Cephalopoda > Sepiida > Sepiidae > Acanthosepion > Acanthosepion lycidas. Next base: position 40,010,503 of record OZ010603.1, read on the forward strand.
TCTTTCTTTCTTTCTTTCTTTCTTTGGTTCTTTCTGGCTTACTACTTCTTTCTCTTTATCTATGTTTGTTTTTTCCACCCACTTCTCCAATCTCCTCCTTCTTTCTTTCTTTCTTTCTTTCTTTCTTTCTTTCTTTCTTTCTTTGGTTCTTTCTGGCTTACTACTTCTTTCTCTTTATCTATGTTTGTTGTTTCCACCCACTTCTCCAATCTCCTCCTTCTTTCTTTCTTTCTTTCTTTCTTTCTTTCTTTCTTTCTTTCTTTGGTTCTTTCTTGCTTACTACTTCTTTCTCTTTATCTATGCTTGTTGTTTCCACCCACTTCTCCTATCTCTTCTTTCTTTCTTTCTTTCTTTCTTTCTTGCTTCCTACTTCTTTCTCTTTATCTATGCTTGTTGTTTCCACCCACTTCTCCAATCTCCTCCTTCTTTCTTTCTTTCTTTCTTTCTTTCTTTCTTTCTTTCTTTCTTTCTTTCTTTCTTTCTTTGGTTCTTTCTGGCTTACTACTTCTTTCTCTTTATCTATGTTTGTTGTTTCCACCCACTTCTCCAATCTCCTCCTTCTTTCTTTCTTTCTTTCTTTCTTTCTTTCTTTCTTTCTTTCTTTCTTTGGTTCTTTCTGGCTTACTACTTCTTTCTCTTTATCTATGTTTGTTGTTTCCACCCACTTCTCCAATCTCCTCCTTCTTTCTTTCTTTCTTTCTTTCTTTCTTTCTTTCTTTCTTTCTTTCTTTCTTTCTTTCTTTGGTTCTTTCTTGCTTACTACTTCTTTCTCTTTATCTATGCTTGTTGTTTCCACCCACTTCTCCTATCTCTTCTTTCTTTCTTTCTTTCTTTCTTTCTTTCTTTCTGGCTTACTACTTCTTTCTCTTTATCTATGTTTGTTGTTTCCACCCACTTCTCCAATCTCCTCCTTCTTTCTTTCTTTCTTTCTTTCTTTCTTTCTTTCTTTCTTTCTTTCTTTCTTTCTTTCTTTGGTTCTTTCTGGCTTACTACTTCTTTCTCTTTATCTATGTTTGTTGTTTCCACCCACTTCTCCAATCTCCTCCTTCTTTCTTTCTTTCTTTCTTTCTTTCTTTCTTTCTTTCTTTCTTTCTTTCTTTGGTTCTTTCTTGCTTACTACTTCTTTCTCTTTATCTATGCTTGTTGTTTCCACCCACTTCTCCTATCTCTTCTTTCTTTCTTTCTTTCTTTCTTTCTGGCTTACTACTTCTTTCTCTTTATCTATGTTTGTTGTTTCCACCCACTTCTCCTATCTCTTCTTTCTTTCTTTCTTTCTTTCTTTCTTTCTTTCTTTCTTTCTTTCTTTCTTTCTTTCTTTGGTTCTTTCTTGCTTACTACTTCTTTCTCTTTATCTATGCTTGTTGTTTCCACCCACTTCTCCTATCTCTTCTTTCTTTCTTTCTTTCTTTCTTTCTTGCTTACTACTTCTTTCTCTTTATCTATGCTTGTTGTTTCCACCCACTTCTCCAATCTCCTCCTTCTTTCTTTCTTTCTTTCTTTCTTTCTTTCTTTCTTTCTTTCTTTGGTTCTTTCTGGCTTACTACTTCTTTCTCTTTATCTATGTTTGTTGTTTCCACCCACTTCTCCAATCTCCTCCTTCTTTCTTTCTTTCTTTCTTTCTTTCTTTCTTTCTTTCTTTCTTTCTTTCTTTCTTTCTTTGGTTCTTTCTTGCTTACTACTTCTTTCTCTTTATCTATGCTTGTTGTTTCCACCCACTTCTCCTATCTCTTCTTTCTTTCTTTCTTTCTTTCTTTCTGGCTTACTACTTCTTTCTCTTTATCTATGTTTGTTGTTTCCACCCACTTCTCCAATCTCCTCCTTCTTTCTTTCTTTCTTTCTTTCTTTCTTTCTTTCTTTCTTTCTTTCTTTCTTTCTTTGGTTCTTTCTGGCTTACTACTTCTTTCTCTTTATCTATGTTTGTTGTTTCCACCCACTTCTCCAATCTCCTCCTTCTTTCTTTCTTTCTTTCTTTCTTTCTTTCTTTCTTTCTTTCTTTCTTTCTTTCTTTGGTTCTTTCTTGCTTACTACTTCTTTCTCTTTATCTATGCTTGTTGTTTCCACCCACTTCTCCTATCTCTTCTTTCTTTCTTTCTTTCTTTCTTTCTTTCTTTCTGGCTTACTACTTCTTTCTCTTTATCTATGTTTGTTGTTTCCACCCACTTCTCCAATCTCCTCCTTCTTTCTTTCTTTCTTTCTTTCTTTCTTTCTTTCTTTGGTTCTTTCTGGCTTACTACTTCTTTCTCTTTATCTATGTTTGTTGTTTCCACCCACTTCTCCAATCTCCTCCTTCTTTCTTTCTTTCTTTCTTTCTTTCTTTCTTTCTTTCTTTCTTTGGTTCTTTCTTGCTTACTACTTCTTTCTCTTTATCTATGCTTGTTGTTTCCACCCACTTCTCCTATCTCTTCTTTCTTTCTTTCTTTCTTTCTTTCTTTCTTTCTGGCTTACTACTTCTTTCTCTTTATCTATGTTTGTTGTTTCCACCCACTTCTCCAATCTCCTCCTTCTTTCTTTCTTTCTTTCTTTCTTTCTTTCTTTCTTTCTTTCTTTCTTTCTTTCTATCTTTGGTTCTTTCTTGCTTACTACTTCTTTCTCTTTATCTATGCTTGTTGTTTCCACCCACTTCTCCTATCACTTCTTTCTTTCTTTCTTTCTTTCTTTCTTGCTTACTACTTCTTTCTCTTTATCTATGTTTGTTGTTTCCACCCACTTCTCCAATCTCCTCCTTCTTTCTTTCTTTCTTTCTTTCTTTCTTTCTTTCTTTCTTTCTTTCTTTCTTTCTTTCTTTGGTTCTTTCTGGCTTACTACTTCTTTCTCTTTATCTATGTTTGTTGTTTCCACCCACTTCTCCAATCTCCTCCTTCTTTCTTTCTTTCTTTCTTTCTTTCTTTCCATTTTGTATTTCTTTCTTTTTCATTGGTTTTGTTCTATTCTAACTTTTTTTTTGTTTTTTGGCTTTATATTTCTTTTTTAAGACTGTTTTTTTTTCTTTTTCATTGTTTCTTTGTATTATATCCTATTTTTTATTTTGTTTTCTTCCTTCATTTCCCTGAGTATTTCTCTTCACAAATTTTTCATCTTATTTTAACTTTCTTTCTTCTCTCACAATGAACCTACAATGAATCTTTTTTTACATTCTCTATTTCAGAAAAATCATTATCCTTTTTGTTCTGTCTTCCTCTCTCTTGTTCTTTCTTCCCTTTTTTCTTTCTTTCTTTCTTTCTTTCTTTCTTTCTTGCTTACCTCTTCTTTCTCTTTATTCATGTTTGTTGTTTTCCTCCAAATTCTACCTTCTCTTCCTTCTTTCTTTTTCACAACTTTTTTACTTTCTCTATTTTAGAAAAATTATTATCCTTTTCTTTCTTTCTTTCTTTCTTTCTTTCTTTCTTTCTTTATTTCTTTTTACTGCTTGTTTCTCTCCATCCAAGTTTGTCCTTCTTCCTCCTAATTCTTCCCGTTATTCTTTCTTTCTTTCTGGTTTACATCTTCATTCTCTTCATCCATGTTTGTTGATTTGCTTCCACTACTACCCCCTCATCTTTCTTTCTTTCTTTCTTTTTCACAACTCTTTTATACTTTCCCTATTTTAGGAAAATTATTATCTTTTTCTTTCTTTCTTTCTTTCTTTCTTTCTTTCTTTCTTTCTTTCTTTCTTTCTAACGCTCATTTCTTTTCTTACTTAATATCTCTCCTTCCATTCTTTTCTTCTATATTTTCTTTCTTTCTTTCTTTCTTTCTTTCTTTTTCACAACTCTTTTATACTTTCCCTATTTTAGGAAAATTATTATCTTTTTCTTTCTTTCTTTCTTTCTTTCTTTCTTTCTTTCTTTCTTTCTTTCTTTCTTTCTAACGCTCATTTCTTTTCTTACTTAATATCTCTCCTTCCATTCTTTTCTTCTATATTTTCTTTCTTTCTTTCTTTCTTTCTTTCTTTCTTTCTCACACTTCACATTATTTTTTCTTTTCTATTTTCCATTGAAAATTCTTTCTTTCTTTCTTTCTTTCTTTCTTTCTTTTTTTCTTTCTTTCTTTCACTTTCTAGTCTTTTAATATTCTTCTTTCTTTAATTTTTTCGATACGGATTTCCTTTGCTAAAACTTTTCTCTCGTTTTCTCTTTTCCGTGAAACACAAAAGCCAATTGTATGACATTTATTTTTGATCACTTCTTGCTCTCTGAATAAGTTTTCCTGAATGTCGCAGAACTCCTTGCAGATTTGAAAGCCAATTCCATGCTAGAAATAAAACCAATTTCAAAGACTGGGATTCTTTCTCTCATTTTTATTTTATTGCCTTGAAATTTGCCAATGATTTAATTTTGTTTCTTTTTAATCAGTTACAGAAACGGTTTATTTGTTGTTCGCTGTATTGAAAAGGACAAGATGGAAACAAAGAATGAGAATAAGATACAGAATGAACACATGTTTGGTATAGGAATGGTTAAATTGATGCAAAATTATCCAGCATTTTCAACAAGAACTTTTGCTATGGTATCATTATTCTGTCAACAAAGTCTTTGTGGTCTATGACCCAAATTAGTTTTAAGCTAAATTGTGTATTCAGTCATATGAGATTGATACAAAAGTTTCTCCCATTTTTGACAAGAAATGTTATTCATAGCATCATTATTGATTCATAAAAATTTTGCAATGTCAAAAACCACTCATTTGACCCTTTTTGTCAATGAATACTTGGTGTCACTTTCGTATTGCTTGTTATAGTAGAGACATTGTAATCACAGATACAACTATAATACATTGTTGAACAATACTGGTGTTTGTCTATATTTCTGAGATGAGGTATTATGTACATTATTTACATTATTCGGACTATTGTCTTCCTCTTTATTGCCATATTTATTACAATGTTTCGGCCTTTCAGTATATGTCTATATTTCTGAGATGAGGTATTATGTAAACTATTTACATTATTCGGACTATTGTCCTCATCTTTGTTGCAAAATTTATTACAACGTTTCGGCTGTTCAGTGTCTGTCTATATTTCTGAGATGAGGTATTATGTAAACTATTTACATTATTCGAACTATTGTCCTAATCTTTGTTACCATATTTATTACAACGTTTCAGCCTTTCAGTATCCGTCTATATTTCTGAGATGAGGTATTATGTACATTATTTACATTATTCGGAATATTGTCCTCATCTTTGTCGACATATTTATTACAATGTTCCGGCCTTCTTCAGAAATCCATACACGGATGTCCCCAAGGACACATGGCACAGTGGATAAAGGCATTGGTTAGATCCAGTGACAGGACCCAAAGAGTGTGAGTGCAATACCCGGTTAAGGCAGTGTAGAACTTTCAGAGGGAAAATTAACAGGAGATAACTGATAACTGACATCCATTAAAACATGGAACTAGAACAGTCTACCCCAGTGAGTGAAATAAAGTGTTCAGTTCGACATTCCAACCACCTAAGGAAGGCAGTAGTGTATTATGGAAAAAGGCCAGCGTGTACAACGGCCAAAATGTTGTAATAAATATGGCAACAAAGATGAGGACAATAGTCCGAATAATGTAAATTCTGGTGTTGTTTTAAACTTTCATTTAACCCTGTTGAAAAATCATCACCTACACTGATTTTATTATTCCTTTTTTTAACATAGACTTTTGGTGATGCCCTTTCAGAATAGTCTGTTTTTGAGATCACACCTAATTTTTCTAGTCTGTCCAATTCATTATTAATTGGATCTAAAGTGACAAAAGATACACTCCTTTTTGGTTTAAATTCTCTTTTAACAGAAATTTAGCTTTTGCTTTTATTCATGTCCCTAGTCCTTCTGTGAAAAATTCAGGAAAACTCTTTCATTTTTCAATTTTTCATTTGTCATATTAGTACTGGGGGTAACAATATTTATCTTGTTGCAAAAAAGAGTTAATTGGAAGCTCCCAAAGATCAAATAATGCAATCCAGTCTGCTCTTAATGAATTAGCAGTATTCTTTAATACAGCTTTTTGGTTTTTCCAACAAAAGAAATGTTACAATTGAATTTACCCCAAAAGTTTAATCTCTTTCCTAAGACTCCATGTGCATATTTTTCACGTTCTGCAGGGAACAATTTCCTTAATAATAACAAATTTTCTTTTCATCATTCCAGTGTGAACAATCCCTTTTGAAGATCTCTTCATATCTTCTATAATAAGCTGGAAAAGTTATCCTTTTGTCTGTACACAAATTCACTGATAAAATATGCAACAGTATCTGGAGTGACTGAATTTGAAGTTTTCCCTTCCATGTTTTTGGTAAACAACTCAAAAAACTTCCGTTGTTGTAGTTGCAATTGTAATTGCTGTTCAGTTTGTTGTTTCTGTTGCTGCAAATATTGTTCTTGTTGTAATTGTTGTTGCTGCAACTATTGTTCTTGTTGCTTTTGTAGCGCCAACATTTGAACCATGATAGCTTTTAGTTCTTCCATTTTGCTGAATGAATCCTTGTGTAAGTTCAAGGAATTCTTGCAAATCCTTGTCACCACTTTTGTGATGTCAACAAACAGTTGTTTGACACTTTTGTAATGTCAACGAATACTCATTGTCACTTTTGTAATGCTTGTTATAGTAAAGACTTTGTAGTCACAAATACAACTATAGTATGCCATTGAACAATACTGGTTTCGAATGCCTTTGAATAGCACTTGCTCAAATAGTAATCCATATAGAAAAATAATATAGTGAATAGAGTAGAGAATAGCAGTCTGTATATTAATAGAGGTGTAGGTGTTCTGAAAGCAAAGGAAGTATTTGTCGCAGATTACTTCTACAACACAAAGAAAAATCACTGTAAGTACAGACTCAAATATCGGGTGTAGAAAGAAATGCTGAAAACTCGATTAGCTGGTACTATCTCAAATTACAATGCGTGTAACCAGTCAGAAAAATAACTCACTCTCTAACAAATGCCGTAGCCAAAATGCCCAAATTTTCCGCTCTCGATTCGAGAACACCAACTGCTTTTATCGGCAGAACCTTTTTTTTTTCTCATTCGTTGACAGCTGGGAGAGGATGTTCAGTAATTTGCATATCAAAATACTTTTAATAGCGATTCCTGCCATGGACTTGTTTTTTTAATTCAAATAATCTATTTTCAGTATGTCATGCAGAATACGTACCCTTTTGTTTGGTAAGTAATTTTCTTTTTCACCACATTTTGTGACGTAGAATACACGCGACGTGCTGTCACTTGGTTTGATGTGGTAAGTCACAGTTTTCTTCACTATAAGAGGATAGACTAGAAATAGTGATCCAAATAGTATAGAGAACAGACTAGAATATAGCAATCGTTTGTCGTCAGCTACTTCCTACATATATATGCTTAAACTATGGTTACGTGGTCTACGTAATTCAATAATGTGATCACCTGTGTTTGCTCTCTGAGTGATCTATGTTCAAACTCAAGCATTAGCAGTGACACTTTATTCCTATATAACAATTTTTTTTTTCCTGACATTCTATGACTTTAAATGACCTTTCTGCTAAATTGTGTATATAAAGCTATCAAATTTTGAGAGGTTGACACAAACACTTCCAGCAATTTTAGACAAAAAAATTACTTTTTTTATTTCATTTTTTTTTTTGCACTGAAAAAGGCTCTAGAGCTACTCAAGTTGCCATGTTACAGATTAAGAAGGTACTATACGAAACAAAATGATAATGCTACCGATGTGAAAGGAGTCACCAGAAATGAAAGAGAAAAAAAAGACGTTATGTCCTGCTATTAAATCCTAGTTTGGAGTTGAAGATATGGATTCCTGCTTTTGACTGTAACCTGAACTCAAAGCATCATTCCTAAATCCTGCACCTATAAATGCTACTCTGTGCACATATCTGTATCATATATATATATATATATATATATATATATATATATATATATATATATTATACTACTAGTAATACTTGGTTGGGAAAAACCTCAGTTAGCACAAATTGTAAGTCTATCAAAACAAATTGTTACCCGAGGAAAAATTGGAAAAAAAAAGGAAGTACTAGAAACATCCGAACAAGGCAAAATAAATCGTCCATTGTCTTAAGTTTTTAGTCCAAAGAAAAACCCAAGTGAGTAATAAAGCTAAAACGTAAAGTCCTCAATGCGTTAAGTAGCACTGGGATAAATTTAAAAAATCCTAAAGAGCCAGGAATAATCTACCTAGGTTTCACGTAAATGGATCTTCAGGGTAAGCTTACCCTGAAGATCTACTTAGGTGAAACCTATGTAGGTTGTGCCCGGCTCTTTAGGATTTATTTCATTTATATATATATATATATATATATATATATATATATATATAGGGTGACAAAAAAAACAGGAACTTTTAACAATCCAATAAAACTAAGAATTATGGAAGAAAAATATTTCATTCATAGTAATTGAAACCTTAAAATATGCCATTTAAGAAACAATGATGGAATTTTTAATTTTTAGAAATTATGTCCTGTTGATGGCATCCTCCTTTACAAATGCATTCTTAAAATCTGCTGTTGAGATTCCTCATTGACTGCTGCAACATCTCAGCTGGGATACTGTAAATTTCATCTTGAATTGTAAATGGTGAAATGTTTACTTGCTCATGGTCACTGTCTCACAGAGTTGCGACTTGCTCATGTCTGGCAATATGCACTTCAAAAATTCCTGTTTTTTTGGGTCACCCTATATATATATATATATATATATATAATTTTGCATTTGGGCAGCAATCCCTCCTTTACACAAGTTTAATTAAAGACAACTGACACAGTATTGCAATTAAGTTTTTTAGGGAAAATAATAAGGCTTCCATGGTCCATGATATGGGAGTATTATCATCTCTCACTTGTGTGTCTGTCTTCGGGCAGTGTAAACAGAGGCACACCTGAGGAAAATAAATATTCTGAGTTGCCTGGAACCAGGGAACAGCTACCTGAGGCTGCACTCCCCTCTAATGCACTAAAGGTGAGTGATCGATAGTCACTACTGAAGCCAGCACAACCAACAGCTGAGGGGACTGAGCAATTTTTGTAACTGGCCCCAGTGTATATTTTTGGTTTGCCCCCATATAACCTGACTTCATGTCACATCTTGTCTCTGTAGGGAGACCGAGGTAAATAACAAGCCTTCAGTGGTCAAGATAACAGGGATCAAAGTATAGTACCTGTTCCAGCAGCAGCAGCTGACAGACAACTCATGGCTCCAACCATCAGCAGCAGTTCTAGCTAGCCATCCATCATCATCTCCAACTTGACAGTGGCCATTGCTTCAACCATCTTCAGTAGGCTACCAGCTTCTGCTGCTTCAGACATCTCAAGTAGGCTACCAGCTCCTGCTGCTCCAGCCCTCTCCAGTAGGCCTCCATCTCCTGCCACTCCAGCCATCTCCAGTAGGCTACCAGCTCCTGCTGCTCCAGCCCTCTCCAGTAGGCCTCCATCTCCTGCCACTCCAGCCATCTCCAGTAGGCCTACAGCTCCTACTGCTCCAGCCATTTCCAGTAGGCCTACAGCTCCTGCCACTCCAGCCATCTCCAGTAGACCTACAGCTCCTACTGCTCCAGCCATTTCCAGTAGGCCTACAGCTCCTGCCACTCCAGCCATCTCCAGTAGGCCCACAGCTCCTACTGCTCCAGCCATTTCCAGTAGGCCTACAGCTCCTGCCACTCCAGCCATCTCCAGGAGACCCACAGATCCTACTGCTCCAGCCATCTCCAGTAGGCCTACAGCTCTTACTGCTCCAGCCATTTCCAGTAGGCCTACAGCTCCTGCCACTCCAGCCATCTCCAGTAGGCCAACAGCTCCTACTGCTCCAGCCATTTCCAGTCGGCCTACAGCTCCAGTCATCCTTGCCAGTAGCAATGATATGCAATAATCTGTCCTTTTCTGGACAATGCTCTCCAGCCTCCATGAAACTGTCCTTTTTAAGACAATACTCTCCAGTGACTACCAAAACTGTCCTTCTCAGGAGAGCACTATTCTCACCCTCTAAATGAGCTTGCAGAATTATTTTTTGCCTTGTGAAGTGTAACATTTTTTATCTATTTTCATTTATAAAAATAAACTTTGTCAATATATTTTTTACTCAAGTCTTTGTTTTGTTTGTCAATGTTTTCTGTCATTCAATATCTATTTGTGGACAAAAATATACCATCCACAACAATCTCTTGGAGAAAAATAGTAGAGTGGTGTCTTCTAATTGCCTTGTCTATGAATCTGGATATAGTGCTGTGCTTCTCCTAGAATGGCTACCACTCAAAGCTAGAGAGCTTTGTTTCCCCTACTATTTAAGCTGAAGTAGGGTCTTTGCACAAAGTGAACAGAAAAAGCTGATCCAGAACTTGAACATGATATGATGCTTCCACTTACCATGCTAAAAATGGTGATGCTACCAACTTATAATCATTATCCTATCGACATAATTCAGGTAGTACCTAACTGATCTCAGAATCTATGGTCTGTTAATGCTTGTAATAAGTTGGTGGCTATTCATTTGTAGATGTGTTTTTAAAATTCCTTGATAAAGCTTCAAGACCAAATCAACACCATAACATAACAACTTTTATATCTTTTAATTAAATAAAATATGGTTTTTAGTATTTTCTCCAAAAGTAAGGTGATTAAACCACTAAGACATGAGGTCAAAATGAGAGTGAAGGAGCTACTGAGATTATTGATAAAATATTGCTGAAGAAAATGGACAATAAAAGAACAGGTTTCAAAGTGAAAGAAAATGATGACTGACATTACATTTCAATTTTTGAAGATCATAGTTGACGGGAAAGCAAGAAGCTGGAAAGAAAAGAGAGAAATGCGAGTTAAGAAAATATTAGAATACAACTTGAGATTACATTAAGTAAATTGTTCGATTTAGTGAGTGCGAAATAATAATGACTCCCTTCACCCACTCAGATAACTGAGGAAAATGTAAAGAGAAAGGAATTTGTGAGCCTATGTGAAATTTACATTGGACCAAAGGAAACCTTTCCTTCACAAAAATTGACCTGTGTGTTAAGAAAAAGTGGGAAAGGAATTTGTGAGTCTACGTGAAATTGTTTTTTGACCAATGAAAACCTTGCCTTCACAGAATTGACCAATGAGCAAAATAGAAGAAGGAAAGGAATTTGCAACCCTATGTGAAATTGTTTTTGAAAAAATGAAAGCCTTGCTTTCACAGAAATTAAACTGTCAGCCAAACAGAAGAAGAAAAAATTGAGGAGCATTCTTTTTGATATAAAATGAGATGAAAAATCATATTAATCAGAGGAGAGTGTTTGAAGTTATGTGAAATGTTTCATTTCAGTTCCTTATAAGCTGCATTGAAGCTCTTGCCAGTGTAAAATTGTTTGCCAATTATATATATATATAGCAAGCACATGGCACTTCAAAAATTTTTCACTCAGCAATCCTCAGCTAAGTATTTCAAACTACTTTCTACTTTTTGAATGTTTGCAACAATATATCTTTTGTTGGTGGACTACTTTTATATATATATATATATATATATATATATATATATATATATATATATATATATATATATATACATTAAGAAATGGACAAATTTATTATATTGTTTATAATAAACAGTATTAAATAACATTTACCGGCCTGAATGTCAGAGAAATTTTCATAGATTCGAACCTGCATCCTATACGGAACCGTCATTTACGCTGACGTGAATATTTTCTATGAAAATTTCTCGGACATTCAGGCCGGTAAATGTTATTTAATACTGTTTATTATAAACAGAGCATTTACTTAAATACTTGTATCTATAAAAAGAACGTTAAACATAAAAATGTCTTTAATAAATAAAATTGTCGGACTTTGTCAATTTCTTAATGTATGACGTCATTTGTTTACATTTGATACGCCATGAGCAGTTATGCATGTGCGAGATTCATGGAAGATTGAAGTTTATAAGTAGTAAATTCGACCTTGCCTACCGAACGATCCATGGTGGCCGAGAGGTTAGGCACGTCAGCGTAAATGACGGTTCCGTATAGGATGCAGGTTTGAATCCTTTCCAAGGACGAATATTTTCTATGAAAATTTCTCGGACATTCAGGCCGGTAAATGTTATTTAATACTGTTTATTATAAACAGAGCATTTACTTAAATACTTGTATCTATAAAAAAGAACGTTAAACATAAAAATGTCTTTAATATATATATGTATGTTTGTGTATTTAGGCAGCAGTCCTTCTTTCATGCACATTTCATTGAATATGATAGACAAGGTACTTTTATTTAGTTTTTTTATACAATTTCTGATGGGATCTAATAATTTTTTTCTTTTTGGATGATAAATTATATAAAAACTGTCTGAATATTCTTTTTATCCAGACAGTTTTTATATGATTTATCATCCGAAAAGAAAAAAATTATTAGATCGTATGAGAAATTGTATAAAAAACTAAATAAAATCACATTGTCTGTTGTATTTAATGATATATATATATATATATATATATATATATATACATATACATATATATATATATATATATATATATATATATATATATACATATATATATATATATATATATATATATATATATACATATATATATATATATATATATATATATATATATATATATATATATATATGTTTTAAGGTCAGATGTAGCTTGTACAGCACTGCATCAACCTTCACCACAAAAGCATATTGTCCAGAGACAAGCAGTTGCAAGATATCTAGTGTGGCCATGAGGCATCTTTTCTACCAAAGTTCTCCTCTCCTTGGAGACTGAGAGAATGCTTGGAAGGTCCAACCCCCAGTGGGCTAACTGTGCCTTTGGATACCAGTCAAAATATTTCTATGGGTTTGTGCAGAGATAGTTAGATGGCCGTTGACCTCTCAATGAGGTTCGTCTGCTCTTTGACAGGACTTGTTTTTGTCCTGCAGGGTTTCTAGCAGAGTTTCACCCTCCTCACCAGGTAGACCAGTTTAGTTGCCGATGACCTGACCATGCAGCAAGTAGTACTGGCTTACATAATATCAGCAGCATCCTATCAGAATGACCTCACACACAGACACACACACGCAAATATATATATATATATATATATATATATATATATATATATATATTAGGTTGGTGCAAAAATAATATTGTTTTTTGATGTATTTTTTAACGTCAAAAAATGATATTAATTTTGCACCAACCTAATATATATATATATATATATATATATATATATATATATATACATGGTATGTAAATTATGCAATCCTGTTATGCTTTGAGTCATGTTATATAGTGGCAAATACAGTAAATTCTTCCTTATGTGGAAGTTTGATTTGTTCACCCTCATTAGGGCAAATAGTTATGCAAAGCTCTCCTTATAAAGCTCCAGAATATACCAGACTCCACCTGACATGTTCTATTTTCACAAGAGTCAGATCATGTCAAGAAATGAAGTATGGCCTGGCATTGCCCAAATAGAATCTCCTCCTTAACAGTGGAATATGAAGGGAGCACAGGATGCCTGGTCAAGTACATTTGGGCTTGTTCAAAACCGACAGCATCCACATCTAGTTTATATAGGAAAATTGCTAGGTCAGCTGTTAAGAAAATTAGTTTAATGTGTTTTTGCCAAAACATTTTTCTCTCCAGAATCTATCTTGTGTATCTATAAGTATTTGCCCATTTTTACAATATTCCTGTCACATATAGTCCGTTACTCCTTGATAAAATCCAAATATGAATCAGCAATATTATTGATCCTTATCTGCTATCTCAGCTTCATTAATTCTTCCACTGCCATAAAGTTGCATTCCTGTGCCTTTTCTATAGATACTGTTAATTGTTTGAATAAACTCTTCACTATGGTAATTAGAATTCTTTTAATTTAAGCACAGTAACTAAACTGGCAACAAGGGTTCATCAATTTACTTATCCCATCTAAAAAACATCAGAATTGTCACAACCACTTCCAAAACCATTATGGATACGATCAGAACTAAAAACGCCCATAACAATAATAATTCAAAAGCAGGAATATATAAAATAAATTGCCAAAACTGTTCTTCAAAATACATTGAGGAAACATTCAGAAATTTTAAAAAATGTATCTTTTTTGAATGTCCATTTTGAATACAAAAGGGACCTTATACACAACAATTTGTCAAATGCACTAGTCATAAACAGGAATAAATTCAACCACAATTTTGATCTAAAAAATACAAGTTATTGAAAGAGAAGGTAATTTATTCAGAAGGAAAATTCTCAAGAGTGCTGCTATTGAATCTTCTCAAAATATAAATCTACACACTGGTTTCTTTCCAATCTCACATTTCCTGAAAGAATTACTACTTTCCCAAGCCAATATGCACAACCACAAAACTGTTAAAAAATCAAAAGTTAAATGCATTACTGACATTTTCTTAAGATGTGCAGCACATACACCCATCCTAAACCATAAGAATCTGATCACATTTTAAACAATATTCATTTATTAAAGAAAAAATTTTGAATATTACTCACTTACGTTTGTTTTAGCAGACTTTGAATTATGGCATTTTGTGTCTTCCATATAAAATTTCTCAAATTTAAAAGCAGTGATAAACCAATGACATCTTTGCTTTTGTATATAAACATGTGCAACAAAATAAATCTTACATTTGCCTTGATAAATGTACTCATGATACAAATCTGTCAGATTAATAAAATAATAAAACGTAGGATACTATGTATATTTATTAATATATATATCTGTGTGTATATATATATATATATATATATATATATATATATATATATATATACTAGCAGTAGAGCCTGGTGTTGCCTAGGGATGTAACAGTAAGAGATAGATCAAGTATCCACCATCATAAAGACTGAAAAATAAAATTGCGTAAGATTATTGTTTAAGGTTGACAGACACGCATGTCATAATTAGTTTTTTTTTTACGAATTGGTCAAACCCAAACTCAAACAAAAACATTGTTTTCAATCGTTATGAGTCTACCGATTGAAAAGAATTTTATTATAAACAATTGTCTAGTAAATGGAATTTTTAAAGCATTCTGAATGTAAAAATAAAGAAAAAAGTGTGCAAGACAATAAGAAACACTACCTGCCAAAAACAAGTGAAGTTTTGTTGAAATCGGTTGAAAAATGTAGGAAATCTGATCACATATATAAACAAACACACAAGCAACCTGGGTTTTATAAGTATAACTCGATATGAGTTGTCCCCCTTCCATTCTCGCAAAACAGCGATGTGTTAATCGTGTTTTCAAATTGATTTCGTGCAAAAACAATTGTGTTTTTCCGAATTTTTGGTGCTGTCAGAACCACCGCAAGGTAATTTTACGTAGTCCTGTGAAGTTTTGTTGAAATCGGTTGAAAAATGTAGGAAATCCAATATATAAAAGAACAGACACACACACACACACACACACACACACACAACCTGGGCTTTATAATAAGTATGATATATATATATATATATATATATATATATATATATATACACACACACACATATGTATATATATATATAATTAGAAAAAAGAGTCCACAAATGCTTCATATAGTTTATAGTCTAGAGTAGATAAGTTGGTCAATAAGACAAAGTCAAATCAAAGGTACCAATGAAATCAGTACGAAAAACATTTATTAATATTAACCAGTTGACAAAAATGAAGCACGAAGATTGAGGTTACATCTTTTGAATTTTTGAACACGCTGTCTCACACGCTGTCTCACACGCTGTCTCACATGAATTTTTGAACACGCTGTCTCACATTGGTCTCACATGTGTCTCACCTAAGCTGATCGTCAGGGAAGGCTGGCTCTCTAGGTTTAACTGTGTCTGCTCTACTCATTGTATTGAGCACTTTATACAGCAGATATGAGAAATATTAGGTTGGTGCAAAAATAATGACGTAATAATGTCGTTTTTTGACTTTAAAAAATACGTTCAAAAAACGACATTATTACGTCATTATTTTTGCACCAACCTAATAAACTGAAGTACCGTGGAGACTATATAACATTAGTTCTTGAGGCTGGGTAGTGTCCTGCTCAGTGGTGAAATTGTTAGAAAAAAATCTGTTCCCTGTTTGATTTCTTGCTGTGCAAAAACGTTTTGTAAAAAATCGCCTTAGATTTAAAAATTGTGATTGGTGGTGGGTGGAAGGGGAGTGAGATTTTGAACACAGAGAAAAAAGGGTTATACGAAAAATAGGGATAGTGTTAGTGTTGAGAGACGTGGTGTGCGTTAGTATAAATTGTGGGAACATAGCAAAATTGGCAATAAAATGAAATTAAAAAAAAGAGGAAAGAAATAGCTAAAAAAAGGGATAAAGAATTCTTTTATGAAGATCATTGTTAGAAAATGCGGAGTGCAGAATATATATATATATATATATATATATATATATATATATATATATATATATATATAGTTAGACCTAGAGAGTCAGACAAACCTACCAAGGTCTCACCAAAGCTGATCATCAGGGAAGGCTGGCTCTCTAGGTTTAACTGGGTCGGTTCTATTCATTGTATTGAGCACTTTATTTAGTTGTTTTGGATACTCGCATCAGGGGTTTTTTCTTTGGGCCTTGGACTTGCATGCTGGACGATTATCTTTAGCTAATGTACATGTTCTTGGTTCTTTCTTTTTTTATACCTTTTTTTTCCGTTTGGTGTTGGCTTATTTATTTGCAAATCAATATACCAAAGGTTTTCCGAGCGAGTATAGTTTCTCATACTTATAAGATTTCTATTAAGTTTCATATCTATATTTATATCTATCTATATATATATATATAGTAACATCAAAATACTCTATAGCATGCAATGTTAGGAAAGACACATAAGTCTAGAAGCTATTATCATACAAAATAAACAGCCCCCATTAAATAAAATATCATTCATCACAGGAGAAAGTATCTTGAAGTACATATGATAAAATTAATGTATGCACATGTTTTATCAGAATTATAATAATAAAAATAAAAAATAAAAACAAAATAAAAATTTAAATTAAATTAATAAATAAATAAATTGTATTCATTTTGGGCAGCGGCCTAATTTCCATTAACCATTACATATGATGTCCCGCTACGCCATTTCAAATGTACTGCTTCTTAAAGAATACTAGGATGTAGGCAAAGGAATTCTAACTACCACAGAGACACCATATTGGTTCTTGATAATGACTCTGAAAATCAAAAATGCTTCAACAAAAATAACAAAATATGATCTTTGGACAATTTATGCACAACTTTGAGCACAATACTCAGCTCCTTACATGAAAATTAGAAAAATATAATAAAAAATTAAACAGACCTTGTCAGTTCTTTTTAATCAAAGTTGTTTGCATATATATATATATATATATATATATATATATATATATTGGGACAAATGTATGACAAAGTGGAAAAAAAGTTTTCTGTTTTCTTTAGTCCGATGACTTTTTCACATACATTTTTTGCCAGTTTATATATATATATATATATATATATATATATATATTTAGTAGAATGGATATGAGTTTGTAACTCTGGGTTTTATGGTTCTGAGAATTGCATAAGCGGGAAACCTACGGTTACAAACTAAATATATTAGCTCTATCACTAATAATGAGCACTTACCAATAAGCACTGAGCATATATAAAATATATATATAAATTATATATATATATATATATATATATATATATATATATATATATGTATAATTTATATATATATATATATATTATACATACACACATACATTATACATACATATACATACATTATACATACATACAGACATACATACATATATATATATATATATATATATATATATGTATTTTTTTCTGTTTTCTTTAGTCTGATGATTTTTTTCATTTTATCATACATTTTTTCCCAGTACATATCTATATCTATATATATATATAGACATTAAGCATTTCAACCCAAGCAAGGCAGAAGTGCCACTAATTCACAAAGGGCTACAGAGAGTGTAAGTAAGAGAAAAGACTGGCTATAGGGTGGGGTTGAAGAAGGAATAAAAAGAAGAACAAAGGAGGTTAAGAAGAAGAATGGGGATCAAGGCAACAGAAGATGTCGATTGACATTACTTTTAAATTTTTGAAGATTAGAGTTATCAGGGAAGCAAGTAAGAGGAAGGGAGTTCCACTGTTGGGAAGTACAAAAGAATATGATGCTGGGGTAGAAGAGGTTACATTTAACTCTTTTGACCGTAAAAGGGTGGGACTGAGATGTCAACCTAGTATCATACTTAAATTCATGCAGTCAGGTCACCAATGAAAATATATATGGTCGGCTCTCCCATCGAGATTCGACGTATGAGGGTCAAGCAGATCAGTTTCCAGGAAATCGACAGCCCGACACCGGCACATGAGATTTGATTATAGTGGTGAAGGCCTCGTGCAGGACCATCCACACTTTTTTGAGGGACGAATACAGAGACCTGGTGCACCGAATGCCACAAGGTTACCAAACGGCCCTCTGCAGGTTTTGAATTCAGAGTTGTCCTTCTCCTAGACCAGTTGCCATCCAAGGCTATAGAACCCAGTCTGCCCTGCTATTTTACCCATAGCTGGAGGGAGAAGAGGAGGATTCATACCTTTCCCAAGGGTATTAGCACATAAGTGAATGTAATGGATTCGACTGGAATTCGAACTCGGCTCTCCGATTCCTCAATCCAAGCCGATATCCATTACTCCACCATGTCTTCACATATATATATATATATAATTAATGCAAATACAAAGTTCTTCTCTTAGCTGATTAGTTCTACCATCGATCCACTCATCTGGGTATATGCAGGTTATGTAAATGAGAACTTATTGAGCTGAGTTCAAATTCCAGTTGAGTTTGTTATATTGACTTTTGTGTAAATACTCTTGAGATAGGTATGAATCCATCTGTACTCTCTCCAATTTATGGGTTAAATAGTAAGGCAGACTTGTCAATTCATCCTTGGTTGGCAAGCACTCTAGCTGCAGGATAAATTAAAAGCAATCAGAACACTATTCTATGGATAACACAGCAGCAATCCTTAACATATTAAAAGCTGTGACCCCATACTCATCAGTGGAGTCTATGGGACATGAGTAAATATATATATATATATATATATATATATATATATATATATATATATATATATATATTAAGTTCATTAACAAACAATATACACTAATTATAAGCTTAAAGCAAATTTTTTCAAACTTACTTAAAATTTCTTGCATTTAAGTTATTTCAGTAAAGTTACTTCTCGAATTGATAAATCTCTACCTGATGTTAACTTATTAAATTAATTATATTTTATTAAAAGCTTTGGGATATATAGATATGTATATTTTAATGAATGTTTTATTAATCTAGAGATATGTCTATACTTAAATCATGATACATTTATACATTAATACATGATAATATGGATATTCTATTAAAATTCTGCTTGTTCCACCATTTATAAGCTAGTATTACATGACATGCTGCCATTACCTCAGATAAATAATGGACCATTCAGTTTTGACTGTAAGAAAAGAATGTTAAAGAAATACAAAGAGAAGGAAAAGTAAAACTAAAATGAATGACACGAAAATAGGGAGAAAGAAAATGCAAGTTAGCTAAACAGAAAAACTGTGTTGTTTGGACAAAAAGAAAGAAAAAAGAAGAAAGAAAGAAAGAAAGAAAGAAAGAAAATGAAAGAAAATGAAAGAAAAGCAAAGGAATTGAGAGTAATTTTTCTAAGATAGTGAAAATAAAAAATAGTCATTGCAAGAAAAGAAAGAAAAAAGAAAGAAAGAAAGAAAGAAAAAAGAAAGAAAAAAAAAAATGAAAATGAAAGCAAAACCAAGGAAAGGATAGTAATTTTTTTAAGATAGTGAAAATAAAAAATAGTCATTGCAAGAAAAGAAAGAAAAAAGAAAGACTGAAAGAAAAAAAAGGAAATGATAATAATTTTTCTCAGATAAAGAAAATAAAAATATTTATTGTATGAAAAGAAAGAAAGAAAGAATGAATGAATAAAAGAAAGAAAGAAGAAGAAAGAAAGAAAAAGAAAGAAAGAAAAAGAAAGAAAGAAAAAGAAAGAAAAGCAAGGGAAAAGGTAAAAGTTTTTCTAAGAAAAGGAAAGTAAAAAATAGTCATTGTAAGAGAAGAAGAAAAAAGAAAGAAAGAATAAAAGAAAAAAAGAAAGAAAAAGAAAGAAAAGCAAAAGAAAGAATAATAATTTTTCTAAAATAAAGAAAGAAATAACCATTTTGTGAGAATGAAAGAAAATGAAGATAGAAGAAAAACCATTCTTAAGTGTTTAAAGTTTCCATCTGTGATATGGTAAACTTTGTTAGTTTAAAATCTTTTCATTTGTCTTCTCTCCTCTTTCTTCTTCTGTGTGACCTGTCTCTTCAGGACGTTAGTGATCATAGCTCTCTACTATTTCCCATCCTTTGTGGATCTTAATAAATTTTGTCTTTTTGTCATCTCTCCTAAACCTTGTCCCACCATTCAATTACACAAGCTTGCTAGGTAAAGATTTGCATTGTTTTCCTGTCTTCTTCTTGCCTTCAATATGATCTGTGGGCATTAAATTTTCCAAGCCCTCTTTCCTCATTATGTGCCCCAGAAATTTCAACTGTCTCTACCATATGTTAAGCATAAGTGTCCTTTTCGTTCCCATTTTATCTAAGACTTTGTTGTTGCTTACATATCTGGTCCCTAGTATTCCCAGCATCCTTCTGTAGAATCACATTTATCCTTTAAATATTGACCTACATTCATAAATATAATTGTTATTGAAATGTTCTGTTAAAGAAAGAAAGAAGGAAGAAAAAAGAAAGAAAGAATGGAAGTGTTATATAGGAATAAATTCTCACTGCCGCCACTTGAGTTTGAACATAGATCTCCAGTGAGCAAACACAGGCGATCCCATTATTGAATTTAGACCATGTGACCATAGATGAAATGCATATATGTAGGAAGTAACTAACTGCTAAATGATCGCATTTCTATTCTATCCTCTATTACTATTTCGGATTACTATTTCTAGTCTATCCTCTATATGGACCGCTATTCTCTACTCTATTCACTATACTATTTCTCTGTTCGGATCACTATGCGGATTACTATTCGAGCGAGTCTTATTGAGCAAGTACTATTACTGCGAGTAATATTTGGAGGCGTCTTACACCAGTATTGTTCAACAGCATACTATAGTTGTATCTGCGATTACAAAGTCTCTACTACAATGAGCATTGATGAAAGTGACGTGTATTCGTTGATATCCTAAAAGTGACAAGTGTTCATTGACATCACAAAAGGAAGAAAGAACGAAACAAAGAATGAAAGAAAGAAAAGAAATAAAGAATGAAAGAAAGAAAAAGAAGGAAGGAATGAAAGAAACAAACAAACAAAGAATGAAATAACCCCTCAGTCGTCTCTTTGAGATTACCAAAATTTTCAACTAACCTAAATGTTCATACAGGTTCTAAATGTTAACTCAACATTCACTAATGTTGTCAACAAAACACATGTAGTTGTCTCTGTTAAAAAAGAAAATGTGTCATTACAACAGTATTTTCATAGTTATATCTATCTATCTATCTATATATATATATATATATATATATAAGTAATTAATTCATTGAGTCTGATAGAAACCTCAATAGAATGCAGAAAGCACTGGACAGCCGTTTCGTCCTATATTAGGGACTCATCAGCAGTGCACATCCACTTCCAAGAATTGAAACCCTGACAGTTAAGTTATCATGCAAATGTCATACCAACTGTTCCAACGGGCCTCGAAGACAAAGAGGTGGCAAATATAGCGCCACTCTCTCACATATTCCGTGGTGGAACTTTCAGACTTGATGAATTACTTAATTATAATTATCAAATCCTCTTAATAATTTCTATCACTTGTATATCATTGCTTGAACTGGCTTCTAATGTTCAAGTTTGAGAGTGGCTTGGTGATAGTAGTCGTGGCTCCTGAGGGCACAGTCCTATGGTCAGAGAGAATCTCGATTAAGTTCCACCATGGAATATGTGAGCGAGTGGCACTATATTGAGTCTGATTTGCAACCTCTTCATCACCAAGGCCCATTGGAACGGTTGATATAATGTTTGCTTGACAAGGTTTTCAATTCAATGTCAGGGTTTCAATATTTGGTAGTGGATGCACACTGCTGATGAGTCCCAAATATAGCCCGAAACGGCCGTCCAGTGCTTTCTGCATTCTGTTGTGGTTTCTTTCAGACTCGATGAATTAATTAAATATAATTATCAAATCCTCCCAATAATTTCCATCTATGTATATCATTGCTTGAACCGGCTTCTAATGCTCTAGAGTGAGCATCTTGGTGAGAGTAGTCATGGCTCCCGGGGGCACAGTCCTATGGTTACAGAGAACTCAGTAGAGTTCCACCATCGTATATGTGAGCGAGCGGCGCTATATTGAGTCTGATTTGCAACCTCTTTGTCACCAAGGCCCGGTGGAACAGTTGGTATAATGTTAGCATGATAACC
Source organism: Acanthosepion lycidas (assembly GCA_963932145.1). Classification (NCBI taxonomy): domain Eukaryota; kingdom Metazoa; phylum Mollusca; class Cephalopoda; order Sepiida; family Sepiidae; genus Acanthosepion; species Acanthosepion lycidas. The sequence goes on from OZ010603.1 coordinate 40,032,998, forward strand.
TAACTGTCAGGGTTTCAATTCTCGGTAATGGATGCGCACTGCTCATGAGTCCCAAATATAGGACAAAATGTCCGTCAAGTGCATTCTGTTGAGGTTTCTTCTAAACTCGATGAATTACATAATTATAATTATCAAATCCTCCTAATAATTTCTATCACACACATATATATATATATATGTATGTCATTTGCAGACAGTACTGTTTCACTGTATCATAGCTCCTCAACACAGCATATTATCCCCACTTATGATAATGTCCAAGGTATTTATGAGGATTAGGAGATACCCACTAGTGTTTATAGTTATGGTATATAACAATACTAAAATTCATTTGCAATGTATTTTCATAGTAAAAATCATTTCCAATGTATTTTCATAGTAAGAATCATTTCCAATGCATTTTTTTATAGTAAGAATCATTTCCAATGAATTTTTTATAGTAAGAATCATTTCCAATGCATTTTCATAGAAAAAATCATTTCTAATGTATTTTCATACTAAAAATCATTTCCAAATCATTTTCAAAGTAAAAATCATTTCCAATGCATTTTCATAGTAAGAATAATTACTAAGGCATTTTCATAGTAAAAATCATTTCCAATGTATTTTCATAGAAAGAATCATTTCCAATGCATTTTTTTTATAGTAAGAATCATTTCCAATGAATTTTTTATAGTAAGAATCATTTCCAATGCATTTTCATAGAAAACATCATTTCTAATGTATTTTCATACTAAAAATCATTTCCAAATCATTTTCAAAGTAAAAATCATTTTCAATGCATTTTCATAGTAAGAATAATTACTAAGGCATTTTCATAGTAAGAATCATTTCCAATGCATTTTCAAAGTAAAAATCATTTCCAGTGCATTTTCATAGAAAAAATCATTTCCAATGCATTTTCATAGTAAGAATCATTTCTAATGCATTTTCATAGTAAGAATCATTTCCATTGCATTTTCATAATAAGATTCATTTTCAATTTACTGTAGTGTCCAAAGTATTTATAAGTATTGAGACATACCCTTTAGTGTTCATAAGTACTGTATATAACAGAATGTTTGGAAAAGCCTGACATCTACTTTTTTTTCAAAAACTGTTGGAAAGAATGCCAAAATTTGTAAAGCAGTAATTAAGACAGGTGGTGGTTTTGTTGACAAAACCAAAATATAATACTGTTGTATGATATTTTTTCATTGTGCTTGTTTTTGTCAGATTAAAAGTAAGTACATTGTAGTTACTGAAATTTTATCTTTTACTTTAAAGAATACAAAAATATTTCATTTGAAGGTGTTTTTTAAAGAAATGCAGGTTGGCCCAAACCTTTTGGACTGTAGTTTATCTATCTATCTATCTATCTATATATATATATATATATATATATATATATATATATATATATATATATACCACAGTACTATTTTGGACCCATCAATCGTTGTGACAGCAGGAAGTTGCAAGTCATCATGACTGATGGTTTGAACATACTGGCCTTGTTAAGACTGTTGATAATGCCAGATATTGTGTGCTTTCTCAGAAACTAAGTTCCGCTCAGCATAGTTGTAGTATAAACTAGAGATGGGCTCTGTGAGTGTTGAACAAATACAAATGTGCATGAGCAGATGTCTGCAACTGGGATTGCTAGCCACCCTAAAAGACAGGCATGCTCAAATATGAGTGGCCAGCCAATATATCATTTGTATGTCTTACAATTTTTTCTATATAGCTGATGTATATTCTCAATAATATTCAAGTCTTATCGATAATTATACTTCATTAATGAAATATAATTTTGGTGATAGTCAAAATACAAAGAGAGAATTAACAACACTAGAATACAAGATAATAAAAGTAATTGTTTCCCATATATTTTTTTAAGTTCTTAAGCTAAAAGACTTAACAATAAAGTAGTGGAATTACAATGGTTATTTTATAGTTTGGATATCGTAAGAAATATATTCAGTTCTTAAATTTAGAATTAACTCATTCAAAAATTCAGAAGAAAGAAAGAATTAACACATCAGAAAATACAAATAATTAAAACAGTAAAATTTTCATCAGCTGGAATATAATAAATAGATTTTGTATATATGTGTTATATGTTAAATATTAATGATACACGTATATAACAAAATAGGTTTATATCTAAATGATGCTTACAGCATAGTATAAAGAGGTACTCAAACAAGGTTAATGTAAAGTATATCTAATAGAGACTAGAACTATGAATAAAAGTGACAAGTTTAAAGTGTGGGAGAAAAAGATAATCAAGTTAGTAAAATAATATTTCTCACAAGTACTGGAAAAGAGCTGTTACAAGTAAAAGTGAAAGCGAAACTAAAAGTAAAATGTGTGAACCAGACAAAAACAATGTAGAATAATAGGTTTTTAACAGATTATAAAATTATGTAAAGTGAAAGTGAAAGTAGGAAAGTGAATAAATATGCAGCAAAAATGTGCTCTGAACTTAAATCCATATGTAGCATGTTTTCAGTGCAGAAGCAGATCAATTTTTGGGTCTTTTATTGAATATTTTGCATAGTTCAATTTTGGAAAATGTTTGTCAATGAGTTTGATCAGAATTTTAACTATGTCTGTTTTTACATAATATAAATGATTAAAAAAATAGTAAAATACTAGTATACTGCAAACACTCAGAAGCACCACCTGCAAGTGTAAATGCCCACTAAATGGTAACTATGTACAAATCAACATAATATATGAAGCTACTGTAAGTTCTAAAGGAAAGACAGAAAGAATACATAGAACTAACATAAGGTCCCTAGACAAAAGTTATGTAAGCAAAATATTATTGGGCAACAAAGAATATGCAAATAATGCAACCCTACCAAAATGTATAAAAGATCTCAAAATAATACCCAAAATAACATGGAAAGTCAGAAAAACAGCACCAGATTACAACATCTCAAAACAATTTAAAATTTATTTGGAAAAAATAGCAATAATCACCTATATAATATATACTGATATATGATGAGAGAAGTTTCACTTGAAGGTACAAATTTAGCCTTGCCTCATTGGCTGGTAGCTCACTTGGTTAGAGCATACCTGTTCTGACAGTAGCTGCGTCTGCCCAGAGGAACACATGTTCAAATCCTGCTGGAGAGCAGAAATCTTTGTTTAATAAAATAAAATATTCATGCTGGTAGACAAAAATAAATACACTGTTTAATAAATAAATGGAGAGTCTGTTCAAATATGAGTATTCACTAAAAATAATGTTTAAAGTGATAAAAAATCACCTATATATAAACCTGTTGTGGTAAGAGCCAGTTACCCTCTTTACTATTATGAATGTACTGATCCATTCATGATAAGTAGTCCTGGGTAATTGTCTCAGGGTAGAGGATAATACTATTGCAGTTACTTGTTGATATAATGGAACATGCATACACCTGTGTTGCCCTCACTGGAATATGATTGGCTGGTGTCCGTCATAAATACCGACGGATGTGTAGGAGAGTCAAGAGCCTTAATCTGAGAGCTAAGTCTATAACGACGCCCATTGGACTACGCCATTGATCTACACTTCTTATCTGCAACTACGACATGTACCAGTCGATTACTGCTACCGTATTCTACTTGGTTATAGTAGCCAAAACCATTCAGCTACTTCGTTCAAATATATCCCTTTTCTGGACATATTACTTGTCTAGATGAGTATTGAATACTACTATCAGGAATGACTGTGTCGAGTTAAGTGTTGTGTCTTGCCAGACCCCACATCATAACAGTTGGCAACAAGGATGATTCACTATTTATTATAATAGTAGTGGAAAAAGTTTTGATATTTATTCAGCTTGTGGAATCAGTGTGTTGAAAAAACAAAAGTTATGCTGGAAACAACAGAAGATTAAAACATCTGAAATATACTTTGTTTTCAAATCAAACAATTACAAATGGAAACTTGAATCTAGTAATTTTAGAATTAATAAAACAACAACAAGAACAATGCCAACAACAGCAACAACAACCCCAAGAAATATTATTGGGACAACAAGAACATCAGCAAAAATTCTAGAATGTTTTGTGAAGAGTAAAGGTAACAAAAAACGTCTACTTGTTTCTCATAGGACTCAATAGTAAATGCAATTGATGTATTTAAATATAACCAAAATGAAAAGGTTACATTTACAGCATACTACAGACACTATGAGAAAATTTTTACAAAAGACTTTATAAGCTGGTCAGTTAAGAAAAAAGTCTGTCTGTTAAGTTAGGACCCATAGAGCATGAAAAATAGGCGAATTACATCCTTGCGTTTGAAGAAACTTATGTTATTAAGTAAAATTTTCAGTGAACAAAGTTCATTGTTCAATACACGTTGGCAATGTGGAAATCTTGTGAAAAAAGAATATGAAGATTATACCATTTATGCTAGTATAGCAAACAGGGAATGTGAAAAGTTCAAGTTAAGTGAATACCTGACATGTTTAAGTGCTTGATCTTTGTGCAAGGGTTGATAGCAGATAGGGATGCCGAAATCTGTTATGGAATGTTGACTAAGCTTGAACAGAACACAAAATTGACCTTGTAAGCTGTAGTTGAAGGGTGTCAAAGAATACTGAACTTGCAAAATGATATGGCTCACATAAATTCAGCTTGTCAAAAAGAATATGGGAAAACAAAATACTTCACAAAACCAAATCCATGTTATGGATGCAGTGAACTATATTTCAAGAGGAACTGCATTTTCAAGAACAAAAAAAAAAAGGTTTTGACTGTGAAAATGTGGGACACAAGAGTTCACATTCTAAAGTAAAAAAAAAAAAAAATAAAATATCAAAATTCGAGATTACTGTAAATGTAGCGTTGATGACAAGCAACATGAAAAAGAAAAATAACAAAATTCAATTATGTGCCAATTTCTCCAGGGGACTGAATGATTGCCTGTAAGCCTACAATTATTCACTGCCAAGCCCAGAAGAAATTTTTGCAAAGTTAAATGGTGGAAAGTACTTTTTAAATTTGGAATTGTCGGCTGCATACAGTGTAACCCGGATATAAGAGACCCGGATATAAGAGAAACCCGGATGTAAGATATATTTTATATAGTCCCAAATTAGAGCCATACTTACCTAAACAAAATAGGCCAAACCCGGATATAAGATAAAACCGGATATAAGAGACTTCTTCTCCGGTCCCGACAACTCTCTTATATCTAGGTTACACTGTATTTGCAAATCCATCAATGCTGATGAAGAATGTTCAAAACTGTTTATCAATACTTACAAGGAATTATACAAGTTTAACAGATTACCTTTTGGAATTAAGGTAGTACCTGAAATTTTTCAACAAGTAATGGACACTGGTGAGTGATCTAAACTTTGCGATCGCTGACTTAGATGACATTTTAAAAAAAAGTGAAAACCAAGAGAAGCATATGCAGCAAGTAAATAAGGTATTTAGAAAAATAAGCAAATTATGGATTTAAAGTGAGTAGTGAGTGGGAATATTTCATGATGAAAATGAAATATTTTGGATAAATTATCAATGAAAACGTTAGCAAACTAGACCCAACCAGAGCATGTGTAATTAAAAATATGCCTTCCCCGACAAACATGTCAGCTTTATGCATTTTTAAATTTCACAAATTGTTATGAGTTCTTTTTTTATTTTGAACGTGTATGTTTTGTGAGCACAATTAAATAATTTACTAAAAAAAGGCTCTTATTGAAATTAGTCAAGCTGAATTCCGAAAAACATTTGAAAAAATTAAAAAGATTCCAATATCAAACTTGTTTCTTTTCTCTTGCATTTTGATCCAAAATTAGAAGTAATCATGATGAGCAAAGAGAAGTAACTATGACATTCATGCCTTTATTTTGCATAATCACAAAAATGGTTCTGTAAAAGAAATAGCAAATGTGCCAAGAACGCATTTTTTCCAGTTGAGAAGAATTATAGCGTGATAGAGAAAAAGATGCTGGAAATAATTTTCGCTGTGGAAAAATTTCACAAATTCATCCATGGTAGAGGGTTCACCCTACAGACTGACCACTCTCCATTGCTATCTATTTTCAGGTTAAAAATCCCAACATATACAACAAATTGACTATAGTGATGGGGAATAGATCTGTTGTATTACAATTTTAAAACGGCATTCATGCTATCAAAAAAGCTAAGTTTGTTGAGACTCAAACTTAAATTATGTAATTGCTTTACTAAGAGCTAGAATGAAATTAAGAATGTTCTCTGCAATACCATTTGTGATCTACCAGTGACAATGGATGAAATTAGAATAAAAGTTCAGGTGGATACTGTTATTAGAGAAAATAAGTAACAAGTAAGCTGGAATTTTCTCAGTCTGCTATGAGTTTTAATGTCTGGTAAAAGATTGATAATGCCTGCATCTCTTCAGAAAAGAAGGTTGAAAGAATTTTACACAGATCATCCAGGTATCTCTAGAATGAAATCCCTCGTGTGCAGCTATGTCTACTGACCCAATATGAACAAAGACATAGAGAAAATTGGTAAAAGTGTGCAGAGATTGTGCCACGGCTGCAAAATCACCACTAATTAAATTCCACCCTTAGCCAAAGACAGACACATCGTTGTCCAGATTCCGTCATTTATGTGGTATGCATGATACACGCTTAGGTGATCATGTATCTTTCGATACATGACTGACGAGGCAGATTTTTTTCCTGCAGTAGATTGTCATTTCTTTCTGCGGTAGAGCAGTTGGCATCCAAGGCTATAGAACCGGGTCTGTCCTGCTATTTACCCATAGCTGGGAGGAGAAGAAGAGGATTCGTACCTTTCTCAAGGGTATTAGTACGTAAGTGAATGTGGATTTGACTGGAATTCAAACTCAGCTCTCTGATTTCTCAATCCGAGCCACTCCACTGAGCCTTCTGTGGTCAAGATTAAACATTAAGATTAAATATCTTTAAACTCCTGCATTTTAAAATTTCTCGTCATTTGGAAAAAACTGTTGACAATGATTATGTAGTAGATACATTTTATTGATCCTGCAAAATCAATGTGGCCAAGATTAAACATTGACTTTGCGGGATCAATAAATTGTATCTAATATCTAATCATTGTCAACAATTTTTCCAAATGACCAGAAATTTTAAAATGCAAGAGTCCAACTTTTACAATTGCAATAAACTTCTTGCATGGATTATTTGCTGCATATGGTATCCCAAATACCATTGTTTCGGACAATGCCATGCAATTCACTGCTAAAGAGTTTGAAAGTTTTTGTAGAACCTTTGTGATAAAACATCAGAACTCCCCACTACCATCCAAGATCAAACAGGCAAGTAAAATGCTTTTTCAATACATTCAATAGGGCATTTAAAAAAAACCAATGGAGGTGAAAATAAGAATATGTTATTACCGCAGTTTTTACGTGTATATCAGGTGACCCCTAATCCTAACACAGTATCAGGTGACATCTAATTCTAACATGGTATCAGGTAGTGTTCACAAGGAAAATTAGATTAGTGTTTGACAAACTGCTGCTGAATAAAAAAAAAATGGTTGAAAACAAGAAAAAATTTGATACAGAGAAATACTTCATACTCAGCAAAAAGTATTTCTTTCTAATGTAAAAAATGGAAAGGAATGCCGAAAAGATTGGGTATTTGAGTGATGTATTGGAAATTTATTGTGTATGATAGAAGGTTTTACATGGGTGGATAAAAGGCATAGAAATCAAATAAGGTAGTCGGGTGAACAGAGCATCTGAGAGGAGGAGCCAATGGTGGTTCTGCCTGACGTTTTTGATGTACCTATATCCCAGATAGCTCCAGAAGGAGGAAGAGACAGCCTACAGAAGTATTGGACCTTAACCTAAAAAGAAAAAAAACTATAACTTCTTGTTATGGGGTCCACCCCTTTTTCATATAAGTGAACTCTACCAAGTGTACCTGGACTGCTGCGGTTAAATACCCAGAGTTACAGTCGGTAGTGAGATAGTAGTCGGTAGTCGGGTAGTGTGAGGTAACCTCTTGTAGAAGTCAGTTACAAGCAGGTAGACTCTAAGGAAGTCCTACTTCGAGACTGTATATATCTATCTGTATTTGCTACTAACCACGTTCCTGGACTTACTAACAGTATTATTCTTTGTATGATTGTGTAAATACATTTTATTTCTTATATTTAATTATTGCGTTTGTCATTCATTGGAGAACGAATTCATCTCGGAATCCACAACACTTCTATAGGAAGTAAGTCTCAAAAGAGGAGATGAGGTGGTAAGAGCCAGTTACCCTCTTTACTTTCAGGAATGGCCTGATAAGTAGTCCTGTGTAATTGTCTAGAAAAAAAGATAATACTATTACAGTGATATAAAAATTTTATTTTTATTATTGGTAAAAAATGTTAAAGATCTACATATAATAGTTTAGGATGTTTTTTTTTATATATACACGTTTTGAGAAAAGTATATTTTTCAAAAGGGCTAGACAATTTGTGTGTTAAATTTTGTGCATTTTTCATGGCCTTTTACTGGAACTTACTCCTGTCTGATGGAATACGTAGGGAATGTGGGTGGCTTGTTACAATGTAAATGGTATGGCATGTCTTTCCTGTGAAGGTTAGAACTTGCAGAATAAGTTGATGGTCCCACTGTAAAATATCGTATAAATAAATTGAATCTGAAAAACCAATGTAAATAAAAGAAATGGCAAGGAAAATGTTTGATGTGTTTTGTTACTACAGTCAGTTATGTGTCATGCATGATACACATTAAGGTGGTTCTGTATCTTTTGATACATGACTGACGAGGCAGATTTTTTCCCGCAGTAGGTTGCCCTTTCTTTCTGTAGAAGACCAGTTACTATCAAAATCTATAGAACACGGTCAGTCCTGCTATTTACCCATAGCTGGGGAGAGAAGAAGAGGATTCATACCTTTGCCAATAGTATTAGCACATAATGGATTTGACTGGAATTGAAACTCGGCTCTACAATTCCTCAATCCGAGCCACTGTCCTCTACTCTACTGTGCCTCCTCCCCATTACTTCAGGAGCCTTAAAAAGGTAAATGCAGGGATTTTTCTTTCAGAACTTATATTTATATAGACAGAAGATATAACACTGAGAAAGAAAGTCTCTTAGCGTAAAGGAAAGGAAATCTTATGAACGATGCTAAATTTTTGTCATATTTTTAAGCAAATTTGAATTTTTGTTTTTTACAGTAAGGATCCCCCTGTACAAGACCTGGGAGCCACTCTAGGTCAAAGGTTACATTAAAGGAAGATTATATGGATAGGAGGGGAAGATAATAGTTAACTTGTCTTGAACAGGTTAAGATTGAACTGATCAGGGAAGCATCCTATTGGGAGTCTGTTAAACAGGGCAGTTGTTCATGGGAAGAAGCTGTTCAAGTGGAACTTACTCCTGTCTGACGGAATACGTAGGGAATGTGTGTGGCTTGTTACAATGTAAATGGCATGAAATGTCCTTCCTGTGAAGGTTAGAACTTGCAGAATCAAAGAATGTAGTTTGTCCGAGCACCTTCTATGGAAGTAGCGACAGAGAAGTCAGAGGCTCACCACATACCACATGTGAGTTTGGGGGCGGAAAATAATTTATGCCCCACAGGGACTTGGAGATGATTTTGAAGTCTATCAAAACTGGAAAGTTTGGACTGGGCAGCCCAAATACGGCAACCTTACTCCATGAGTTGGTGGGTGGAAAATAATTTGTTCCCCGCAGGGACTTAGAGATGATTTTGAAGTCTATCAAAACTGGAAAGTTTGGACTGGGCAGCCCAAATACGGCAACCTTACTCCATTCTTAGCCTGATCTGACTCTTGTGAAGGTAGAGGTCTGCATGTGAAGCCAGGTACAGGGAGCTGACCATTTTATTTGTATTTTTAGCAATAGATCATATGTACGAGTTCCACAATATCAGGCATGAGTCTGAGACTGAATAATCTCTCAAGGTATGGTTCCTCCTCAAGGGGACATTTGTTCATCTTGATGGGCGGCAGTTCAGTATCTGATTGGCAGTGATGGAATGTTAACTAGGAGTGTGGTAACATTGAGAAAAAATAACTATAATGGCACGAAATATTAGAAAGCAAGGAATATTTATATTTACAATGTATCTGACTAATATCATCATCTGATAATGGTTCTCCACAACTTCCTATCTTTTGGTATCTGTCTATATTGATGAGATGGGGTATTATGTAGACTATTTACATTATTGTCCTCATCTTTGTTGCCATATTTATCACAACGTTTCGGTCGTTGTACGCTCCCCATATTTATCACAATGACATTCTAACCACCTGAAGAAGGCCAGAGTGTACACTGGTCGAAACGTTGTGATAGATATGGTGACAAAGATGAGGACAATAGTCTGAATACTGTATCTTTTGCAGCTCTGGGCATTGTATGACCCTTCACTATTTCTTTGATTACCTGTTATGCTAGGTATTAGTAGGTAAATTGCTCCTTCCCTTGCATTCAGTAAGTCTCTTACTAAGTAGGGGTAGTAGCACCGGTCAGGGACCCAGCTATGGGTAAATAGTGAACCTCTCAAACTAGGGTCAAAACATGAAAATATAAAAATTATCAGCAACACATTTTTTGAAAAAGATTATTCAAGAAAATAAAATATCAGCATTAAATGACCGATAAGAAGTTGAACTACCGTTAAACAAACCAATCCAAACCCCAGAGTGTTAAATTCTCTAAATGAAGTTAGGGCTGTATGTAAAATTTTGATCTTCATGTTGGTGCCTTTTTTTTGTGTTCATAGTCTAGCAATCGTGGTAATAATTCTACTACAATTGCAAAAATTCTAAGAAAAAGAGAAATTCACAGTGGACATTGGAAAGCCTTACCTCGTAGTCATTAGTCAATCTGGCACTTATTAAATTGCATTTGGCTGATATCTACATATGTCTGCATGAATTGGTTGTAAGTGCAGAATTAAATGAGAGCCCTGAAGCAGATTTCTCAGCAAAAATTTACTTGGATTTGTTGAGAGTAAGGAATAGACACGCCAGGAAAGAGAGAGGGGAAAAAGTGTAGAAAATATTGACAAATTGGTCTCAACATGTAGACGAAACCACTTGTTAGAGTTAAGTACGAAATTAGGAGAATAAGTAATTCTATTTGAGCAAGAGCAAGAGAATCTTAAAGGGAATAAATAGGAAATATATATATATATATATATATATATATATATGTACACACACATACACACACACATATATAGATAGATAGATAGATAGACAGAGAGAGAGAGGGGAAGACAGAGGCAAAGAGAGGCAGAGTGATTATAATGTCCATTTTCTGAATATGAGACCTGTGTTCAAATCTCACCATTGTTGGCAGGGGGATTTTTTTATTGCAATAATTTCACCCCAGGCAAGGCAATAAAGTCACTGAGATGCAAAGTTTTACTCACTTTGAAAGAATAAGAGAAAAAGAAAAAAATATTAAGGAGCTTGATTGATGCAATCATTTTTATGTCTTAACAATTTTTCAGGTTATTTAAAGCCAGAAAATATTTTTAGATTGTAATAATTCAATTTTTTTCTTCAGAGATAATAATGATTTCCTGATACAAGTCTTACTAATTAACCGATATCTGGTGAGAGAAGTGTTGCATTCATACTTTTCCTGTGGGTATTTGTGCTTATATGAAAATAACAAACACAAGTGGAATTGGAACTCAGCTCTCTAATTAACAATTCTGAGCCAATATCTATTACACCAACCATACATCCAAACTTACAGCACCTGATATACCCAAGTAGTCACCCATCTAGGAATTGACCTAGTTTAATGTTACTTAGGTGACTGTACAGGAGCCAGTATTTCAATGTGATATGGTCATAAGCCTCCAAGCAAGGCAATAAGGTCACTAAGATGCAAACGTTTACTGAGTGTGAAAGAATAAGTGAAAAAGAAAAAGAAATCATTATTAACATTTATTAGGTTGGTGCAAAAATAATGTCGTTTTCTCGCATATGTTACTATGTGAGAAAACGACATTATTTTTTGCACCAACCTAATACCATATTGCAGGCAACAATAGTCACTGTAAAATTCTTTCTCTTGCTACTCTAGGTGCATTCTGTCACCTTGAGACAATTGCTATAAATAAACACCTGTCAACTGTTATTTCCAGTATTTTAAGCTGGATATCACTTACTACTGCTTTGGAACAAGGCTAAACTTCTGTTTTAGAATGCCATTTCGAATTCTAAACACAAGGAAACACATCACTTTTTTGACAAAATGAAAACCTTCTTAGTGATTTTGCTTCTTATTGAACCCCCAGAACTCTACAAGGAGTAATAAAAGCTAAAGAAGGTTGAATTATTTATCTTTTTTTTAATGTATCTGTTTCATAGTCTTTGTTTTTGCTAAGAAAGACTATGAAACAGCCCCAAAAGATAGCGGATTCCCAGCAATACTCACATACTCACCACAGAATACAAAAAAGGCCAACAGAAGAAGAAATATCATATGGTTCAACCCACCGTACAGCAAGAACGTAAAAACAAACGTAGGGAAAATATTCTTCAAACTCTTACACAAACACTTCCCAGAATCAAGCACCTTACACAAGATATTCAACAAAAACACAGTAAAAATCAGCTACAGCTGCACCGAGAGCATAGCACAAATAATAAAAAAGCACAATAGGAAAATTATCAACAAACCACACGAACAAATTAAACCCACGTGCAACTGCAGAATAAATAACGAATGTCCCTTAAACGGAAATTGTTTACAAAACAACGTAATATACCAAGCCACGATAAAATCACCAGATAATGAAGAAAAAGTATACATAGGAGTAACTGAAGGACCCTGGAAACAAAGAAATTATACACACAAAACATCTTTCACAAATAGTAAATATGCAAACTGTACAATGCTTTCTAAGTATATCTGGGAAATTAAAAACAAAACGAACATCACACCAAAAATATCTTGGAAGATAAGGAAAAAATCATCAGCCTACAATAACCAATCAAAAACTTGCAAACAAAATAGCTATCATTACTTTCCCCGACCAAAATAAATTATTAAACAAAAGATCCGAAATCATCTCAAAATGCAGACATGAAAATAAATTTTTACTACGTAACCTAAAAAATTAAAAACGGAAAAAATAAAATAAAAACAAATAAATATACTAATAAACAAAATAACAAAATAACAAAAAAAAATTAAAAAAATAGAAATAAAACATAAAAAAATACTATGTTACTTAAAAATCGAAAACCGAAAACCGAAAAGAGAAAATATACAAGTAAAATAAATTAACCTAAATTCATCGAAGTAAATAAATAAACAAACCAATCCCAAATAAAGATAATCAATTAAAAACTGTTCCCGCCAAAATAATACTTAGAATGAACTACAACAGTCAACCCCGAAACTGAACAAATAGCTTTAATTAAATTCCCAAACCAAAACATAACTGTTAAATAAGTGATATAAACAAATTTTTACTACGTTAATAAATAAATAAATAAAATAAGAAACAAAAATAAAAACAAGCAATATAATTTGAACTAAATAGATAAACAAACGACTTCCGGTGAAATAACCACTATAACAGAATACCCACAATGCACCACTAACCCGTATATATATATAAATAGCCGAGAAAAATAACAGCACATGTGGCCTGACAATTGCATATAGCATGAAACAGACTGTCGCCTCTAAGTGTTGACTTCTATGTTCACTTTTATATATATATATATATATATATATATATATATATATATATATATATATATATATATATGGTTGGATTGGTGTGAGTTTGTGACCCTGGGTTTCACGCTTTTGCGATCGTCAGACAAATATGTTAGCTCTATCTCTGATATTGAGCACTTTCTAATAAGTACTGCACATATAATATATAAATAATTATATATTTATATTTATATACACACACTTTTCACACACACACACACACGCACACACACACACACACACATATATATATGCGATCTATATATAGATATATATATATGATCTCTCTCTCTCTCTATATATATATATACATATATATATATATATATATATATATATATATATATATATATATATATATATATATATATATATATATGATCACATAATCTCCACTTTTGATTCTAATACTCTTATACATCCTATGAACACACAAATAGTCTATAGTTTTATAACTTTAGACATTATTTTAGTGGATACACATATTTAAGTAGAAAGACAGAGAGTCAGTTTTAAATTTATTTATTTGTTCTATGTTTTGTACAATTTTCATGGGTTTGTATATAAATGGGGTATATATATTAATACACATTGTCTATTGTTTGAATAGTTTCAGCTTTTATACACCATTATGAAGCAGTCTTTTCATGCTACATTGGTGTCAACAGGGAGATGATATTTAAAAAATGCTCATACTAACGGAACAGAAAAAGCAAAAATTCTTTTTTAGTTGTTTCAGAAAGCTTAAATCTTCAGTATTTTTTAACCTTGCTTTTCCCCTTTCTCTCTCTCTCTCTCTCTCTATATATATATATATATATATATATATATATATATATATATATATATATAATTGAGGCAACTGATACAAGTTTCATTAAAGACAACTGACAGGGTAATGCAATCAAGCTTTTTATTTAATTTTTCTTGTGTGGGAAAAATCTGCCTTGTCAATCATGTATCAAAAGATACATGATCGTCTAAACATGTATCACACATGGCACATAACTGAATGTGTTTGTATGAGTGATTTCTTAATATAGATACAAGTAAAATTAGATAAAAGCTTAATCACAGTACCCTCATTAATGAAACCTACACACACATATATATATATATATATATTTTTTTTTTTTTGAACAATAAAAAAAAAATTAAAAATTAAAATCTTCAGACACACTGGGTTGTAGATTAATATTCTTTCGTTTTTTTTATTATTATTTCTTTTAGATTCCTCGACTAGTTTCGGACGAAATTGCCATAATCGGGAGGAGAAATATTTCTGCTTTCTGGTAGCACTAAACATATGTTATGGGACCTTACCCATAATAACATAATAGACTATTCCATACGTAATAAATACTGTGCCTCAAGAGGAAGCAGAGAGTTCCGTCTGAAGTCTGAATTGAAGTCCATCAGGAGTCAGTCAGTCGAGTCAGAGGCAGTCCGAAACAGAGTCGTGTTCAGACAATTTCTACTAACCCTGATTGTTCATACTAACACTTTTCTACCTCTTTGTATATATTCTTTCGTAATATATCTGTAATATATATATAGTAATTCATAGAGTTTAGAAGAATCCCCAACAGACCGCAGAAAGCACTGGATGGCCATTTCATCCTATTTGTGATTCATCAGTGCACATCCACTACCGAGAATTGAACCTGAACCCCTGGGCCAAAAGGCTTTCGTAAGGAAAAAGAAACTGACTAGACTTGATATAGTACCAATACTCATTGAATTCTGGTGGTGATACTCATCCAATTATACATAACCAAACGGATTAAGCCCCAAGAGCCACATCTTCTTTCACCAAGCCACTCACTCCAGAGCATTAGAAGCTGCATCAAGCAAAAGTATACAAGTGATAGAAATTTTGGTGGATTAGAATAATCATTATAATAATTCATCAAGTCTAGAAGAATCCCCAACAGAATGCAGAAAGCACTGGACTGACGTTTCGTTCTATTTGGATTATTTAAATAATGTTCCCTTTTATATCTCTTTCAATGATTGTCAGAAATTTTCTAGCTGATTAATATCTGGAAAGGTTGAATGTCATCAGAGTAATTTGGTTTCTTTGAAGCCAGTTTGGGGCAAGTTGACCAACAGTCAAGTTAGCAGAATGTGCATATGCTTTGTCATCCATGAATAGATTCCTTAGAATAAAGCTGGGGTTTGCAGCCATTTTTGCCTCATCAACCTCTTTTACATGGAAAAATATTCCACCACTTACTTGTATAGTAAATATTCAAAAGTATACCAAAATTGTTAGGTAAAAGTTTGTTACCGGTTCATAAACTGATATTACGACAGATTAAAAATACCAAAGGGAGGTAACAAATAAATCTGATTTATGATGCAGGCATTGCTGCATCTTTCTTTTTATGTGATGTGCCTCTTCAGGACATAGGCGATCATGGCTCTCCACTTCATCCTATCCCTTGTAGCTCTCAATAAGTTTTTGCCTCTTCAGAACATAGGCGATCATGGCTCTCCACTTCCCCCTATCCCTTGTAGCTTTCAATAAGTTTTTGCCTCTTCAGGACATAGGCGATCATGGGTCTCCGCTTCCCCCTATCCCTTGTAGCTTTCAATAAGTTTTTGCCTCTTCAGAACATAGGCGATCATGGCTCTCCACTTCCCCCTATCCCTTG
>OZ010603.1:40054369-40081869 GCA_963932145.1 Acanthosepion lycidas
TGGAATAGTTGTGAAAGCAGGAAGTCACAAGCCATTGTGGCAGAGGGTTTGAGAGTATTGATGTAGTTCAAACTGCTGATTATGCACTCTCTCCCTGAAAATATAACTGTGATCCACTCAGCATAGTTGCAGCATAAACTATTTGGTTGGTTAAAAAATAATGACGTAATAATGTCGTTTTTTGACGTATTTTAACGTAAAAAAAACGACATTATTACGTCATTATTTTTGCACCAACCTAATACATGTAGGCTCTGTGTGTATTGAACAATCAGGAACATGTCTGAGCATGTGCCTGCAAAAGGAACTGGTTAGCCGTCCTTGCAGACAGCGGCAAATAGCTATAACATTTTTATTTATTTATTTTTATTTATGTATGTATAAAACATTTTTTTCTGTTCGTATATGCATATAAATATTTGTGCACGCATGTATGCATGTGTATGTGTGCAGGCTTGTTGACCCAATTATGTTTATTTCTGTATGCTGGAAATTGTAGTCGACAATTGTAGTGCAGAAAAGTGTCAAGCATAATCAGCATTAGCGATAAGTGAATTTCGCGCCAGTCGCTTTTACCTGGGCCATTCTCTGCATGAAAATAGAATCTATGAACTGTTAGTGTGTTTACGCAAAATGGGATAAAAGCCTGTTACTGCGGATCCTGCTTAGAAAAATGGGACGGAATCAATGAAAAAAGGAAAGAAAGGTATTGATAATTGTAATGTGGGTCTGAATAAGGATGAGAAATAGAGTATGGGAGGCATGAACAGAAAAATTTGGAAAGGGGGCAAGAGAGAGAGAGAGAGTGAGTAGTTTTAGGAATATATGCAAAAAAAAAATTTACATTAAATAATTAATTTGTATTTCTTGTGTTTTATTTCTCTTACCTTCATACTTAGTAGTAATAGTCTTAAATTGTTTGAAACTCTCTTAGTTGATTATTATTATTATTATTATTTTTTTACTAATATTACTTTGAGACCTGACCACCACTTTACCAATGGTAGAGAAAAATGACTTAATGTTCAGCCATCAGTTGAAAAATGGTAGATAAAAATGACATAATGCCCAGCCATTGGCTGAACAGTGGTAGAGAAAAGTGACTTAATGTTCAGCCACTGGTTGAACGGTGGGGTAAATATTTGTAACTATTTTTATATCTACCGTGAAACATTACAAACCAATTATTCGCGAATTTTGACTCAGCTGCTCAGGCAGAAGGGTTAGAATTGTTCAGGAACATACGGCTCAAAGGGTTAATCATATTTATTTCGGTTGTCTTAATTTGTTATCATACTTATTATAAAACCCAGGTTGTGTGTGTGTGTCTGTTCGTTTATATATTGGATCGGATTTCCTACATTTTTCAACCGATTTCAACAAAACTTCACAGGACTACGTAAAATTACCTTGCGGTGGTTCTGACAGCACCAAAAATTGCAAAATCACAATTGTTTTTGCACGAAATCAATTTGAAAACACGACTAAGAGGCATCGCTGTCGCGAGAATAAAAGGGGTACAACTCATATCGAGTTATACTTATTATAAAACCCAGGTTGTTTGTGTGTGTGTGTGTGCGTGTGTGTGTGTGTGTTCGTTTATATATGGGATCAGATTTCCTACATTTTTCAACCGATTTCAACAAAACTTCACTTTTTTATTTGGCAGGTAGTGTTTCTTATTGTTTTGCACACTTTTTTCTTTATTTTTATATTCAGAATGCTTTAAAAATTCCATTTACAAGGCAATTGTTTATAATAAAATTATATTCAATCGGTAGACTCATAACGATTGAAAACAATGTTTTTGTTTGAGTTTAACCAATTCATAAAAAAAAAACTAATTAAGACATGCGTGTCCGTCAACCTTAAACAATAATCTTTGTCAATTTGATCTATCTCTTACTGTTACATCTCCGGGCAACGCCGGGCTCTACTGCTAATTAATTATAAATATTGAACTATACGAGTTCATCAGAGAGTATGAGGACTCTTAATATGGTAACAGAACTCAAGTATGTAGAGTTAAACCACTAGGCGAAAATTGACTTTGAACTCTGTCAAGCAAAGACACTAAGTGATAATGTTCTCGCTCACTTCCCTTGTTTCTGGCAGGATGTAGCTTGTGGTCATTGCGTGACACCACAGAGGTTCCATCAGTGACCCTGCAGCAGCTCTTGATGAAGCACAGGATTCCCCTGGCGCCAAAAAACATCATATTCCCCAGATCTCACCCGTTGAGACATTTTTCCCTCTTCAAAAATCAAATCCCATTCAAAAAGAACCAAATTTCAAGATATCAAAGAAATGCAAGTGAATGTGGTGAGGCAACTGCGTTCTTTCTTCCTTTTTATGTGCCATGTCCTTTCAGGACGTAGGCGATCATGGCTCTCCACTACCCTCTATCCCTTGCAGCTCTCAACAAATTCCTTCCCTCTGCTTCCACCCGCAGATCACATTCTGTCATCCACTTACTTAACCCCACCAAGTATGTCATGCATTGTTTTCCCTTCTCTCTTTCCCTCTATACGACCCGTGAGTATCAGATTCTCCAAGCCCTCCTTCCTCATTATATGTCCCAGCAACTCCAGCTGCCTCTTCCTGATGCTAAGTATAAGCCTCCTCCTTGTTTTCAACCTCTCTAAGACTTCATCATTATTCAGACACTTACTTGCTATTCCAATAAAAGAGTTCCAGGAATACTTCTATAAATGAAAACAATGCTGGATAAAGAAGGAGTCTGCTTCAAAGGAGATTAAATGCTGAATTGATGTGTTGCATTTTTTTTGACAGCACCAGTCCTGATAATTTTTGATTAGACCTTATATTTTCAAATCTTATTTCTCTTGCTTTTAGTCACTGAGTATTAGTCATAAGTTGTCTGAATTTCCTAGATTTTTGGCTGAAATGTTGTGAATATGGCAATGAAGATGAGCATAACAGTTGGAATAATGTAAATAATGCAAGTAATCATAATACCTCATCTCAGAGATATAGACAGATATTGACTAAGGCCGGAGCATACAAGGGCCGAAACGTAGTGAATATGGCAATGAAGATGAGAATAAAAGTCCGAATAATGTAAATAATGCAAGTAATGATAATACCTCATCTCAGAGATATAGACAGATAATATATTCACAGACAGCAAAAATTATGTTCAGACATAAATGTGTATATGGCCAAGTGGTTACAACATATGCTTTCTGACCATGAGGCTCAGGTTCGACTCTCACTATGGTTGGTTTTTCAGGAATTACATTTCCTGATGTTATCGGTCTGGAGTGAGGAATGATCCCAGCAAGAAGAACCTTTGGAAAGTTCCTGAAAACCATACAACATGTTCACCCAATCCTTGTGAGTGAAATTGGGAACACTTTGGGCTGTCGATAGCTGTACTAACATGAAGTCACAAGTCATCGTGACAGAGGATTTAGGTGTGCTGGTGTTCGGATTGTTGATCATTCTAGATAACATGGTCTCTCCCAGAAACTGTAACTAAGGTCTGCTGTGGGGAAAATTGTGAAAATGACCTACCTCAGAAACGTCTGCGAATCTGTGCGTTGTCCAAACTCCGGTTGCTCAATGGTGAAAAAAAAGAACCAAAATGGTGGTGCCCATGTTTTATGCCCGGCGGTCTCGGACAGTTAACGCGGAATCTCGTTCTCTCGTCATTCGCATGGAAATCATGGTCAGTCATTGGCTGTATAAAGCAGGCGCGTTTTTGTTTCTGAGCACTGGATTTTGGGCTTATGAGAAGGTTGGACGCGTGACACTATTTTGTCCGTTACTCTCCTTGCGTTTTCTATCTGCTATTATCAGTTGAGTCGTTGCTTTACCAACACATCTGCCCAGCATAGTTGCAGTATAAACCACAGTTTGGCTCTGTGCTTGCTGAACAAAGACGAATGTGCTGGAGTGAGAGTTTGTAATTGGGATTGGCTAGCCGCCTGAATATGTGTAGCCAGCTATTATTATTATTATTATTATTATTATTATTATTATTATTATTATTACATAGACACTTTTATCAGGCCGCAGTCAAAGATATTCATGTAATAATTTATAAATATTTTCTATCATTTTACTCCAAGCAAGGCAATAAATCCATTGATGCAAGATGTTACTGAGTGTGTGAGAGAGTATAACAAAAAGAAAAAACTTATTAAGGAGAGACAGCAATCTAAGAGAAGGAGTATTTGAAAGACATTGATCTAAATTTAATTTGATTGATTTAAAATTTAAAAGATTGATGTTGAATGGAAAGCAAGAAACTGGAAGAGAGCTCCACAAGTAAGAAGTTTGAGAGAAGAAACTGTTAGCATAGAACTAACGGTAAGATCTAATCATTTCAACTGTAAAATTATGAGAGCTTGCCGCCAATCTAGTCTTCTCCATATGCCATACGATTTAAAAGCACATTATTACAAGAATATAATTATAAAAACATTGGCTCATCTAGTAATCTCTGAAGAATGCTGCAGATGATTCTTATTCTATGTACCATGTCCCTTCAGGACGTTGGTGATCATGGCTCTCCACAGGTTCCTGTCCTTTGTAGCTCTTAATAAATTTTGGCTTTTTGTTTATTTTTCTAAACCTTTTTCTGCCATCCATTTACATAATCTCATTCCTCCTCTTGTATATACCATATCCATTCAGGACGTGAGTGATCATGGCTCTCCACAGGTTCCTGTCCTTTGTAGCTCTTAATAAATTTTGTCTTTTTGCTAATCTTTCTAAACCTTTTACTGCCATCCATTTACACAATCTCATTCCCCCTCTTGCATATGCCATATCCTTTCAGGACGTGGGTGATCATGGCTCTCCAGAAATTCTTGTTCTTTTTAGCCCTTACTAAATGTTTCCCTTTTGTTATTTGTCCTAAACCTTGTACTGCCATCCACCTACTCAACCTCACTAAGTAGGTTATGCGTTATTTTTCTCTGTCCCACTTCAATCTGTCCTGTGGGTATCAAATTTTCTAAGTTCTCTTTTCTCATTATGTCCCTTAGAAATTTCAACTGTCTCTTTCTGATGTTATGTCTGAATTTATTTGCATTTGCAAGTATCCACTCAAAATAGGGACACATGGGTGATTTTTAAAAAATACTCTGTAGAGTATATAGTCGATGTATTCGAAATCCAGCAAAACAGGGTCGGGATTTAGAATACAACCCTGTATAAATCATAGAACATGAACAGTGACTGATCTTTTTCTTTTATATATATAGGACACACTCGATCATGGCTCTCCACAGTTTCCTGTCTTTTGCAATCCTTTATCAATGTTTTTTCTTTTTGTTATTTCTCTTAAACCTTATTCTGCCATCCATTTACTAAAGCTCACTAAGTATGGTATAGATTGTTTTCCTCTGTTTTTCTTGCCTTCAATCTTCCTGTGAGTATCAGATTTTCCTAGCTCTCTTTCCTCATTATGTGCTCTAGAAATCTCACCTCTGAGTTTGAATTTATATTTGCGTTTGCAAGTAACCACCCAAAAGGGAGACACATTGGCATTTTTTAAAAACTTCTCTGTAGAGGATAGGGTTGATGTATTCTAACTCCAGGCGACAGGGCCAGAATTTAGAATACATTCTTCTTCTTTTTTGAATATCACATTTCTGAAGATTTCTTTCCTCATAATGTGCTCTAGAAATTTCAACTGTCTCTTCCTGATCTTAAGTGGAACTGTACTTTTTATTTCTATTTTCACTAAAGTTTTGTCATTGCCCATATGTTCAGACCATGCTATTCTCAGGATCCTTCTGTAGGACCACATTTCTGTTGCTTCAAGTCTCTTCTTCATTTATAAGAAGATTGTACAACATTCATTGCCATATAGGAGGACTGACTTAAAGGTACAAAAGAAGACAGCACATCAGAACAATTACCATGAAAGTGTTTATAGAACAGGCTCAAGGAAGCTATGTTACATTTGTCAAGGACATTGGTGCAAGGAGAAGTGGTTTCAAATTTATCAGAGCAAAGGTGATATAAGCATGTAAGTTTGGTTTTTGGTTTCAGTGATCCTTGAAATTTTTTTTAAGATATGTGTTGCATTCCTATCAATGGGAAGTCTGAAGGGAGAAGTTGTTTATGCCTTTTCTAAGTGAATTACTGATAAGTGAAATTTAAAATCTGTCTGCTGGTAACAATTACACTATGCTTTTTCACTAAAAGTATATGATAGAATACAAGGAGAAATAGATTCATGCCTTTCCGAATAGTATTTGTGGTAACTGAACAAAAAAATCTCCACTGATATCTGTTTCCGAGTCCCATCTTCTAGTGGAATAACCATTACACAACATTGCTGGTTTAAACAGAAAGCTGAAAGAGCACAGGGGAAAATGAGACCATGCCTTTCACAATGGCATTAGTGTTAAGTGGAAATAAAGGGATCCAGCTTAAATTCAACATGTTTACTGGTTTTATTTTCAATGCCCTTAATAATTACATATACTGTTTCTTTAAGAGGGAAGAACAAAAGGAGAAGTGGAATCATGCCTTCCTTAAAGGTATTCCAAAGTATACACAAGAAACCTACACCAAAGTTTGAACTTTGCTTGACAATTCTGTTTTCTTTACTGATAGCCACAAAATTTTGTATTTCTAAATTGGATGCAGATAAAGCACAGGGAGATAGGGTTTCATGTCTTTCCTAAGAGTATTAATGCCAAGTGATCGGAAGCACTATCAACCAAAATTCGAAGCCTGTTGATTCTGTTTTTCAAGTTTATAAATGTTATGAAACTTTACCTCTCTAAATTATACGTAGGGAGAAGTGGGTGCATGCTTTTCCTAAGTGCCAAGGAAATAAAAGTAACATCGACTGAAATTCGAACCTGGTTGATTCTGTTTTCCATGGTTATAAATGCTATAAAACTTTTTTATCTCTAAATTAGAAGACAATAGGTCACAGGGAGAAGTGGGTATATGCCTTTTCTTAATAATATTAGGTCCAAGTGAACAAAAATGACATCAGCCAAAATTTGAATCTTGTTGTTTCTGCTTTCTATGCTTATAAATGCTATGAAACTTTGTATCTCTAAATGAGAAGATGATAGGACACAGGGAGAAATGAGTATATGCCTTTCCTAAAAGTATTAGGACCAATTGAGCAAAAGCAACATCAGCCAAAATTTGAACCCTGTCATTTCAGTTTTCTATGCTTATAAACTTTGCATGTCTAAATGGAAAAAGGATAGGACACAAGGAATAGTGGATTCATGCCTTTCCTAAGTTTGATTGATTTGTTTTCTATGGTTTATCAACAATTTGCAGGTTATTTAAAGCTAGAAAATATTTTTAGATTGTATGAATTTCTTTCTTTGATGGGGGTGATAATAATAGTTCACTGAAGCAAGTCTTACAAATTAACCCATAGCTGGGGGTAGAAGAGGTGGATTCATAACTTTCCCAAAGTATTTGCATGTAAGTGAATATAATAAACCCAATGTGGGATTAGAACTCGTCTCTCCAATTAACATTTCTGAACCATAATCCATTACACCACCTGCACACCCAAACTTAGAGCACCTGGTATTCCCAAGAGGTCACCGATCTAAGTACTGACCAGACTCAATGTTGCTTAACTTTGCTGGTCATACAGGAACTGGTTCTTCAATGGGAAGTGACCATAAGCCCCCTTTCCTAAGTGTATTAGTGCTAAATTATTATAGGCAACCTCAGCTGAAATTTGAACTAAACTTAACGAATCCATTTTCCAGGTTCAGAATCATTATACGATTTCTCCTCTTCCGAGCCGTTTTTTACCCTGAAATGTCTGAGAGTTTTCATCATATCAGCACAAATGAATCAGCATATTATCTGAAATGACAAAATAGATTACTGAATACATAAACACACTTCATTTGATTTTATTCAACAAACATAAAAAAAACGAAATAAGCCATTGCTGTCTCCTGCTTCTTTTTCGTGAAAATACACTCCAAAGGAAGCAGGAAAATTCTTGAGGGTTCGGGCCCCGCAGCTGTTCAGGGCTACACAATCTGTTTATTAGCGTTCATAAGGCTTAAACTGATCATTGATGTCGACTGACATTGTATGGCAAGAAGTGACGGGGTGTAGGGAGATGATTACTAAACATTTCCAGCTTATATCTAAAATGGATGCGCATTGTTAGTGTGGGGGTCTTAGACCAATTAGCGATGCCCAATCTACCATCTGTGTCTTCAAGTAATGTTTCTTGGAGAAACCATAGATCTTCCATTCCCTTCAGGCCAAAAATTTTACAAATATCAACAAAATTCCATCTTTCTGGATCACAATTTTTATTTGTCTCTCTGCAAGTGTTTGTATCTGTGGATTGGCCACAGAGGAAAAGCGTGACATTCAGAAAGAAGGCGAAGGCAGAGAAAAAATATAAATGCATTGCAACACTGAAAGACAGACAAAAAAAAACAAAAACAAAAAAAACGGAAATAAACTATTCCCGTTCATAGCTATTCTTATAAGTATAAAGAGAGATAGAACCGGAAAAAAGAATGAGATAAAGAGAGACAGAGTGCAGAAAAGAGAGAGGTAAAAAAAAGAGAGTGCAGGGAAGGGAGAGATAAAAAGAGAGAGTATAAAGAACAGAGAGGGTGCAGGAAAGAAAGAGCGAGAGGAAGAGCAGAGAAGAGAATAATAAAGAGAAAGCAAGGCAATAAAGCCATTGATAAAAGAGGTTAGTAAATGTGCGAGAGTATGGGAAAAAGAAAAAAAATCTTATTAAGGGGAGAGAACAATAAAAGAACAGAAGATAAAAGACAGAAGATAATTTTTATGAATAAAAATGACAATAGGAAAACCAGTAATTGCCGAAACGTTTCGTCCAATGTAGACTGGTATTTATTTGAACAAAAAGTACAAATTGTGGCACAAGGCCAATAAAGGGGAGGGGTAGAGGCTGGTCAACACTAACTATCTTATACCTAGCTAATCAGATTCGCGACCCATTCGTACATTACATTTTACACATTCACCAAAAGAACTCGTCCATCACCAAACAATCCTTCAACTACCATAATACCACGTGCTCTCAAGGGAGACCTACCAATGTAGACTTTATCAAAGCAAAATACGAAAATGAAATTAATTGAACAAGGTAACTAATAAAAACAAAAACAAAATGTTCCTAGCAACTGGAATGTAGAGAAACGCTATTTTCATATTTTTAACTGAAAAAATCACGTCAGTATTTGTCACGTGTGGATAATATTGTCATTATATCTGTGTTGATGTATTCAACCATTTTCTTTTGATTTTATGAATCTGTTGTGTATATTTGTTTGTAAGAGCAGTAATTTTGTTAAGAAAAGTGAAAGATAATGATAGACATTGTTTTAAATTTTGTTAAGTGAAGTTAAGTGGAAACGAAGACACCTCCACAAGTGAGAAGTTCAAGAGAAGAAACTGTTAGCATAGAACTTACTGTTATATCTAGTCATTTCAACTGTAAAATAATGAGAACTTGCCGTCAATCTAATTTTCGCCATGTGTCATATGATTTAAAATACCGTGTACATAGATGATAGTCATTCAAAACTGCCTTATTTTAAAGCATTAACAAATATAAAAAAATTACACGCAAAGAAAAGAGTGCTGAACTGTCATATAGTATCATTCTTCCTCTATGGCAGATTTAGAAACTTGAAGCAACAGAAATGTAGTTCTACAGAAGGATGCTGAGAATACTATGGATCTAACGCTTGAGCAACAACAAAGTTCTAGAGACAATGGTAACAAAAAAAGACACTTATACTTACCCTCAGGAAGAAACAGTTGTAACTTCTAGGGCACATAATGAGGAAAGAGGGCTTGGAAAATTTGATACTCACAAGACAGATTTGAGATAAGAGGGACAGCGGAAAACAATGCACTTATCTAACTGGTGAGTTTGAGTGAATGGATAGCAGAGCAGGACGTGGGAGAGATGGGGAAAAGACATTTATTAAGGGTTAAAAAAGACAGGAAATTGTGGAGAGCCATGATCGCCAATGTTCTGAAGGGACCCGGCAGATAGGAAGGACTATAATTGCAAGGAGTTGATAACAGTGAGAGAGTTTTGGAAAGCGAAAAAGTAGGTTTCAAATTTTAAAAAAAAATCATTTCAACCCAAGGCAAGGCCCTAATGCCACTAAGACTCGGAGAAGGGCTACTGAGTGTGAAATAATATGAGAAGAAGAAAAACATTATTAAGGAGCCAAAACAACAAAATAACAGGAGCTAATCAGACAGAAGATGACTGACATTGATTTAAATTTTAAAAGGTTAAAGGTGACTGGAAAACATGGGACAGGAAGAGAGTTCCGCAAATGAGAGAAGAAACTGTTAGCATAGGACTTACGTTTCATCTAGCCATTTCACATTTTAAATGGCAAGTCATTGCCACCAAACTAGTACTGAGCTTGACTTCATAAAGTCTTGGTACCATAGAGGAAAGCTTAACAGAACAATTACCAAAATTCTAGAAAGGGAGAAATTTGGGCGATAGAGGAAGAAAGAGTAAAGTTTTAAGGTGAGAATGAGAAAGTGAGATAGAAGAGAGTTAAGAGGAGGCATAGGAAAGATATATATATATATATATATATATATATATATATATATATATATATATATATAGAGAGAGAGAGAGAGAGAGAGAGAGAGAGAGAGTAAATTCAGCTGAAATTTTTCCATTAATTTTTGTTCTGGATTATTTGTATCATTTAGACTGTTATCCTCATCTTCATTGTCAGTCATATTCACATTTCAGCTGTTTTACTTCTGGTGATTAGAATTTCAACTCAAACCCTTTATTTTGCTCACTGAGGTAGATTCCATGTGCCACGTCTCTTCGGGATGTCTGAGTTATTTCCCTTTAACTCAAAGTATTTTGGTTCACCACTTATGGAACTCCCAATTCTTTTGGTCTTTTGGTTCACTGGATCTAGCCAACCCCTTTATCTACTGGATCATGTGTGCTTGAGGACATCTGATTATGAATTCCTATGATTTACAAGCCTAATGCCTCAGCAAACATTGTTACTAGTGCTCATATTGCAATTTTTCTGTCATTATTATTGTATATTATTTATTTATTTATTTATTTTTTTTTTTTAATAGTGCTTATATTAAGAGGCATGGCACGTGGAACTAGAATAATCTACCCGGGTGGACAAAATAAAGGGTTCAATTTGAAATTCCAATCACCTGAAGAAGGCCAGAGTGTACAATAGCTGAAACGTTGTGGATCTGGCAATGGAGATGAGGATGGAAATAGTCGTCAGACCTCATCTCAGCGATATAGACAGATCATGCTGTGGACTTTTTAAATTTTATTATTTATTTTCTACATTTTTCTTATACATTTTTGTTTCTTTTTTGCATCTTTTATTTTCACTTCTATTTTTAATTTTCATTGTTTTCTCTTTCATTCATTCACTCATTCATTTCCTTCATTCCTCATTTCTTTCAATGTTTTCATTACTAATTTGAATGCTTTTCTTCCTGTTTTTTCTTCTTTATGTTTGCTTTCTCGTTCCTTCTTTTTTTTCCTCCGCAATTTCGTTATTAACTTTTAACAATTTTCTTCCAAAGTTTATCTTTCGATTTTAGTCATTTTTTTCTTTCTTTCTGTCGCGTTCTTTCAGTCTTTTGTTTCATTCGGTCTTTTGTTTCATTCGGTCTTGTGTTTCATTCAGTCTTTTGTTTCATTCGGTCTTTTGTTTCATTCGGTCTTTTGTTTCATTCGGTCTTGTGTTTCATTCAGTCTTTTGTTTCATTCGGTCTTTTGTTTCATTCGGTCTTTTGTTTCATTCGGTCTTGTGTTTCATTCAGTCTTTTGTTTCATTCGGTCTTTTGTTTCATTCGGTCTTTTGTTTCATTCGGTCTTGTGTTTCATTCGGTCTTTTGTTTCATTCGGTCTTTTGTTTCATTCGGTCTTGTGTTTCATTCAGTCTTTTGTTTCATTCGGTCTTTTGTTTCATTCGGTCTTTTGTTTCATTCGGTCTTGTGTTTCATTCAGTCTTTTGTTTCATTCGGTCTTGTGTTTCATTCAGTCTTTTGTTTCATTCGGTCTTTTGTTTCATTCGGTCTTTTGTTTCATTCGGTCTTTTGTTTCATTTAGTCTTTTGTTTCATTCGGTCTTTTGTTTCATTCGGTCTTTTGTTTCATTCGGTCTTGTGTTTCATTCAGTCTTTTGTTTCATTCGGTCTTGTGTTTCATTCAGTCTTTTGTTTCATTCGGTCTTTTGTTTCATTCGGTCTTTTGTTTCATTCGGTCTTGTGTTTCATTCAGTCTTTTTTTTCATTCGTTTTTTGTTTCATTCAGTCTTTTGTTTCATTCAGTCTTTTGTTTCATTCAGTCTTTTGTTTCATTCGGTCTTTTGTTTCATTCATTCCTTTCTACATTTTCCTTTTTAATTTTTAACTATTTTCTTACTAATTTTTCTAACATTTCCTTTTCCTTTTTCTTTCTGTCTTTATTTATAATTTTCTTCATTTTTATTGTTAATTTTGTATTTTTTCTTTCTCTTTTTTCTATTCATTATACATTTGCTTTTTCTTTTCCTTTCTTTCTTTTTTATTTTCCTCATTTTTCTTTTTAATTATAACATTTTTCTTCCACCTTTTTCTATCTTTTCTTTATATGTTTCATTCTTTCTTTCCTTCTTCCTTTCTTTCTTTATATGTTTCCTTCTTTCTTTCCTTCTTCCTTTCTTTCATTATATGTTTCATTCTTTATTTCCTTCTTTCTTTATATGTTTCATTCTTTCTTCCTTTCTTCCTTTCTTTCTTTTTATGTTTCATTCATTTTTTCCTTCTTCTTTTCTTTCTTTATATGTTTCATTCTTTTTTCCTTCTTCCTTTCTTTCTTTATATGTTTCATTCTTTCTTTCCTTCTTCCTTTCTTTCTTTATATGTTTCATTCTTTTTTTTCCTTCTTCCTTTCTTTCTTTATATGTTTCATTCTTTCTTTCCTTCTTCCTTTCTTTCTTTATATGATTCATTCTTTCTCTCCTTCTTCCTTTCTTTCTTTATATGTTTCATTCTTTCCTTCTTCCTTTCTTTCTTTATATATCTCATTCTTTCTTTCCTTATATTTTTCTTGCGTAATTTCACTTTTTTCTCCTTTCTATTTTGCTTCCTTCTTTTTTAAACTTTTTTTTCTTGTTCCTTTTTCTTTCTTTCTTTATTCTTTCTTTCTTTCTTTCTTTCTGTCTCTTTTTTTTCTTTCTTTACTGCTCTTTTTTCGTTCTTTTTACGCTTTCTTTCTTTATTACCTTTACTTTTTCATTTTTCTATCTTTTCATTTTATGTTTATGTTTTCCTTCATACTTTCTTTTTTAATGTTAACTCTTTCTTCCTCCTCGTTTCAATCTTCTCTCTTGATGTCTATTTCTTTTCTTCTTTCTTCCTTTTCTTCTTTCTTTCTTTTTCTATTTTTCTTTTAATGTTAACTCTTTCTTCCTCCTCCTTTCGATCTTCTCTCTTGATGTCTATTTCTTTTCTTCTTTCTTCCTTTTCTTCTTTCTTTCTTTTTCTATTTTTCTTTTTAATGGTAACTTATTCTACTCCATTTCTTATCTTTTCATGATTCATTCTTTCTTTCTTTCTTTCTTTCTTTCATATTTCATTCTTTCTTCATTTTTCTTTCTAATATTAACTCTTTTCCTATATCTTCTTTTTATGTGTTATTTTTTCTTTTGCTCTTTCTGTTAATCTTTCTTTCTTCGTTTTTCTTTTTAATGTCTACTCTTTCTTCCTCTTTAATCTTTTCTGTTTATGTTTCCTTCTTCCTTTCCGTTTTATCCCTTTCTTTCTTTTTCATTTTTCTATATAATGTCAACGCTTTATTCATCCTTTTTTTCTAGCTTTTATTTTATGTTTCTTTCTTCTTTCCTTCTTTTTTTCCTTCTTTCTTTATTTTTCTTTTAAAGTTAACTTCTCTCTCTCTCTCTTTTGTCTATCTTTTCTTTTTATGTTTCTTTCTTCCTTTTCTTCTTTCATTCTATATATCTCTTTTCATATTATCTCTTTCTTTCTACTTTTTCCTATCTTTTCTTTTTATGTTTCAGTCTTTATTTATTTTTTCATTTTTCTTCATTTTTCTTTTTATGTTTCTATCTTTCTTATTTACTTTTTTCTTTCTTTCTTTCTTTAGTTTTCTTTTTATGTTAACTTTTTATTCTTCCTTTTTTTCTTTTATTTTCATCATTGTTTCTTCCTTTCCTTTTTCCTTCTTTCTTTATTTTTCATTTTAGCATGAACTCTTTATTCGTCCATTTTCTATCTTTTCTTTTTTTCCTTTCTTTTTTCCTTCTTTCTTTTTGAATACGTTCTTCATTTGTTTTTAGAATTAAACTTTTCTTTCTCCTTTTATGTCTTTTCTTATTATGTTTCTTTCTTCCTTTCCTTCTTTTCATCTTTATTTTTCTTTTTAATGTTAACTCTTTCTTTCTCCTTTTTTCTACCTGTTCTTTTTATGGTTCATTCTTTATTTCCTTTTTGCTTTTTTCATTCTTTCATCATTCTTTTTTTTAATATTACTCCTTTCTTTCTCTTTTTTCTATCTTTTCTTTCTATGTTTCTTTCTTCCATTTTTCATTGTTTCTTCATTTTTCTTTTAATGTTAACTTTTTCTTCCTCCTTTTTGTCTCTTTTCTTTTTATGTGTCATTCTTCCTTTCCCTTTTCCTTTCTTTATTTTCTTTTTATCTTAACTCTTTTTTTTTCTAACTGTTCTTTTTAGGTTTCTTTCTTTCTAATTTTAACTTCTCTTCCTGTTTTTGCTATCTTTTCTTTTTATCTTTTTTTTTCTCTTACTTTCTTTCTAATTTTAAATTTTCTTCCACTTTTTTACTATCTTTTCTTTTTACTTTTAGCTCTCTTTTACTCTTTCTTTCTTTCTAATTTTAACTTTTCTTCCTGTTTTTGCTATCTTTTCTTTCTTTCTTACTTTCTTACTTTGTTTCTTTCTAATTTTAACTTTTCTTCCTCTTTTTTGCTATCGTTTCTTTTTATCTTTTCTCTTTCACTCTTTCTTTCTAATTTTAACTTTTGTTCCTCTTTTTTGCTATCTTTTCTTTTTATATTTTTTCTCTCTTTCACTCTTTCACTCTTTCTTTCTTTCTAATTTTAACTTTTCTTCCTCTTTTTTTCTCTATCTTTTCTTTTCATGTTTCTTTCTCATTTCCCTCTTCTTTTTTGTCTCATAGATTTTTACCTTTCTTTCTTTTATTCTTTCTACTTTCCCTTTTTAATTTTGACCCTTTTATTTCTTCCTTTTGCTTCTTTCCTTCTTTCTTGTCATTATTACTTTTAACTCTTCTCTTCTCACGTTTCTCTTTCTCCATTTTAATTTGTTTTTTTCATTTTTCTATTTTCATCCTTGATCTAAAACCAATGCCAAAATAAGAGCTAATATCCAAGATTGTCCTTAACAAACCTCCCGAGCCATTTTACTCGAAAATGCATCTGTCAAATCGAGAAGAAAAATTCCTTCTTCTTAACACATACAAATTATATCCCGAAACGGACAATGCACCACTACTTAAATATACAAACTCTTAACTCTTTCTTTCCATTTCTTTTCGAAATTCATTTATGGGTGAAAGTAATCTGAAGACATCATCTCCCACAACACCATTCTAACTTTAAGACCAGTCTCACATTTCAAGTGAAAACCAACTCTCAATTTCTTTCCAATGACAACCATCTTTCTGCCCAACTCAGCTGTGTCACAGGTCTCGCTCACCTAAAACCCGTTATGAGATGCAATGTCTATTAAAGCGTTCTTTAATCCACGACAGATAATTATTGGAAAATAACAGTGTGTTTCTCGTTCCGGAAACGGTTTTCTGAGAATACAGCTTTGGCGAGCACCAGGACGTCAGACTGGCCATAATTCTATTAAATCTGTAATATTAACCGATAAAGGGTGTCTCAACTGACCACTGTGAGTGGGGAGTGCATGGGTGAGAAGGTATCGAGATGGACAATGGCGACTGATTTAACAGGAATGACATGGGGAAATTTCAGCATTATTTTGGTTAGATCTCTAGAAATGAAAAAAAAAAGGAAAAAAGAAAGAAAAAGAACGCAAGAGTTATTAAAGAGGCAAACTATAAACTTAATGTTTTGCCATGCAATTAAAAATAAGAAATCGAATAGAAATTGTCAGTCTAAAAATAAACTTACAGAAAACATCAAATAAAAAACAAAATTTTCCTTTTCTTTTATCAGCATTCTTATTGTTTCTATTTTCATCAAAACTGTTCAACCGATGCATTATTCAATCTTCAGTCTAACATGCAAATTGCGACTCATTATGCCTTCTTGAGCTAACGTTCTCAGCTGACATGAAGTGGAAAGACCACACTGAATCCATTGCTAGTTCAGCTGCATTGGTTTGCTATTTTATATATCTATAAGTCTACCATTTGTCCATACTTAAAATATTACTGTCACATATGGTCTGGTGCTCCCATTATATATTATTTATTAGGTTCTTTTGATCATAGATATTCACGTGCAACATTAATAAACGTTTTGTTTTGCTCAATTCTGGGAATTTTACTAAACCTTTCTAATAATTTGGCACTCTCAAATCACCGTGCTGATAACAAATACGGCGCCAGTTTGTTTACATTGCACAGATCAGTACGAAAATTTCGGGGATTGCGCAGATCAGTAATGCCAACGTTGTGTGAAAAATTTGTGTGAATTGATTGGAGGGTTTTTTAAATATTAGAATAAAGTTATCTCGATAATAATTTGGCACGCAGTGAATATCTAGAGATCATTGAAAAAAATCTAAAGAAGAATCAGTAGATCAATTCTGATCTGGCATCTCTGCATCAGTCATTTTCCCACGACCGTAAAGTTGCCTATAAAGACTTTCATGGTAATTGTTGGGATGAGCTCTTCTTAGCGATAGTTTTTAAATTGTTGTTTTATTCTGCCCCACAGACAATGAATTATACATATGGAGACTAGTTAGGACAATGAGGTATTATGGTGGATGTCGTAAGAAAGGTAAGTAAAAATGCGTTGGTTTGGTGTTAGGAACATTGTGGTAGATTTGGGTCAGTGTTTGGGGCTACCTAAGTTTAAATTAAGACAGATAAAGCCCGCCCTTTTCCACATTCTCCATGTCTCTCACACTTTCTTTTATTGTATAGATGCGAACCTCCAAGAGAGTGACTCGTTATGCCTTCTCGTGCTAACATTCTCAGATGAGATGATGTGGAAAGACTATATTGAATCCATTGCTAGGTCAGCTGCTAAGAAAGTTAGTTCACTATATTGTTCAAGACAGTATTTCTCTCCAGAATATACCTTAAATATCTATCTACCAGTCTACCATTTTTCCATGCTTAGAATATTGCTGCCAAATCTAGCTCGCTGCCCCTGCTGTCTACCTTGATGTTATATAGAAATAAAGTGCCATTGCCGACACTTGAGTGTAACACAGATCACCAGTGAGTAAACAATGGAGATCCCATTATTAAATTAAGTAGACCATGTGACCATAGAGAAAATGCATATATGAGAGGTAGCATGTATCTAATTGATCGCTATTTCTAGTCTATCCTCTATACTCTACAGATCACTATTTCTCCTCAATCCTCTGTCAATATATGGACCATTAATCTCTACTCTATTGATTATTATTATTTCTCTATTTAGATCACTATACAGATAACTATTTGAGCAAGTATTAACGAGCAAGTACTATTAGTGCGAGTGATATTTGAATGTATCTGACACCAGTATTGTTCAACGGTGTACTATGAGCATTACAAAAGTGACAATGAGTATTCATTGTCATCACAAAAGTAATATTAGTGCGAGTGTTATTCGAAGGTGTCTGAAACCAGCATTATTCGGTGGTGTACTATAGCTGTATCTGCGATTGAAAAGTCTCTACTACAATGAGAATTACAAAAGTGGCAACGAGTGTTCGCTGATGTCACAAAACTTGAGCTCCTTGAAAAAATCCAGAGAAGAATCAGTAATATTATCAGTCTAGTTCTGCTGGTTCAGCTTCAGTCAGTTTCCCACTGTCATAAGGTTGCCTCTCCGTG
This sequence comes from Acanthosepion lycidas, assembly GCA_963932145.1. Lineage (NCBI taxonomy): Eukaryota > Metazoa > Mollusca > Cephalopoda > Sepiida > Sepiidae > Acanthosepion > Acanthosepion lycidas. The sequence goes on from OZ010603.1 coordinate 40,072,445, forward strand.
CCTTTTCTATAAATACTTTCACGGTAATTGTTCGAATCAGCTCTTCTCTATGGTTCCTAGCCTTTTTGAATTTAAGTGCAGTACTGGACTGGTGTTGAGATCTCATCAATTTACAGCTAAGCTGGCTATATATAACTGTAAATTCTATGATAGCAGTTTCTTTTTTTGCACTTATCAGTTGTGAAAATCCCTTCCAGTCTCATGTTTTCCAGTTGACTTTAATCTACAAAAAATTAAATTCAATGTCAATCTCTCTCTACTGTCTTCCGGATTATTGCTTTCTCTTTCTGCTCATTATTAATGTTGCTGTTCCTAATTCTTCCATACCCTGTAACCCCCTTGTGTTTTAGTGGCTTTACTGCTTTGCATGGGGTGATACTGATTAAAAAAAGTTATAGATTAGAGATCAAAAGGTGCAACAATTTATATATGTGGGACAGGAAGGTGTAACAATTTACATATCTAGGAAGAAAGGTGCAACAATTTATGTATCTCAGAAGGAAGGTGTAACAATTTATATATCTGGGAAGGAAGGTAAAAACAATTTATATATCTAGGACAGTAAGGTGCAACAATTTATATATGTGGGAAGGAAGGTGTAACAATTTACATATCTGGGGCAGGAAGGTAAAAACAATTTATATATCTGGGGCAGGAAGGTGTAACAATTTACATATCTGGGAAGGAAGGTGTAACAATTTATATATCTGGGAAGGAAGGTGTAACAATTTATATATCTGGGAAGGACGGTGTAACAATTTACATATCTAGGAAGAAAGGTGCAACAATTTATATATCTTGGAAGTATTTCCTCCAAATTTTAAGATAATAATGATTATATATACTACTACTAATAATAATGATAATGATAATATTAATAATAATAATAATAATAATAATAATAAATCAAAGCTAACAGCACAAACATTATTATTAAAGACCGTATGCAAAAAAAAGTGATATGGCAGTCCCTGCAGACTACAATCTATCTTTGAAGATCTACAAAAAGCAATCAAAATACAAGGACCTTAAAATCAAAATCTCAAAAATATACACACATGGCACAGTGGATAATTTTGGTTCCTCAAGGACACATGGCACAGTGGATAAAGGTGTTGGTTAGATCCAGTGATAGGACCCAAAGAGTGTGAGTTCAATACCCAGTAAAGGCAGTGGAGATGTTGGAGAGGGGAATTAACAGGAGATAACTGATAACTGACATCCATTGAACATGGCACGTGGAACTAGAACAGTCTACCCCAGTGAGTGAAATAAAGGTTTCAGTTCGAAATTCCAACCACCTGAAGAAGCCCTGAGTGTTCAACGGCTGAAACGTTGTAATAAATATGGTGACAAAGATGAGGACAATAGTCTGAATAATGTAAATAGTGTACATAATACCTCATCTTAGAAATATAGACAGATACTCAAATTAGGTCATTTGCAATGGTGTACAGTAATATGAATTATTTTGGGGTTGTATGATGAAATCTGTTTGGCTTAGAAAAATACTGCATCATTCGCAATTGCATCTGATTTTTATCACACCCAAACACTATTGTCTTGACTGTTGATTAGTTGTCCTACTTCCATTGTTTGTGATGGACATTACTCCAAGAAAGCATACAAAAATTGTAACACTGCATGAACATACTGGCAAGTGATCAAATCAAAGTACTATAGACTGGCTCGGAAACTCTCCTGATTTAAATCCAGTCTGCAAGGAACGACTTCGTGGAATGGACATACAAAGTACTAACATGTGCACTGTGTCATGTTTCATTGGAAAAATACAAAAAAGTAAATAATAACGGAATTATTCGTTTTGTTTCAGTTAATTTGCTCAAAGGTGTAGCTTCAAGAATTTGTAGTTTCTGTTTATTATTTCCTTGGTGAAGCATACAGGTATTGTCTAGTAATATTCTTCTAAATTGTAAATGTAGACAGGAATATTTGAGTGAGTGAGCCTTATTCTGAATACAAGCAAGTATATTATGATTTTATTATATTGTCCTGTGATATAAGAATCAAATTTTATTGGTATATCAATCATAAGTGAGTCTCACTGGCAAGTGACAAAAATTTATTTTGGCCTTGCAACTGGGCAGCATTCTGGCAAAATGTTTGCTGACATGAAAGTGCATACGAAGCTGTCATCTGGTAGTTTAGCCTATGTTGTGCCGTCCCCACCTTATAATAAGCTTAATTTAGTTATGGTATTTGACCAGAATAGATATTGCACAAAAATTTCACACTAGGCAATCAAAGGAAGTCAGATGCAGTGTTGGCTTTGGGCTACCCTCGGTTACTGGATGCAGGAGTATGTGAACTCGCACATGCCTCCGGTATTGCCTGTGTGGGAACAAGAATGTTGACACGTTGATATATTAACGACAACACCCAGAGATTATTTAGGCAGTCACTAACACACTGCAGACGGAGAATGTAAATACCACATATCAGAACCAGGGGCTTGAAGTCTGTCAGAACTCACACATATACAAGCACACACACACACACACGCACACATACACACACACAGACACACACACACACAGAGGCTGAGAGTAACTGACAATGTTGAAATAACAACCCAGCAGTCACACATGCATACACACATGCACACATACACACCCAGTATGACTGATGATATATTAGCAACACATATCAGAACCAGGCGCTTGAAGCCTGTCAGAACACACACATATACAAGCATGCACACACACACCACACACACACACACACACACACACACACAGACTAAGATTAACTGACAATGCTGTAACAACAACTCAGCAGTCACACACGCATACACACATGCACATATACACACCCAGTGTGACTGACAATATATTAACAACAGTCTCAAAGATCATTTAGGCACTTTCCACACACAGCAAATGGAGAATGTAAGCTCCCCATATCAGAACAAGAGGCTTGGGGTGGGCCGGTACCCTCCACACCGATACACATATAGAAACACGTATATACATGCACAAACTCACTAGACCAAGAAGAATTGCCGATATATTAACAACAATCCCAGAAATTATTAAAGCAGTACAAGAACCAGGATCTGGTGGGGTGCTCTGGCACACATACACACACACACACACAGATCGAGTGTAAAGGATGATATAACAGCCCCAAAGATGATTTAAGCAATGTCTAACACATTGCCCAAAGAGAATGTAGGTTCCTCGTATCAGAATCAGAGGCTTGTGGGGTCTGCTGGTACCTTCTACACATATACATACATAGAAACACACATATGCTAATACACACACTCTCACACATACAGACATACATACACAGAGACACATATGCACACAAACACACACAAACAGACCGAGAGTAACTAATGATATATTAACAATCAGAGATGTTTTTAGCCGCATTAAAACCAGGGTGTTAGGGACTGCTGACACACACGCATACACACACACACACATACATACACACACACACACATATACACACACATCCCCAAAGATGATTTAGGCACTTTCTACCACATTGCAAAAAGAGAATGTAGGTTCCACATGTCAGAATCAGGAGCTTGGGGGGTTTGCTGGTACCTTCTACATATATACATACATAGAGACACACATATGCTAATACACACACTCTCTCACACATATACAGACATACATACACAGAGATGCATATGCACACAAACACACACAAACAGACCGAGAGTAACTAATGATATATTAACAATCAGAGATGTTTTAGCCACATTAGAACCAGGGTGTTAGGGACTGCTGACATACACACATATGCACAAACACATACATACACACACATATACACACACATCCCCAAAGATGATTTAGGCACTCTCTAACACACAGCTAACAGAGAATGTATATTCAACATATCAGAACCATGCCGAGAGCGACTGATGAAATATATTGCAGAGAATAAATCTAATTTAATGAAGATTCAAGTTCCATGTTATCATATAAGCGATATTCTTCTTGTTTCCAAGCACAAGGCCCCCAGTGAGGATAAAATTCATTACTCACTAGTAAGAGTCCACTAGTCTAGTTTTATATAACCACTACCTAGAACCCAGAACCTAGGCTTAGAAGAATTTGACGTGCGTGGAAAACATGTCTGACATTTCTATTGAAGCTTTTCTTTAGTTTTCCACTGAAAAGGTTTCCGCAAAGGTTCAAAGCAAATGTTTACTTTGCTACTTATAAATGTATTCAATCAGATAGATGTTTGGAATTCGTTATTCATTTTCTTAAACAAATTCTCCTTCGCCAAAGACCGGCGCGTCATTAGAATGAGCGGAACTATTTCTTGGCGGTGAACTCTGTCGTTTTGGTCTTTGGCAACACCCATTAATTAAGTTCTTTCTATCGCACAAACTCATCAGATTACTATGATCTCGTTCCAAGGAATCAATTTCGCTGTCTCTAGAAAGCAACCAAAAGATGCAAGCCATAAAATAAAGCCAAAAAGAAAAAAAAAAAAAGAAAATTTATAAATACAAGTTGTAATAAAGACTACATTGACATACTTTTTTTTTTTATTATTCTCCCTGTGCACTCACAGATTCAAGACTTTGGTGCACTTTGTCGGGGTGTGGTCATCTAAAGTTCTGCTAATATTAGAAATTGTACAATTTCTAATTAGAATGACTGCATTGATCTAGAATCATGTTTCGCCTTGAACGTCAGAATAAAAACTAAATTTGATTTCTTGATTCTGATCTCTTTCTGATTCGACCTCAGAGAGAAAAATACCAAAGGAAGGAACACTTGCCAGGTGGTTAATTAGATTTTAAGTATTAGGAGCAGCTGAAGTACAGTTTATAGACAAGGAATGGTGATATAGATTCTACTTATTTCTTATATTACAGCAACTAATAACAGCTGGTTAAGGAAAATTGAGCTTGGTCACTAGCTAGATGGGTGACCATTTGAGAATAACAGGTGTTGTAAGCTTGGATAGGCAGATGGTGTGATAGATAATGATTTGGAATTGGAAATTGGTAAGCTGAGTTTCAATTTCAGTTGGGTTTATTACTAGGTTGGTGCAAAAATAAGGTCGTTTTTTGACATAAAAACACATGTGAGAAAACGACATTATTTTTGCACCAGCCTAATATATTCTCTTACATGCAAATATCTTTGGGAAAGGTATGAATTCATGTCTTCTCCCCCAGCTTTGGGTTAATTAGTATGGATTTATCTGTGAAATTAAAAAAAAAAAAAATCTTGCTATCTAAAATATTTTATGAATTTAAATAACCTAAAAAGGGGTGATAAACTGTAAAAAAAAAAAAAAATTAAAGAAGGGAATGTCTGTCACGTGGTTCATTGGATTTTAAATATTACTAGCATTCATGCAGTTTACTTGATTTTTCCTTCTGTTGAAGTACGGCTGTATGTTTGCTAGTTTACCAGTTTGCTAAGGTGTCTGTCTAGTCTCTGTTGCAGATGCCATGTAACGCTAATCCGCGTTTCACGCTGCAAATATGCTAAACAGAACTCAGTTGCAGTTTCTGCAAGACTTACAGACGAATTACACTGAATCACCGGTCCTCATACAATCACAGAAGTTAAGCAACATTGAACCTGGTCAGTACAGAGATGAGAGACCACTTGGAAATACCAAGCGCTGTAATTTTGGATAAACATGTTTGCTATATTCACATATGGGCAAATATTATTGGGTAAGGTAAGAATACACCTTTTCTCCTGTCCCAAGCTACTTGTATCAGTAAATCATTATTAAAAATTGATATTACATTCATTTCAGAAATATTTCCTTTGTTTTTGTAGTTTCAAGTATTCTCTTCATCTTTAAGGAAATTGTCCAGCAATCACTGCCATATAGGAGGACTGATGTTACATAGCATTTCAACCAAAATAATGTCGGTTTTTGACTTTAAAAAATACGTCAAAAACCGACATTATTTTTGCACCGACCTAATAAAAATTAAATAATCAGTAAATAAAATTGTCATGTGTAATTTTATTTTTAATAAATTGTTCCTATAGAGTTCGACTTTTACCTCACTCTGTATGCGTATATAATATATAAATATTTAATTATATACATATATGTGTAGAAATATATAATTATATGTAGAATTAGATATGAAAAATATTTTGTTAAATTCAACAGACAAAAACAGTTTATTTTTCATTGTATTATAGATTAACACAAATCTTGAATTAAATGGTTTGTTGCTGCCTAAATATACTTCATATATATATATATATATATATATATATATATATATATATATATATATATACTGTCATTCACAGACAGACTGTTTCCTCACTCTGTATGTGTATATAATATATAAATATTTAATTATATACATATATATGTAGAAATATATAATTATATGTAGAATTAGATATGAATAATATTTTGTTAAATTCAACAGACAAAAACAGTTTATTTTTCATTGTATTATAGATTAACACAAATCTTGAATTAAATGGTTTGTTGCTGCCTAAATATACTTCATATATATATATGTATATATATATATATATATATATATAAATATATATATATTGTCATTCACAGACAGAATGTTTCCTCACTCTGTATACGTATATAATATATAAATATTTAATTATATACATATATATGTAGAAATATATAATTATATGTAGAATTAGATATGAAAAATATTTTGTTAAATTCAACAGACAAAAACAGTTTATTTTTCATTGTATTATAGATTAACACAAATCTTGAATTAAATGGTTTGTTGCTGCCTAAATATACTTCATATATATATATATATAAATATATACATATTGTCATTCACAGACAGACTGTTTCGCTGTTTCACAGCTCATCAGTGTGGCTAGACATCCAATTACCTGAATCCAGGATCAAAACCCAGCTGATTTGGTATCAGTCAGAAATTCTAACCATAATACATTGGCAGGATGAAGGTAAATTTAGACATATTTATTTTTTGATAAACAGACCAATAACTGGAGAACTTGATTCATGTTAACTAAGTGTCTTTCATCAGCAACAATAACAGTCACTGTTTACAAATTAACTTTTCCTATTTGAGAGCTCAATCGCAATAATTTTTTTCAGGAGCATATATATATATATATATATATATATACACACACACACATACATATATATATATATATATATATATATATATATATATATATATATATATATATGTATATGCTGTTACTGTATCCTTAGAAATTTAAAATTAACAAAATAACGAAACCAATTCTATTAGGCTGGTGCAAAATAATGTCGTTTTTTGACGTTCAACTTCAAAAGAAAAACGTCATTATTTTGGCACCAACCTAATATATCACGTTATTTCCTATACGTGTCCCCTTAAAAGGGAAACCATTGTTTTGTTTATGTTTTATCTTATGATCTCTTGCGAATACTGATTCTTCTTTTTCTTCAAATACTTTTCATATATATAAACAGTTACAAAGAGCCTGGTGTACTAATAGCCATTCACTTATACTTCATCGAAAATCAAAAGAAAACGCTAATAGCAACAGTAAGATAATATACAATAATAGCACATTCCATTGCTACGAATGCAATCATAACTCGATATTTACATTTTCTCAGCTGAGCTTGCATACACATTGATTTCATTGATATGGAAATATTCTTCAAATAGACAATTTACTATGAAGTTATGCCAGTAATATATAAGGTAGAAATGGTTTTATTAATATTACTTTATAATATATCATTTTAATACAATATAATATATAATTTTAATACAATATAATATATCATTTTATTATCAGTTTATTTGATATTATGAATTTTTTAATGTACATTATTGGTTATCATATCAAGGCCGAGTTTAGCCTGCCAACAAACATTGCTTAGAATTTAGGGCTTCTTTTTTAGAATACATTGTCTTATATGTGGCAATATATATATATATATATATATATATATATATATGTATAAAATATTTTTATGTTAATGCTATTTTATTTTTATGTATAATTCCCGATAAAAAAAGTAAAAGAAATCCACAGCAAACTACAATCGTTCACTAACTTGAATGGATCACAATGAAAACTAATCAACATTATATATCTAAAGTATTTAACCAAACCTCTCTGAATGAAAATATTGCTGGCTAAAAATACATTATATATATATATATATATATATATATATATATATATATATATATATATATATATTGAACAATAAAAAAATATTAAAAAATTAAAATCTTCAGACACACTCGGTTGTAGATTAATATTCTTTCGGTTTGTTTTATTATTATTCCATTTAGATTCCTCGACTAGTTTTGGCCAACATGGCCATCATCAGGAGAAAAAAAATTCTGCTTGCTGGTAGCAATGAACTACAGAAATGAATGTCTTGATGGAGAAAATGAACTTTTGTCTGTAGTCTTCATTTGTTTGTTTTTGTCATTTTTTTTTATCTTTTTAACATGAATCTTTTAACAATCCTTGTGTTGGTCAAACAGTCTCTTTTAAGTTGTTATTTGAGATAAGAACTGGATGGATCTATGCTTCTCTGAATTCCCTTGGTCAGTTTGACAGTTTTATTGGTCCCGGAGAGGGGATGTGTCTCTGTTTAGTGTTTGTGTGTGTGTTATTTGGTTCTTAGGGAGTGAGTGAGTATGATATGTGTAAGTGTGTGTATTGCTATAGGTGTGTGTTATTTGTCTCATTAGGGAGTGAGTGAGTATGATGTGCGTAAGTGTGTATATTCATGTGGGTGTGTGTATAAGTATGAGGCCTCAACACCTCCGTATATATATATATATATATATATATATATATATATATATATATATATATATATACATATATATATATATATATATATATATATATATATATATATATATATGAAGAAATATAGTTTTAAGGTGTGTTATATTCATGGGATAAAGTGCTCAATATCAGAGATAGAGCATATGTAAATATAAATATAAAAGTGAACATTGAAGTCAACACTTAGAGGTGATAGGTTATTTCATGCTAGATGCAATCGTAGGGCCTGATTATTGTGTCTAGCATGAGACAGCCTCTGAGTGTTGACTTCAATGTTCACTTTTATATATATATATGTGTGTGTGTGTGTGTGTGTATGTGTATGTGTGTGCGTGTATGTGTGTGTGTGTGTTCGTGTGTGTGTGTGTGTATGTGTGTATGTGTGTGTAAAAAAGTGAGTAAATATATATATATATATATATATATATATATATATATATGGCTTATGGAAATATCATTTTGAAGGGCTGACAGTTACCTACTTACCATTTCATTTGCTTGTAAACCTAAATCTTATAAAAAATCAACAATTCATTCAAAATTGTTTGCAGTATTAGTTTAATTCAGAGTCTGTGTTAATCTATAATCCAGTTAAATATAATATTAATTGAAGCG
>OZ010603.1:40086869-40091869 GCA_963932145.1 Acanthosepion lycidas
CATTCACTAACTTAAACAAAGAATCAGTCCAGAAGAGTTGCAAGAGATTCAAAAGTCATCTGAAGGCTGTAGTTGAAGCCAGTAGCAGTTTTTTTGAAAAAAATTCTCTTTAGTATTTCAAGATATTTTGTGTAATTTTGGTAAATATATCTGTTAAAATGAGATGTCAGTGTTATTTTTTATGTTTTGCGTAAATTAGATGACAATTTACCCATCACATGCTATATAATCAGAAATTCTATACTAACAGTTTCATTTACCACATTTTTTGTCTGTGGAACTCTCTTTGGGCTTCTTTCCAGTCAACTTTGATCTTCAAAATTGTAAATACTATGTCAATCATTATCTTCTGTTTTCTTAATTCCTGTTCTTTTATTGTTGTCTGTCTTTAGTAATGTCTTCCTTTTCTTCTGACTTTCTTTTATTCTTACTAGTCTCCTGCATCTTAGTGGTTTTATTGCCTTGCTTGTGATGAAATCATTAAAAACAAAAAAAAAAATCATCAGGATATATGCAACCATAGGTTTCCATAACTTAATTTTCCTTGCAGCTCTAAGCAATATTTACTGTCGAATTCCTTCCTTGGTACATCTTGTGAGCATTAAGTTTCCAAGCCTTCTTTCCTCATAATATATTCAAGGAATTTCAACCATCTTCTTCAGATTTTAAGTATCATTGATTTTCTTGCTCCTATTTTCTTTACACCATCCTGGGTATGACGGTAAACTACATCCACGTCCTGGGTAAGGCCATAAACCACATCTGACAGCAAGGCCTCTGATCAGGAGGTTTTCAGGAGCTTGGAACAACCTCTTAATTGCTGATGTTCCCAGGTCCACCCTGACCCAGGGTGGTAGCATCTGTTAGGGTCCCAGCTATGTCAAACAGTTGACACTCAAACTGGGGTCAAAACACTATGAAAGTTTAAAAATAGGTTTTAAAACATACCAGAAATATTTTGAAAAAAGAATTTTTTTTTACCAGCAATACATTTTTAGAAAAAAAATATTACCAACTATAGTTTATTTCGAAAGAAAATATTACCAGCAATAAAAAATGTTGTCAGTATTAAATAACCTATTGTGGTTGATATGCCATAAAACAAAAGAAACCAAACAAATCAAGCAAACCTATTTTCTTTACAACTTCCTCACTGCTCACATGTTCTCTCTATAGTATTCTTAGCATCCATCTTTGTTTTGATACCGACACGTTCAAGATTTATCTTCAGTTTTCAACGCCCGATATGTATAGATGTTAAATAAGAGAACAGAATTATTGTTAAAAGATTATTGTTAAACATTACTCGACATCCAGATGCCTAAGTACTTAGCTGGGGTGAGGGGGTTGAAGATAAACTTACTACAAGAGTTATTGTTCTTTAGATAAGTATGCAAGGTAAGAAATGGATATTTACTAAGATTACCTTTGACAGCAAATGCAAAGAAAAGTAGGAGACCCATTAAGGTGTAATGTAATATGTAATGGACTCTGAGACGTGCTTAGTAACTGCTGCCCCAAGGTGGCATCTAAAATTTATGCAGAAGAATACCTTAATTGAAGATACTATACAAATAATAACATGTATGTATCTCAGTAACCGTCAACAATCCTCAATATTGCCAATCAAGTATCTATGTCCATTATCTATCTATCTATCTATCTATCTATCTCAATCTTTTTCTTTCTTTTTTCTTATATTTCAGTCTATTCATATCTATCTACACCATACATGTTCATTATCTATCTATCTATCTATCTTAATCTTTCTCTATTTTTCTTATATTTCAGTCTACTCATATCTATCTATCTATATATCTATCTACACCATATATGTTCATTATCTATCTATCTATCTATCTATCTATCTATCTATCAGTCTGTTCATTATCTATCTATCTATTTATCTATTTCAATATTTCTCTGTTTTTTTCTCATATCTCAGTCTATTCATATTTAGCTATACTATATCTATCTATCTATCTATCTATCTATCTGTCTATCTATGTAGCTATTCCATGTGTTTTCATTATCTATCTATATTGGTCAGTTCAAAGCTACCTATCTTGCTCTATCCACATCAATCTATCTATCTATCTATCTATCTATCTATCTATCTTAATCTTTCTCTATTTTTCTTATATTTCAGTCTACTCATATCTATCTATCTATATATCTATCTACACCATATATGTTCATTATCTATCTATCTATCTATCTATCTATCTATCTATCTATCTATCTATCAGTCTGTTCATTATCTATCTATCTATTTATCTATTTCAATATTTCTCTGTGTTTTTTTCTCATATCTCAGTCTATTCATATTTAGCTATACTCTATCTATCTATCTATCTATCTATCTATCTATGTAGCTATTCCATGTGTTTTCATTATCTATCTATATTGGTCAGTCCATAGCTACCTATCTTGCTCTATCCATATCAATCTATCTATCTATCTATCTCTCTCTCTCTATCTCTTTATCTCTCTCTCTCTCTATCTGTTCATATCTGTTTATCATTACATGAACAAGTCATTCTTTGGTAAGTTTCTTTTTTATGCTCAAACAATATGACATCCCAATTTAACAAATGCTTTCTATTGAATATGATTATTGATGTCTATTTTACATGTCTCTTTATCTATAAATGGAGGAGATTTGGATACATGCCTTCCCTAATGTTATTAGAGCAAACTCTTTTGGTCATGATTCTCTGTGCCTTTAACATTTAAGCGATTCACTGCCTCAGTTCAATACAATTCAAAAATATTTACAGTAACCTCAATTTAGTTTCAGGTTTTTTTTATTTCCTAACATGTCATGACATTTACTTCAGTCAGGTCTGAGGAGGAAAAGTTCAACCAGAGATCTTTACTTTTGAAATACAATGAGTGCCATTGAGTAAACACGACAGGTTTTCTTGTCTATGTAAGTATGGTGTATACATCTAACATACATTATATTGTAAAAAAATGTGTGGATCTGTTTTTTAAGTACTTTGATTCTGATCCTTGATAGACTAGAGCAAACAGATAGGGGCATATATATATGTATATATATATATATAAAGAAATATAGTCTTAAGGTGTGCTATATTTATGGAATAAAGTGCTCAAAATCAGAGATAGAGCGTGTGTAAACATAAAAGTCAACACTTAGAGGCGACAGTCTGTTTCATGCTATATGCAATCGTCAGACCATGAGTGCTGTTATTTTTTGGGGCTATTTAATAATAATAACAAGTAAAATAAATTGACCGTAAATTCATCCAAATAAATAAATAAACCAATCCTGATAAACTAACCGTTAGAAAAAACAAATAAAGATAATCAATCTAAATAAATACAAATTAAAAACTGTTCCTGCCAAAATAATAGTTTGAATAAACTACAACAATCAACCCCAAAATCGAATAAATAGCTTCAATTAAGTTAAAAAATAAAAATAAATAAAAACAAGCAAAATAATTTAACCTAAATAAATAAATAAACAAATAAATGACTTCTGTTAAAATAACCACCAAAATAGACTACCCACAATGCACCACTGACCCGTATATATATAAATAGCCGAGAAAAATAACGGCACTCGTGGCCTGATGATTGCATCTAGCATGAAACAGACTGTCGCCTCTCTGTGTTGTCTTCTATGCCCACCTTGATATATATATATATATATATATATATATATATATATATTATAAATTTACTAATTTAAAAATATGATTCCATTGTTACAAAGGAATTACCATGTTTCAAAATCAGAAACTAAAAACTTCAAATTCAATTATTGTATTATTTTAAAGTCCCTAGTCCTGTTTCATTTTCAAGTGAATTTTGGAATAAATTATTTTTACATTTACTGAGTTTTATAAGCATATACATTCATAATATTAATTTCTAAGGATATGGAAAAAAATCCAGTCATTTCGACAAGGAGTAGTAGCTATTGTATCAAAATACGAGTTACTTTCGAAAAGTGGTTCACATAAGGTAGGGTAGGGCTGCCTTTTTCATGATGACATCTGTTTGACACATGCTCTGTAGATTTGCATTGAGCACTTTTTTGTAAAAATAAAAATAATTAATAATAATACCATATTATATATCTTACTGTTCTTTCTCTTTATTATAATGTATATATATATATATATATATTTCAATAAAGGTTCAATTAATTTACAAATTCATGAATCATTCATACAAAAAACAAATACAAAAGTTAATGATTTAATTGGTGAGAATCCATCGTTGCGAACAATTCAAATAATATACAAAAACCCCTAACCTGTTTATGAATGAAAATATCCTTGTTTTATAAATTTCAGTTGCATAAGGTCTTATTATTTTTACAAGCTTTCGTCTGTTCCAACAGACATCATCAGATATGAAATAGACTGTGTTCTTGTTTTTACTCTCAGTTATAAGTGGACAACGATAATAGAGATGTAATCCGAAAAATGCTATGAGAAATGTGTTATTGATTTGGAACGTGCAGTCGCAACACTGAGTTTGAATTTAAATTTTAAGGTTGTGCGTTTTTGTACAAATATATATATCACCATCATCCTTCGACTTTCCTATTGTTGTTCAGAACAAGCAGTGTGCAAAGAGATTGTCAATGGAGTTGACAATCTCTTTCCACACTGCTTGGTCCTGTATTGCTGTCTCCAGATCCCCAATGTAAAACTTTTAGTGCTTAGCTGTGGTGTCTGAGAAAATCAATTTTCATAAGTAGACAGTTCCATATGGATGCCAAAGGAGTAAGGATGAGATGATTTCTCTGTCTGCTCAGTGGTGTTTGTTTGAGCTTTAGAGATATTGGTCTCAGTTCTCTGTAAATTGTGTTACCCATTGCATAGGATCTGTATATATATACTAGCAGCATGGCCCGGCATTGCCCGTGCTTGATTAAAAATTCATACAACTCATACAGCAATCGCTATCACTTGACTTAAAATATTTTTGCCCTTCCTTTCCTTTAAAGGAGTGCTCTT
>OZ010603.1:40096869-40119369 GCA_963932145.1 Acanthosepion lycidas
AATGCAGCGTATGTCATTAATGGACCGTTTTAAGTCTTGCACAGAAATTAAAAGGGTTATGAATAGTACCTCATGTGTTAATGTGTCAAGACAGACTGTTTGTAGACGACTGCAAGAAATAGGGCTGTTTAATCGAACCCCAGGGAAGAAACCACTTGTTAGTTCGAAGAATAAGAAGAAGAGATTAGAGTTTGCAAACAGTTATGTAATTTGGACATATGAAAATTGGGCAAAAGTATTTTTCAGTGATGAAAGCAAGTTTAATTTATTTGGAAATGATGGAAAAAACAATGTAAAGAGACGTATTGGTGAAAGATTAAGTGCAAAGTGTACTAAGAAAACTGTCAAGTTTGGGGGCGGAAGCGTCATGGTATTTGGAATGTTTTCTAGCCAAGGTACAACGCCTCTTGTCCGGTTACAAACTCGTGTAAACGAGCAGATCTATAAAAAACATTGTTCAAGATCATGTTGTGCCAATCATACAGAATTCAGGTTTCGATAGGGCTACCTTTATGCAAGATAATGCCCCATGTCACAAGGCAAAGGTGGTAATGAGTTACCTTAGCGAGCAAGATTTGGAAATTATGGATTGGCCACCGCAAAGTGCTGACTTAAATCCAATAGAAAATATTTGGAAGACCTTAGGAGTGAAAGTTATGGAAAGAAATCCCACTAAGACGGAGGATTTGTGGGTGAAGCTTCAAGAAGAATGGTCTAAAATTAGTATCGAGGATTGTCAAGAACTGATTCGTTCTTGTAGTCGAAGATGTGCAGCTGTCATTGAGAGCAAGGGCTCATTTACTAAATATTTATTGTACATGTATTTTTATTGTTTTTTTGCTGTTTACATTGTTTTTCTCAATTTTGTCCCTTACTTTTGGAGGTTCCAAATTTGAAAATAAATAATTGTTATAATTCTTTTTCTATCCTTTGCAAATGATTCAAATTTTAGTATGTTATTATGGATGATACCGACTACTAGTTGTCAAAATTTCAGCTTTTCACAGTTGTTATTTCTAATAAATATTAAGTTTTTAAATTTGTCCCTTAGTTTTGGACGCTACTGTACATAGATAAGAGGTACTCTTATCTATAAAATTATTAGATATATGTGAGGAGATGGCATATGTCTATGTATCAATGTATACATGCATTCATAAATATATACACATGTGCAAACACTCATACATACATATATAAAAGTCAGTCCTGACGATTGCATATAGCATGAAAAAGACTGTCGCTTCTAAGTGTTGACTTCTATGTTCACTTTTATATTTACACACGCTCTATCTCTGATATTGAGCACTTTATTCCATAAATATAGCACATCTTAAGACTATATTTCTTTATATATATATATATATATATATATATATATATATATATATATATATATATGAAGAAAAATATACGGAAAAAACAAACAAAAATCCTTATATGCAATTATGCTGTTTTAATGTTAATATAATGTCAACGTCGGCCGTTTCGGTCTAATAAACCATCTTCAGGACATATTCATAAAATATAATTAACATTATCAATTCAACATGACAAAGACGATGGACATAAGAACAAGACTTATCCAAACAGATAACTGAAAGTTTTATATGATCAGCGTTCCGTTTTAAACATGCTCACGTTGTCGTCACGTGGGCGACGCTGTGAAAACGTATTCCTAAATTTGAGTATTTTGAATGAACAATGAAAAATGAAAAGAATTCTATTTTGATCTAAAATTTATATGTACGCTTGTCGAGCATTAATCTCGCTAGAAAAGGGGAAATACTAAAGAAGCCAGGTCTAGTATTCACCGTGCGTGAGATGGATATTGTGCCTGCTTCATAAATCCTCCTAAGATTTTTATTATGAAAATATTATAAAATCTTCACGGAATTAAAATCGAAATTATGATCTGCTTTAGTTGTGTGTACAACTAAAGCATTGTTTAAATTTCCGAGGCGAATATCTCGCTTTATTAGACCAAAACGTCCGACGTTGACATACTAACATTAAAACAGCATAATTGGATATAAGGATTTTTGTTTGTTTTTTCCGTATATTTTTCTTCATACTGTCGGATCTATATCCATATATTTGCTTACATATATATATATATATATATATATATATATATATATATATATATGAAATGGGTTTTCCCTATGAATCTGCAATTGATGAATATTCCTGAAATGAATAATAATTTAGAATTCATTTGCATAGTTCTGTTCTTACAATAGATACAAGAAATAATTAAATTTCCTTAATTCACTGTCCTAACTTTGATTCCAAACCTTAACCTTTTCGGCATGACAAAAATTAATGATTCCATCCATTTTTCAAATTTCGGCACATTTTTCTTTTATTCTCAGTTCTCCATATAAAATCCTCTAATTATCAATCACGTCACTGGAAATCAAAGTTCCATTCTTTCTCAGTTGTAAATCTCATCACCTGATAAAACAAATAAACAAGAAAAAAAAACAACAAAACAAACAAACATCATGTTGAAGATCTTTTTCTTATTTTGACAAAATTCCCCTGAAATTAATTCTGGGAATCTAGTCATCGGTGCCAACCTGTCCAGATATTGTATAATCTATTTCAACATTTTATTATTTCTAATTTATAAATCAAATGTTGTGTATAAATTTCTGTCTGAATTCATGGCAAGAGGTGTTATCAATATTTTCATTGTTTACATTCACACCAATATCCTCATCTTTGTTGTTATTATCACCTGACTGCTTTCTGTCTGAATTTCTGGGATGAGGTGTTATCATTATCTACTTGAAACTAATATCCTCATCTTTCTTGTTGCTGATTGCTTTCTGTCTGAATTTCTGGGATTAGAAGTTGCCATTATTTAGATTCAGGCTAATATCCTTATCTTTGTCGTTATTTTCACCTGATTGCTTTCTGTCTGAATTTCTGAGATTAGAAGTTGCCATTATTTAGATTCAGGCTAATATCCTCATCTTTGTTGTTATTATCATCTGATTGCTTTCTGTCTGAATTTCTGAGATTAGAAGTTGCCATTATTTAGATTCAGGCTAATATCCTTATCTTTGTCGTTATTATCACCTGATTGCTTTCTGTCTGAATTTCTGAGATTACAAGTTGCCATTATTTAGATTCAGTCTAATATCCTTATCTTTGTCGTTATTTTCACCTGATTTCTTTCTGTCTGAATTTCTGGGATTAGAAGTTGTCATTACTTAGATTCAGGCTAATATCCTCATCTTTGTTGTTATTATCATCTGATTGCTTTCTGTCTGAATTTCTGAGATTAGAAGTTGCCATTATTTAGATTCAGGCTAATATCCTTATCTTTGTCGTTATTGTCATCTGATTGCTTTTTGTCTGAATTTCTGAGATTAGAAATTACCATTATTTAGATTCAGGCTAATATCCTTATCTTTGTCGTTATTATCACCTGGTTGCTTTCTGTCTGAATTTCTGAGATTAGAAGTTGTCATTATTTAGATTCAGGCTAAATAGGTCACGAATTACAAATTCATTTTGGACCCCTCCCCCTACAATATTTAAGCATTGTGTAAACTTTTTATGAAGATGGAGGAATGCAAAAATATATTCCAGGAATTTTTTAAGTTCCGGACAGAACAGCAGATGACGATATTGGAACAACAGAAAACATTCCAGTTGCAACTTCAGGAGGAAACCTTTAATAGACAAATGCAGTTTCAACGGAAAATGGAACAGATGCATGAGGAGTTTCAAAACAAAATTCTGGAAATAGCTGAGAAGAGGAAAGAGAAAAATCTACGAAATTATTCTTTCCCAGAGAATACAATATGGAATTCGATTGAAATATTCACGTACAGTCCAGACGAAGAGATAACTTTTGAAGAGTATTTTAAAAAATATACGGGCGTGTATAACGAGGACTGCCACACGTGGTCTGAAGGAAAGAAGGTTCGAGTTCTTTTAAGCAAGTTAGGAACTGCTGAGCATAACAAATTGGTAAACTACATTTTACCGAAAAAAACTAGCGAGTTGACTTTTACCGAGGCGGTAAATATATTAAGTGAATTATTTAGTAAAAAGACATCTTTGTTTCACAAGAGGTGGAAATGTTTGAATCTGATGAAAGAGGATGAACAAGACTTCATAACGTATGCAGCTAATGTGAATAAGCATTGTGAAGAATTCAAACTAGTAGAATTAAGCGCTGACAATTTTAAGTGCTTAGTATTTGTTCAACGGTTAGTTTAAGAAAGAGACGCAGAATTAAGGAAATTAGTACTTTCAAAATTGGAAAACGAACCGAGGATTTCGGTACAGAGTTTGGCGGAAGACTGCACAAGATATGTTAGCGTAAAGAAAGACTCGAAAAAGATAGAACAATCTGGCGTTTCGCATGTAAGAAAAATACGCTACAAAAAAGAAAGTCAGTCTACCAAAAAGAATTCTAAAATTCCGGATTATCAAACAAAAAGTGAAATACCAGGAAAAAATAAACAAAAAATCCCGAAGCCATGTTTTGCTTGCGGTGAACTTCACTGGTATACATATTGCAATTTTAGGAATAAAAAATGTTTCAACTGTGAAAGAGTGGGTCATAAAAGCTCGCACTGCAGGTCAAAAAATAAAAACAATAAAATAAGAAAATTAAAGTCCGACGAAGTGAACGACGGAATAACCAGAAAATTTGTTACCGTCGAAATAAGTAATAAAAAAATAAAAATGCAACTCGACACTGGTTCCGACCTATCTATCATAAATTTGAATACGTGGAAGAAGTTGGGGAAACCAACTTTAATGAAGACAAATAAAATCGCGAGGTCCGTGACAGGAGAAAAAATACAATTTATTGGAGAAAAAAAACGCGAAAAGCTAAACTATTTGTCATGAAAAATACCACGAACTCACTTGGTACGAATTGGATAACAGAATTTCAATTATGGGATTTACCAATAAATTCTTTCTGTTACAAGGTTGAAAATTTAAACTACGAAGCTCAGAAATTATTTAGGAAACTAAAGAGAACTTTTCCTACTGTTTTTTCTCCAGGTTTGGGAACGTGTACCAAGATGGAGGCAAAATTCCAGCCAAAACAAAACGCTCAGGCGGTATTCAAAAAGAAAAGGAATGTGCTGTTCGCTTCAATTGAACAGATAGATAAAGAATTGGACAGATTAGAGAAAACGGGTTTATTTAAAAAAGTGGAATGGCTAACACCGACAATATGAGTGAAAAACAAGCTTCAGAAAGTAAAAATGAAGCCGACACCGAAAAAAAAACTGAGGAACAACTTACGCGCAACCAATATCCTCATCTTTGTTGTTATTATCATCTGATTGCTTTCTGCCTGATTTTCTGTGATTAGAAGTTGTCATAATTTAGATTCAGGCTAATATCCTCATCTTTGTTGTTATTATCACCTGATTGCTTTCTGTCTGAATTTCTGGGATGAGGTGTTATGATATTTTCCTTGAGTCTAATATCCTCATCTTTCTTGTTGCTGATTGCTTTCTGTCTGAATTTCTGGGATTAGAAGTTGTCATTATTTAGATTCAGGCTAATATCCTCATCTTTGTCGTTATTTTCACCTGATTGCTTTCGGTCTGAATTTCTGGGATTAGAAGTTGTCATTATTTAGATTCAGGCTAATATCCTCATAATTGTTGTTATTGTCATCTGATTGCTTTCTGTCTGAATTTCTGAGATTAGAAGTTGTCATTATTTAGATTCAGGCTAATATCCTCATCTTTGTCGTTATTTTCACCTGATTGCTTTCTGTCTGAATTTCTGGGATTAGAAGTTGTCATTATTTAGATTCAGGCTAATATCCTCATATTTGTTGTTATTATCACCTGATTGCTTTCTATCTGAATTTCTGGGATGAGGTGTTATTATTGACCTTGAGACTAATATCCTCATCTTTGTTGTTCGTGTCACCTGATTGCTTTCTGTCTGAATTTCTGGGTTCAGTTATCATTATTTACCTTGAGACTAATATCCTCATCTTTTTTGTTATTATAACCTGGTTGCTTTCTGTCTGAATTTCTGGGATGAGATGTTATCATTATTTCGATTCAGGCTAATATCCTCATCTTTGTTGTTATTATCACCTGATTGCTGGGATGAGATGTTATCATGATTTACCTTGAGAGTAATATTATCATCTGATTGCTTTCTGTCTGAATTTCTGGGATTAGAAGCTGTCATTATTTAGATTCAGACTAATATCCCCATCTTTATTGTTATTATCACCTGATTGATTTCTGTCTAGAATTTCCGGGATGAGATGTTATCATTATTTACCTTGAGACTAATATCCCCATCTTTGTTGTTATTATCACCTGATTACTTTCTGTCTGAATTTCTGGGATTAGAAGCTGTCATTATTTAGATTCAGGCTAATATCCCCATCTTTGTTGTTATTATCCCCTAATTGCTTTCTGTCCAAATTTCTGGGACAAGTTATTATCATTATTTATATTAAGACTAATATACTTATCATTATTGTCATTATCACCTATTCCTAGGATGAGGTATTATTATTTGCATTCAGGCTAATATCCTCATCTTTTTGTTATTATCACTTGATTGTCTTCTATCTGAATTTCTAGGATGCGGTGATATCATTATATACATTATTTTCATTCAGACTAATGTCCACATCTTTTTTTTTATTATCACAAAATTTGGTTGGTTTGCACCTTGTTCTTTTTTTTTATATCAACCTGAATTTTGAAGTATAACACTTTATCGAATCAATGGGAGTTGACTGCTTTCATTATGGTATGCCTTCAGATATCTCACCTCTTTCTTATTTAGTACTGCTTCGTCATTCCATGCCCTGTTTCCACTTTATTTAAATGTGTATTACTACCTCCGGTCAAATCTATTACATTCAATTATGTGCTAATACCCTTTGGAAAGGCATGAATCCTCTTCTTCTCCTTCCAGTTATGTGTAAATAGCAGGGCTGACTGGGTTCTAAAGCATTGGAAAGCAACTGGTCTACCGCAGAAAGAAATGGCAACCTACTGCAGGAAAAAATCTACATCATCAGTCATGCATAGAAAGATACATGATCGCCTAAGCGTGGCACATAACTGATTGACTAGCATCTCTCTTGATTGAACTCATATTTCCTATTCTATTTCAGCATCGTCCACAGTTGGCTTTCTTTGATCTTCACTTCTTGATGGCTTGCAGGGTCAACCTGATCACTTCTGTATACCTCTAACAGTTTGTTTTTTTTGGATTGTTATTTTGCCCAATTTTGCCAATCAAGTTTTGTTCAATTTCAGCCTTGTAGCTTCACTTTCTATCTGTTGTTTGTTTGTAGAAATAAAATAATATATCTTTATTCATATTATAGAATGCTTCCGGCTGATCTGTTGTCTGATCGTTTACAAAACTACTGTTATTCAGAAAAATAGTAAATATAACATATTTAACTGCCTCAAAGCCACGGCATAACCCCCTCCTGTGAAAATATTTTCAATTAAATTATTATAGAAATGACCATGTCCTTTTATAGCGAAACAAGGAGAAAATCTATTGAGCAGAAAAAGTACGAACAAGCATATATTTACTCACTGACATACAATAAAGAAAACAATGATTTTTTTAAAAAATGAAAATGAAAAAGCGTAAAGAGAATATTTTAGAAAACCATTGAAGAAAGAAAAAGTGGAGGAAGAAGAAGAGGAGGAGGAGGAGGAGAAGAAGAAGAAGAAGAAGAAGAAGAAGAAGAAGTAGAAGAGGAAGTGGAAGGAGGAAAATGAAAGAGAAAGGAGAAAAAAGAGAAGAGATTTAATGTGAAAGTATAATAATAATAATAATAATAATAATAATAATAATAATAATATTAAGAAGAAGAAGAAAAGTAGTAGTAGTAGTAGTAGTAGAAGAAGAAGAAGAAGAAGAAGAAGAAGAAGAAGAAGAAGAAGAAAGAATAGAAGAGTAGGTAGGAGGAGGAAAAAGGAAAAAGAGAAAGAAAAGGAAAGGGGAGAGAGTTATAGACAAATTATATAATAATAAGAAGAAAAAGAAGAAGGAAAGTAAATGGGAGGAGGAAAATGAAAGAAGAGGAAAGAGAAGAGAGTAAAAGTGAATAAAATTATTATTATTATTATTATTATTATTAATAACAATAATAATAATAATAAAATAAAAATAATAATATTTGTAAAATAATAATAATAATAATGAGAAGAAGAAGAAAAAAGAGAAGAAAGTGAAAAACTAGAAAAAGAAAAATAAATTGATAAAAAAAGAAGAGATGAAAGAAGGAAGTTTAAGAATGAAAAAAAGGAAAGAAGAAGACGAAGAAAGAGGGAAAGCTAAAAGAGAGAAAGCAGAATGAGGAAAATTAAAAAGTGAAATAAGAAAGATAAAGAAAGAGGAGGAGATAATAATAATAATAATAATAATAATAATAATAATAATAATAGGGGAAGAAAAGAAAAAGAAGAAGAAGAAAAAAAAAAAGAGCAGCAAATAACATTGGCGACAGAAAAACAGGCTAGTCCCAAAAGACAAAGTTGTATTTTGGCTGTGCCTGATTGTCTCAAAAGATATCCAACTCCTTTTTACGTCTCCGCTTACAGATTTGTTATATTATAGATAAATATCTTCTTAGAGGAATTAAAAGGTGGGGTGCAGGTAGCGAACGGAATGTTGTAATTATATTCCGATTTTTTTCTTAACCTTTTTTCTTACGTGTTTTTTTTTTCCCCGTGTGTTTTATCCTCCAATAATCTCCAAGAATGATTCCCGTCAACAGATTCAATTTTATAAGGATTTGTACGCACAATGCCTCATTTATTTGCCGAGTATCAATCCAATTTCCAGAGCTAAGCCCCCACCCCCTGTGCTACTGATAGGCAACAACTTTGTTGTGTTCACATTCTTTTTGCTAAATCTCCCATTGACTTCCCCAATCCTTACACCCTCTTACTCGGTATTTAGTTTATCCAATAATCAATCTTTTAAGAAGGTTCGTCATTTTTTTCTGCTACCCACCGACTTATAAGACTGGCAGATTTTACCCGCATTTTTGCATCTGAGACTATTTTGCTTAAAATTAATATTTTGTTTCTTTTTTTTCTATTACTTAAAACCTTCTTTTCGTTTCCTTTCTTAATCATCTTTCTTTCTTTCATACCAATTTCTATTCTTTTCTCTCTTTATAATCTTTCTTTCTTTTATACAGCTTTTTTTATTTTTCTCTCTTCATAATCTTTTATTCTTTCTTTCTTTTTTTTTCCTTTTTCTCTTTCTTTTATACAGCTTTATACTTTTTCTCTCTTCATAATCTTTCTTTTTTTTTCTTTAAATTTCTTTCTTTCTTTCTTTCTTGGATGCAGCTTTCTGATTTTTCTTCCTTCATAATCATTCTTTCTTTTTACTTTTTTCTCTCTTCATAATCTTTCTTTTTTCTTTTTAAATTTCTTTCTTTGTTTCTTGGATGCAGCTTTCTGATTTTTCTTCCTTCATAATCGTTCTTTCTTTCTTTCTTTCTACTTATTCTCTCTATATAATCTTTCATCGAGTCTTTCTTTGTTCTTTTTTTCATACAACTTTCTATTTTATCTCTATCTTAATATTTCCTTCTTTCTTTTTTCTTCCTTGGATACGTCTTTTGTTTTTTCACCCTTCGTAATCATTCTTTCTTTCTTTCTTTCTTTCTTTCTTTTATGCTTTCTTTCTTTCTTTCTTTCTTTCATACAGCTATCTATTTTCTCTGTCTCTTCATACCTCTTCTTTCTTTCTATATATATAGTTTTCTATTCTTCTCTCACATCTAAGTCTTTCTTTCTTTCTTTCTTTCTTTCTATAGAGCTTTCAATTCATTTTCTCTTTATAATCTTTCTTTATTTCTCACACCATTCATATTTTCTCTTTATAATTTTTCATTCTTTGTTTCTTTTTTTCTCACACCTTTATTTTTCAATCTTCACACTCCCTTTCTCTTTCTTTCCTTGTTTCTATTCTTTCATTATTTTCATTATCATTATCATTATCATTATTATCATTATCATTATTATTATTATCATTCTATTATTTACATTATTTGGACTGTTGTCCTCATCTTTGTCGCCATATTTATCACAACGTTTCGGCCGTTGTACGCTCCGGCCTTTTTCAGGTGGTTGGAATGTCAAACTGAACCCTTTATTTCGCTCACTGGGGTAGACTGTTCTAGTTCCACGTTTTAATGGATGTCAGTTATCATCTATCTCCTGTTAATTTTCACTCTGAAAGTTCTACACTGCCTTAACTGGGTATTGAACTCACACTCTTTGGGTCCTGTCACTGGATCTAACCAACACCTTTATCCACTGTGCCATGTGTCCTTGAGGACATCTGTGTATGAATTTCTGAAGAAGGCCGGAACGTTGTAATACAATCCTTTATTAATTATAATTCTATAGGACACATAGTAAAGAAAGTTTGTTTGGAGAATTGGACACTCACAGGATTTATTGAATCCAAAATGGACAGAGGGAAACAGCAAGTTGCAAAAAGTTTGGCCAAATGTTTGTCAGAACAGACAATGTGTCGGATGGTGAAACCTCAAAATATACTAACAATACTACATGATTGCCCATGTCCTTCAAAAGGAGATTTATTGGATCTTTTTCAAAAATAAGGTATTAATTAAAGATTTATAAAAAAAAAATCACTTTTTTCTACCAAATGGGACTGGGTATTCTTTTATGGACTGTGTTACTTCAGGATATAGACAATCATGGCTCTCCACAACTTTCTATTTCGTGTGTCTCTCTTTGTGGCAGTGTTTCTAATGCTGGACATTTTGTCCTCCAAGATGAGGAGTATGTGATTCTACAGGACGATGCTGAGGACATCATGGACCGAACAATGTGAGGAATGGCGAAGTTTTTAGAGAAAATGGAAATAAAAAGGAAACGTTACCATCAGGAAGGGACAGTTGAAATTTCTAGGGTGCATAAGACATAACAAAAAAGTCAACATTTATTAAGAGCCATGAACAAGAAGACATTTTGGAATGGACATGACAGCCTACAACCTGAAGAGCATAGAAGAAGAAGCAAAAGACGAAGAAGTGGATAGTGGACAAGAAGAGGAGAAAAGGAAAGGTGGACAAGAAGAAGACGAAGAAGAAGAAGAAGAAGAAGGAGGAGGAGGAGGAGGAGGAAGAGGAGAAGAAGAAGAAGAAGAAGAAGAAGAAGAAGAAGAGTAAGAAGAAGAAGGAAGAGGAGGAGGAGGTAGTGGAGGAGGAGGAGGAAGAGAAGCAGGACAAAAAGAAGAAGGAGGAGGAGGAAGTGAAGAAGAAGAAGAAGGAGGAGGAGGTAGAGAAGGAGGAGGTAGAGAAGAAGAAGGAGGAGGAGGAAGTGAACAAGAAGAAGAAGAAGAAGAAGAAGAAGGAAGAGGACAAAAAGAAAAAGATGGAGAAGGAAGTGGAGAAAGTGAAAAAGGAGTAAGAAGAAGAAGATTCTTCTTCTTCTTCTTCTTCTTCTTCTTCTTCTTCTTCCGATAGGTCCCAGCTCTCTTTACGCTATCTATTTACACAAGCACGTCAGGCTTTCTGTCTCCCCTATCTCTTGCCCTTGAAATGCCCCGTGAACATTAACTTTTTTCAAACCCTCCTTCCTCATCATTTGTCCAAGGAAATTCAACTGTCTCTTCTTGATGCCAACTAACATGTAAAACTGCTACTTCTGTATATATAACAATATTAAATTTAAAATACTTGATATTTTTTTTATCTTTTATTCGTAATTTCGCCTTTATAAAATTAATTTCTGTAAAAGTCTTAGAAAATAAAATAAAACCTCGCCAATTCACTTACGATCATTTAATTTGGAGACTAGAGACACATAAATTATCGTAATTTTCAAAATGTCCGACGTTTCCCTTATTGAATTATTACTGTTTGTTTTAATTTAATCAATTTATACTCTTGTCCCTGAACTATTACAAAAACCTGTTTTATTCAAAAATTGTGATAAAATTCTCTCCATCTCCATCCATCTCTTTCCACGCTTTCTCTCTCTATAATTATATATATATATATATATATATATATATATATATATATATATATATATATATATGTATATATATATATATATATGTATATATATATATATATATATATATGTATATATATATATATATGTATATATGTATATGTATATATATATATATATATATATATATATATATATACATATATACATATATATATATATATATATATATATATATATATATATATATATATATATGTGTGTGTGTGTGAAAATATATAGAAAATAGTAAAGAAGTGGTTAGGTAAATAATCCAAAGTTCTTTAGTATTTTTGTTATTATTTAAAAAAAAATAGTGCTCGATACAAAAGTAGACCATAAATATAATTATTTATTTAAAAATATGATTCCATCTTCAAGCGAAATTTTTTTGGAAAAAAAAAATTTTGCCTGAAGATGGAACAGAGCTTACTTTAACTCAATTTAATTCAAATAATTATATTGAGGTTTTCGGCTCTTGTTTTGAAACATGAGACCTCGTATGTAGCGTGTTGGAATCATATTTTTAAATAAATAATTATATATATATATATATATATATATATATATATATATATATATATATATATACACTATTTACATTATTCGGACTATTGTCCTCATCTTTGTCGCCATATTTATTACAACATTCCGGCCGCCTTCCTAAATTCATACACATATGTCATCAAGGACACATGGCACAGTGACAGGACCCAAAGTGTGAGTTCAATACCCGGTTAAGGCAGCGGAGAACTTTCAGAGGGAAAATTAGCAGAAGATAACTGATAACTGACATCCATTAAAACATGGCACGTGGAACTAGAACAGTCTACCCCATTGAGCGAAATAAAGGGTTCAGTTCGAAATTACAACCACCTGAAGAAGGCCGGAGCGTACAACGGCCGACATTTTGTAATAAATGTGGCGACAAAGATGAGGACAATAGTCCGAATAATGTAAATAGTGTACATAATACTACATCTCAGAAATATTGACATATATATATATATATATATATATATATATATATATATATATATATATTGTTATGGCCCAGGTTAAAACCAAGGAAGAACAACATGAACACGAGAGTAGAAAAGGTAAGTGAAATGGGAAGGGTCTATAGAAAAGGTCTATAGAATATTTACAGGTTTGTCTAAGCGAAAACAGCCTATTTCAGAACTGTTATCCTGAATGTTTTAACAATAAGCAATATCGATAAGTAATTGGGTACTTAAGTAGCAGATTAAAGAATAAATGACTTTCAAAGTGTTATGGTCTAGGTTAGGGCCAAGGAAGAACAACACGAACACAAGAGTAGAAATAACGAAGGTATATTACACGAAATAATAATACAAGATGTGGAAGGTGTTAGTATGACTGTCAGTCTGGTTTGGAGTGAACTACTATCGGCTCGACTCGATTCGGTATATAGCCACACCCCCCACGAGGGTTGCATGTGGCACAAGGCCGAGTTTAACGTGGGTTTCCCGTAGGCTCGGCCCAAAAATGCCCGTAGAACCCGTATAAACGGGATCGGGTTGGTCAACCTCCTCGAACGAGACTCTGCCCTTAGGCTGAGCCTCGTCCGGTTTCCTCTCTGCTCAGAGGCAGAGAGTTCGACCATCAAGCCGAGAAGATCGGCTTGATTCGTCCCTCTCTCTTGAGAGGCGTAGTATATATAGTGTTAGGAAGAGTTCATTCTGTAGTTATAGGTAAGGACCCATGACACACACACACACACACACACACACATACATATATATATATATATATATATATGTGTGTGTGTGTGTGTGTGTTTGTGTGTCTGCGTGTGGGGGGTGCATAAAAATTTCAGATATGACTAAACTATTTGTACAAAGACAATATCAATAAAGACGAAAGGAAAACTTACCTGAATCGACGCGTTCCGTCCTCTGAGGGTCATTTGTCTTGACAAAGTGTATCAAAAGACAAAACGCGTCGGCTAAAGTAAGTAGTAGCGTTCTTTCTGTTGCCATTTTCTTTATAACGCCTTTGTTGCTTACTCGCTCCGTCCATGGAATTTTCAATATACTTCTGTAGAACCGAATTTATGATGCCTCAAGTTTTTCCCCTCATCCTTAGGGAAATTGTCCAACATTCACTGCTATATAAGAGGGTGGATATCACATAGCAATCCAGCACTCTTTTCTTTGTAAAGACTTTCGTTTAGAGTTTCATTGTCCCCTGTGGCCAGAAACAAGATAATATGCGTGACTGTTTTGCTTCGTTCGTTTTTCTATCATCGAATTTTTTGCTGGTACTCATGATATCTTGCACACTTGCCTAAAACCAATCTTTTCAAATGATCTGTATACTGTACCTCAGTAATAGTAGCAATTTCAGTCATAACGGAAATTTTATACTAGACTATTATTTAATATAAGTTTGCGTCAAAGAGCGATAAAAGAAATATTATATATATTAATACTACCGTAATTTACTGCTTATAAAACGTATTTTTCCTATAAAATATCTAAAAAGAAAAGCAACTTACTTGCTATAAATCCCATGTCGATGACGGGAGTTATAAGTTTGAGATGTGGGGTGAATACCTTCTGCCCAGTTACATCCAAATGTATTAGGTTGGTGCAAAAATAATGTCGTTTTCTCACATAGTAACATATGTGAGAAAACGACATTATTTTTGCACCAACCTGATAAAACAATTCCAGCTCTAAACTTAATCCTTGTGATTTAACTTATCAAGATTATGGGTAATTAGGATTTGAAGCTATAATGCCAGTATCAGGATTCAGCAATACGGTAAGCATTGTTTATTATGTTTTAACCTACACACAAATTAATATATATATATATATATATATATATATATATATATATATATATATATATATATATATATATATATATCTGGGGAGGAAGTGCGGTCTTGTAAACAGTGATTATTATGGCTAATAATGCAAGAATCTTTGGTAAATCGAATCGTTCTCTCAGTCACTGTGTGTATATCTAAATAAATAAATAAGCTTAAATTCACCTTCATCCCTGCCAACGGCTTAGTGGTAGAATCTCCGACTGACGACAATTCAGTCAGGTTTCGATCCTAGCTAGAGGCACACTGATGAGCTGTGATACAGCGAAACAATCTGTGGATGACTATATATATGCTCCTGAAATATGTATTTCGGTTGAGCTCTATGGGTAGGAAGTGTGGGTTTGTAAACAGTGACAATTACGGCTAATAATGCAAGACTCTTCGGTAACTCGAATCGAGTTCTCTCAGTCATTGTGTGTTTATCTAATAAGAAAAAATAAATACGCTTAAATTCACCTTCATCCCTGCCGTGGTAGAATCCCTGACTGACACCAATTCAGTCGGGTTTCGATCCTAACGTCTAGCCACGCTGATGAGCTGTGATACAGTGAAACAGTCTGTCTGTGGATGACAATATATATATATATACTAGGATCCACAAAGCCATATACACTGGAACAAATCATCCCCATTCCCTTCGTATTCTATTAGTAAGGAGTAAGTTCTATTCAGTTTTTCACAAAAACCGCTCCTTTGTGGAACTGACTTCAGTCGGTATAATTTATATGAAATAAAATAAAAATATCAAATCTAATCCTGACCGTTGCTTTTCCTACATGTCCTCATTATATTTATTTCTTACCTCCTATATATATATATATATATATATATATATATATATATATATATATATATATATATATATATATGTGTGTGTGTGTGTATATATATAATTTAAACTTAGTTCTTCATACTTGTTCGTCTTGATTAGTGAGGATTTCAGTCTATAATAAGGTTATGTTTCAGTCATATTATGAACTTTTAACTTTACTTCTAATTATTATATTCTAAAAAGTTACCATAGATTTGTTACTTTTTCTGGGTCTCTCATGAATTTTTCATGTATAGTCAGATTTCCATGCTGAAATATGTTATTCAGTGGGTTATAATTTATCATATAGACAAAAACAGTTTATTCACTACAAAGATAAAACTTCGTTTCGGTGCATTTAAATTGCATCTCAACGGCTGAGAACCAAAAATGGTTATGAACAATTTTGCTTGTGGGCAAGCCGTATGTGAAACGTCACTTGCTTTCTTCTGTTTGTTTGAGAGAAAAATTTACGTAAACCAAAAAATTGACCGAGTGAAACAATAGTGCTTGTTGATAGCAGTTTGGTGAAGAATGGTTTGGGTGTTGAATGCTGGCTAGTCTGGGAAGATTCCTTGTAGATAACCACGGTCAAAAGTTTACGCACAGCATCTCGCAAGCGTCATAATAGTGAGGTGTGCGGGAAAAAAGGTGGGAATAGTAGATAGTAATACGATGTAAGAGGTAGGAGGGATAAATTCTTGTGATAGTTAGCGTAGTAATTGGGAATGTTTTGTTTTGTTTACTATAAAACCCGGATAAATTATATATTCAACATACCAAGAAGAAATCACTACTTATAAATTCATTAATTTACAAAACAATTTCATTGATTACAGAATTGGTAGGGATAACTCCAGCGTAAATGTATGCAATTCAGCGCAGGTACGAATTGAAAACTGACCGTTGCGTAAGATATATATATATATAAATTTTAAAATCCATAGCCCATATACATAGTTTTAATAACCTACAAAAATTGATAACCCTTTATGAAGTCGTCAAATAACAAACGTTACGGCCTTTTCATATACACAAATCCCTTTCATAAAAAGATATAATAAAAGAATAAAATAAAAATAAATAAATAAATCTCCGTAGACGCTCAAGCCAGACTATGCGAAAACTTCCTCCGTCGTAAATTTAGCCACCCCCACCTTACCGTGACCCGGCATCTATGAAAGTAACTCTATACTGATACAAATTATTAACACCCCACCCCTGCCGATTCTAAACAATCCGCCCTTGATGTTACCATGGAAATTTTTGATTTCAATTCTGACCATACTATTAAAACTCGTAAATTTCAGAAATAAGTTCATTCCCAAAAAATTTCGCTTGAAGATGGAACAGAGCCTACTTTAACTCAAGTTAATTCAAATATTATTTTGAAGTTTTCGGCTCTTGTTTTGAAACATGAGACCTCTTATGTAGCGTGTTGGAATCATATTTTTAAATAAATAATTATATATATATATATATATATATATATATATATATATATATATATATATATTAAAGAAAAACAGACCACTTTAAGGCTCCATTATAATAATTTATTTCACCAGAGCCCTTTTAAGGGACGCTGGATAATCAGATAATACTTCCAAAAATGAAATGAAAGACGAAATGAAAATTCACACTTTTGACTGGCAGTATCAAGTTTATGTAATTTAATAGAGAGGGTAGGGATGAGTAATGGGAGAGACATGGTTGAGTTTAGAGTTTATATATAACGTACTATATAATCATAGTGGAGCTGTCTATTTTATTTACGGGGATGGATAAAATTTAAATAGATAAGAATAAACATAAAATGATATAAAAAAAATAATATATACACATAAATCGACATATATAAACACGTAACATACTTCCACTACAAAAATATAATTATTATTGAAATATATATATATATATATATATATATATATATATATATATATATATATATATATATATATATATATATATATATATTCATCGCTTATGATGTGCAGGACAGGCAAAGAGTAAAAATGTAATCAAACTTGAATTCAGTTCCTTACAAACGAGTATGAAAATATCTGTTTTGTAACCGTTTCCTGAGAAAGAAATGCTATTTTTATGCCAGAGAAAACAACACTGTATAAGCACAAGTGGACAAGCACCCGATACTAATTGAATCTTTTATATACCTTACCTATGAACACTAATGGGTACCCAGTCCTCATAAATTCGCTGGACACTATTGTAAGTGGGGTTAATATGCTATTTAACTAGTCCGCCACTAGTAGTGCTTTACCTACTTCACGCCGCTGGCGAGTATTGTATTTTGTTGATGTTATAAAGATTACTATTTCATTTCCAACTTCGGTTTTGATTATTCCTCATTCAGTAACCCTTCTTAGGTTACAACAGAATCCAAGACATTAATAACGTATTCTCGAAGAAACATTACTGAACTTATTTCAGTTCGAAACGAAGACGTTAAATTCTCTTTTAGATGAAGACGACGAAGAAGCCTAATAAAAAATAATGTCGAAACTAAATCCAGGTCTGACGTTTGTTGTTTTTTCTTATGCTGGATAAAGTTGATATTAAATGGCCAAGATTGTACGATTTGGGGTAAAATCTGTGGCCGGGAAGGTAAAAATCAAAACATATACAATGAAGATTAAGCCGTTAGCCATACTAGTGGGAGATTGTTTAGGGTAATGAAAGAGAGAGAAAGGGGGAGAAAGTGATAGAATGAAGAATTGGATGAAGAGAGAATGGAAGTGGAGAGAGAGAGGAAGTATTAATTGGAGAAAGTGAGTAAGTGAGAGAGAGGAATGAGAAAGAGAGAGAGAGTGGGAGAGAGAATAAATGGGGAAGGAGAGTAGGAAAGAGATGTATTGCGAGGGTGAAATAGTGTGAGTGAGAGAGCAAAATCGAAAAAGATAGAATGGGAGGAGAACGGAAGTATGATGTGAATAGATAGTGGGAGGGAGAAAAGTGGGGGGGGTGAATTTGGGATGGAGGGAGTGAGAGAAAGGTAGGTAACAGAGACAAAGAGCGAGAGAGAGAAAGAGAAAAGAGGGGGAGCGGTGGGAGAGTAGGAGAGAAATAGATTAGGAGAGAAAGAGTGTGAGGAGAGAAGGAAAAGCCAGGATATAGAATGCAAGTGCGGGTGTGGACGAGGGAAATTAAAAGAGAAAATGTGTGATAGTGGGAGAGAGAGAATGAGAGTGAGGTAGATTTGAAGAAAGAGAGGGAGTGTGATCGAGAAAAAGAAAGAAGAAAGAAAGTGGAAGGAAGAGAAAAGGGGGATTGGGAAATAGAAACAGTTGGTGTTAGAAAGAAAGAGAAAGAGTGAGGAGAGAAAATTGGGTGGAGAGATAGTGGGAGGGAGAGAAGGAATACAAGGAAGGGAAGGAGAAAGAGAGTGGGAGTAGGATGGACAGACAGAAAAAAGGAAAGTGAGAGTACTTAGGACGGTGAGAGGTGCGGAATGGCGAGAAAATGGGTTAGAAAATGGGTTAGAGAAAGAATGAGAGAAAGAAAGTAAGAGGTAGAGAGAGAGAGGGATTGGAATGTAGAGAGTGTGGGAGTGACAGAGAGTGGGTTGGTGGCAAAAGGAGAGCGCGAGAGAATGGTAAGGACAGAGTGTGAGGGAGATAAAGTGAAAGAGAAAGAACAGGAAAGAAAGAGGAAGTGCGACAGTGAAAGAGAATAAGAGTGGTTGAAAGATAAGGCGAGAGAGAGAGAGAGAGAGAGTGTGTGTGTAGGAAAGTTTTGAGTGACAAAGGATGGACATTATCATAGTTACTTCCTTCGTTTTGCAAACATCTGATACAAAACCCGTTGCATTTATTTGTTTTATTTTTTATTTGTTTTCTTGGGTAAATTGCCTGGGACCAATCTTGCTGGAAAGGGTGGCGTGATTGGCACGAAATTCTGCATTCAATGTCTTTTTACACGAAGACAACAGAAATAGGGGATTACAGAAGACAGTTTTTAAATCGGACTGGGATACTTCCAAGATTCAAGCTTATTTCCCCCTAAGAATTTTTCAAACAAAGACATTTTTCTGCGATAGAGACGAGAATTAAAACAATGATATTAAAGTGTCTCTAGAACTTTTGTAAGTAAAAAAAAGATAAAAGCAAAAACAAAAGTGAAGAAAAAAATCGAGAATGATTAAATGCTTTTTTCTGTGGGGTGATAGTTAAAAAGCATGTCTAACATATTATTAATATTTTGTAGAGCTCACCATTCTCATAGATTGCCCTAAATTCGGTGATCTTATGTCAGACACAGGTCTTCGGGTTAAATATGAGCTCTGGTAATAACATGTATTGATAACAGCAAAATTGCAATACGAGAACTAGTAAAAATGGTTGCTGAAAGCGTTAGGTATATAATAATCAGAAATCTATACACGGATGTCCCCAAGGACACATGGCACAGTGGATAAAGGCGTTAGTTAGATCCAGTGATAGGACCCAAAGAGTGCGAGTTCAATACCTGGTCACGAAGACGTTAAATTCTCTTTTAGATGAAGAACTTGGAGAGGGGAATTAACAGACATTCTATGTCACGTGGAACTAAAACAGTCTACTCCAGTGAGCGAAATAAAGGGTTCAGTTTGACATTCCAACCACCTGAAGAAGGCCGGAGCGTACAACGGCCAAAACCTTGTAATAAATATGGCGACAAAGATGAGGACAATATTCCGGATAATCTAAATAGTGTAAATACATTTTATCGGACATTGTGTAAATCTGACATAATTAATCCGTTGCATGTAATTATTATTCGTGTTAAGCTACCTCGGACATTCACGAGTCTGTCACGCCGATCATCAGGGTAAAACATCAACGTCGGAAGGTCATTAAGGTGGTACTCTTGCAAAGGTAGAGGATAGCGGGTGGTGGAGTCAGGTATCAAGTTTATGTAATTTAACAGTGTGTGTATGAAAGTTTCGAGTGGCAAAGGATGGACATTATCATAGTTACTTCCTTCATTTTACAAACATCTGATACAAAACCCGTTGCATTTAGAGCGGTACAGAGAACCGACAATTTTAGCTGCATCCTTAGTGATGGATAATATTGAATTAAGTAGACCGCATGACCATAGAGGAAATGCATATATGGGAGATAGTATCTTTCTAACTGATTTGCATTTCTAGTCAATCCTATTACTATACGGACCGCTATTCTCTACTCTATCCACTATACTATTTCACTATTCAGATCATTATACGTATTACTATTCGAGGGAGTATTATCGAGCAAGTACTATTAATGTGAGTGTTATTCGAAGGTGTCTGACACCAGTATTGTTCAACGGCGTTACTATAGTTGTATCTGCGATTACAAAGTCTCTACTACAACGAGAATTACGAAAGTGACAACGAATATTCGTTGAGATCACAAAAGTGTTTAACGTTATATTAACTCCTTCATGAGTCGTTTAATGCAGACATTAAACTTTTTTGAGAGATTTGAAGTAATAAAATATGATACATGTCATTATGCTTTCACAATTGAATACATGGTAGATGATACTCCGATTTTGTGCATATACATATTTGTGTAGACGTAATTACTAGAGGGTGATAGGTGTGTTTTATGTTGAAGTTATATTTTAGAATACAGTTTTAATTTCTTTAAGAAATTGTAGGATATTGTATGGACTAATGTCACAAAAGATTTCTTTCATATTGATTGTTTGGTTGGTTGATTTTGTTTAGCAGCATATCAACACCTCAATGGGTTATTATTGCAGTTTTCTCAAAAATTAAATCCCACACGAAAGACTTCGAAGAAATCCAAGAAAATGTAACGAGGCAACTGTTCGCCATACCTAAATCTAAATATTTTGAACTAAACTGCATGCCTTCAACTACAGATGAAATGTACACTTGGTATTTTACTGTAAATATGTATTGTTTACCATTTTTATATAAAGATGTATTACTAGTATTTTTACTATAAAATGTATCTTAATATTTTCATCGTATTTTGTTTTCTTTAGGGGTTCCCTATTTACTGATAGCTTGGACAATACCAAGTGATAACACCCCGTCTTAGGGTGGATCTGGGGACAGCAGCAATTAAGAGGTGGTTCCACGCTTCTCATAACCTTCCAATCAAAGGCCTTGCTGCCGGATATAGTTTATCGTCATACCCCGGACTTATTTCTATTTTCCCTAGACCCTGTTCTGCCATCAATTTCCAGATCGTTATGTAGGTTTTGTACTGTTTTTCTTTGTTCCTCTTGCATTAAATATGTCCTGTGAGTATCAAATTTTCTGAGTCATCTTACCTCATTATGGTCCTTACAAATTTCAACTATCTCTTCCTCTCTCTGTCGGAACCTAACAGGTGCTAATACCCTGATCCAGGGTGTACCAGGAGATAACATCAATTAAGAGTTTGTTCCACGCTACTCAAAACCTCCGGATCAGGGACCTTGCTGTCGGATGCTGATAAAAGCAAAACACAAATCAATGACTCCATCAATCCATCTATCATTCAATTTTCCTATATGGCAGCAGATGGTAGACAATTTCTTCACAGATAACGAGCAGTCTTATGACAACAGAGACGTGGTTCTATTGAAGAATGCGGAGTATACACTTGTTAGAACATCTAAGCAGCGGGGAAATTGTAAGGAAAATGAATCGTGAGTTGTCGGAGGATATGAACATTAATAATGGTTCAGTTCTGTCCATTCTCACTGCAGATTTGGGTATGAGACGTGTGTCTACCAACTTTTTGTCGAAATTGCTTTCATTTTACCAAAAAGAAGATCTGGTT
>OZ010603.1:40129369-40189369 GCA_963932145.1 Acanthosepion lycidas
TACAAAATCTCCTACGGAAGGTAGCGATGGAGAGATTAAAGAAAGAAACAGAATGCATGATCATCAGTAAAAGGATGAACCGGAAATGCGATTTGCAGGTCGGGAACACTAGAATCAAGCAGACGCGGAAGTTTAAATATCCGGGAAGCGTTCTGACAGAGGACGGTAAATGAGACACTGAGACCCGTAGACGTATTGAGATGGCCAAGGACAAATTCCAAAAACTGGAGTATTACGAGACAGGTGGATTTCTTTGGTAATGAAGAAAAGAATACTGAGCTGTTACGTGACATCTGTCCTCCTTTACGGCAGCGAATGTTGGACGATTATTCTCAAAGATCAAGAAGAGACTCGAGGCGACGGAGATGTGGTTCTACAGAAGGATATTAAGGATATCATGGACGGAGCGTCTGAGCAACGATGAGGTCTTAGAGAGGTTGAAAACAAGGGGGAGATTTATACTTAAGAGGCAGCTGAAGTTTCTGGGACACCTAATGAGGAAGGAGGACCTGGAGAATCTGATACTCACGGGTTGAATAGAGAGAAAGAGAGACAAGTGAAAACAATGCTTGACATACCTGGCGACCTTAAGCCAGTGGATATCTGAACGTGTTCTGGGGGAGGAAGCAGAGAGAAGAAACTTGCAAGGGATAGTGGGAGGGTGAAAAGCCTACGACCTGAAAGGACACGGCACATAGAAAGAACTTTGTTGAACGCAGCATCCTCAAATTCTTAGAAAGCGACTGAAAATGTTGCTAGTCTGGAGAGGCTAAATCAGAAGAATATGGTAGGTGTAGGAGAATTTCTCAACCCAGCTCTTTCTTTCTATCAACGAGTATCCTGGGGCCAAGCGAGAAAACTGGCAGCAATGGAGTGAAGACGATGAGCGACAGTAACATAAGAGATTGCCATCTTCTCAGCCAATCTCCCTAGGGGCTGGCGCAGTTCTTTTTTAACCAGCGCTTGCAAATGGTACTCACCATAGTGAACAGACCGGCCAGAATGCGGCGTGACTGTTAGTTCGAACTCCCCGCCTTGAAACGGGGGAGACCATTTCTGTGCCATTCTGTCGGTAATGAAGTCATCACTGTACACAGCCAAAATGTCTCCAGCAGCTTTGTGACCTTCATTAAAAGCAAAAAAGATGTCGAACATGTGCATTCTTGAATGGTTTACATGACATGTCAAAAAGGTATCTAATCTCAAATAAAATTTTCAATAACGACAGAAAAGAGTTTTACAAAATGACCAGTACTACTCAGAAGCAAAAAAAAAAAAAAAAATGGAACGAAATATTATACTTCGAGATCATAACATCAGAAAAAAAAATATACATATATATATATAAATGTAAAAGACAATAGGAAAACTGTAATAGTTGCCCACGCGTTTCGTCCAATGTGGACTATTTCAATGCAAAAACGAAATGAATTTATTAGAACAAAGTAACTAATAATAACAAAACAAAATGTCCTTAGCAACTGGAAGAATTTAGAGAACGCTATTTCCATACTGTTAACTGAAAATTACGTCAAGTACCGTCACGTGCGGAAATATTGTTTTTATTGTTGTGTTGACGAATTCAACCATTTTCTTTTGATTTCACGATATTGTTGTGTACGTTTGTTTGGCAGAGGAGTAATTCTGATAAGAAAGGTGAAATAGGGAAAAAGGCTGGGTGTAGATTTATATTTGGGTAATATTCAACGGCGGCACTCTCGAGGATTTTCCATGTGAGTGATTTATTTTTTTTTTTTCTATGAGTGTAGCATTTTTAAAATCGAAATTTTGGTCTAGCATGAAACAACCTGTCGCCTCTGAGTCCTGAATTCAATGTTAACTTTATATATATATATATATATATATATATATATATATATAATGCTATACACATACAAGCCTGTTTCGCTGTATCACAGCTCATCAGTTCGGGCAGGCATCCGATTGCTTCAAGCCGGGATTGAAAACCGACAGATATGGCATCAGTCGGATTTTCTACCCCTGAGCTATCAGCGCACAGCATATATTTAATTTATTTTGTTTAAACGTTATTTTTGATGGATACTCATATTCGAGTAGAAGCCAAGTTTTCTTGTTTTTTTAAATTAACCAGTTTTTTTTATACAACTACATCTACTGACCTGACTATTCGAGAAATCAGAAAAATATGCTTCCACTAGCAGGTTTTTTCAGGCCAGTAGATGTAGTCGGATAAAAAATACTTTTCAATTAAAAAACTACTCGAATTCTACTCGAATATGAGTATCCATAAAAATAAGGATTAAACAAAATAAATTAGAAATAAAAATAAGTCGGATTCGATCCGTTTCCTAATATATATATATATATATATATATATATATATATATATATATATATATATATATATATATTTTGAACAATAAAAAAAAATTAAAAAATTAAAATCCTCAGACACACTGGGTTGTAGATTAATATTCTTTCGTTTTTTTTTTTTATTATTATTCCATTTAGATTCCTCGACTAGTTTCGGCCGAAATGGCCATCATCGGGAGGAGAAATATTTCTGCTTGCTGCTAGCACTAAACTACAGAAAAAAAAAATATATATATATATATATATATATAGAGAGAGAGAGAGAGAGAGGGGGGAGAGAGGGAGGGGGTGTAGTAGTGGATAACGGCTTGGATTGAGTAATCGGAGAGCCAAGTTCGAATTACAGTCGAATCATTTACATTCACTTGGGAAAGGTATTAATCCTCTTCTTCTCCCCCCTTATCTATGGACAGCAGGGCAGACTGGGTTTTATATCCTTGGATGGCAACTTGTCTAGGTAAAGGAAACTATGAATTCAAAACCTGCGGAGCTTCGTTTGGGGATCTTCTGGCACGTAGTGCATCAGGGCTCTGTATTCGGCCCTCGAAAAAGTATGGTTAGTTATGCACAAAGCCTTCACAACTACAATCAAATCATAACTGCTGGTAACTGACTGTCGCTTCCTAGGAACTGATCTGCTTGACCCTCATACGTTGAATACGACGGGAGAGTCAACCATCATATATAAACAGCATATTTTCATTCAAGCATGTTTGGTTGAATAATCTAGGCATATTTTGTGTATTCATTTTATTTTAATCCTTTTAAGTACACGAATCAATACAACATTAATCAAGATAAAAGCCGTAATTATCCATATTATTTATTTTTGCAAGTACTTTCATTCTCATCTGAGATCATTTCCAGGGTTGAATTTACTAAGACAAAAAAAAAAATGATGTAAGTTCATGATCATGAACGCTGTAAAATTTGAAAAAAAATTCCCTCATTTAAGGGAGGTAACTTAATTTATGTAAATACTTATTAAAAATTATACTTACGTGTTTTAAAATATTGTTTTTAATTTTACCTTTAACACTTACAATTTAGATATTTTAAAACCTTGCTGTTATAAATATTTTATAACTGTGTTGCTATACTCATAATTGAATTTATTTATTTCTGGCCGTAATTTTTTAAAGTAAAGGGCTTCCAGAATTTGAAGTTTTGCTATTTATTTTCTTGGTTGAGTATAGTCGTATTGTCGCTTAATATTTCTCTAAATCGTGAATGTAGACAGGAATGTTACTTTAAATGTTGAGAGATTCGTTGAAAAATACACACCTACTATCTCTTTTTCGAACGTAACTCATAATTGATACCACAATAGTTAATAAAAATGAACACGCTACTGCCCTTGTCTGAATGATTAGATTTCTCTGTATCCTTGGAAACAGGAAATTATGAATTTATATGTGCGGTTAAAACTCAGTAAATTAAAAAAAAATCGCTTGAAGATGAAACGGAACTAATGCTTTTAATTTAATTATATAAATTTGAAGTTTTTAGCTTCAGGTTTTGAAACAGGTTTATTACTGTGTAGCGAAAACACCGTATTTTAAATCAGTTGATTTATAATATATATATATATATATATATATATATATATATATATATATATATATATATATATATATGAATTGTAATTAGGTACCTACGCATAGCGTATCGGTTATTGGCTTTTAAATTATGATTTACGAGTGGATTTAAATTGCTGCTAAGATGTTTTCGTTTCCTCTCGCAAAGTAGCCTCTAGTGTCGCCGACAATACTAACCTGACCGTTTGTCTTGAAAAGGACCTCCAATCGGTTGTGGACTGGGGCAGGAATTGGCTGGTTAACTTTAATGCCTCAAAAACAAAACTGCTCTCTATTACTCACCAGAGAGAATCATCCCTGCCCTCCATTAGAATGTCTGACGCTCAACTCCACGAGAGCACCTCTTTGCGACTGCTCGGTCTCACAGTGTGCACTGATCTGAGATGGAACAAATACATTGAGTCAATAGCTTCGTCCACCGCTAGGAAAGTTGGCTCCCTGTGCCGCGCCAGGAAATTTTTCTCGCCAGAGTAAATCCTTCAAATCTACAAATCAACCATTCGCCCTTGCATGGAGTATTGCTGCCATATATGGTCTGGAGCCCCTTCTGTTTGTCTCAAGGTCCTCGATAAATCCAAAGAGGATATGCAATGTAATTGACCCTGATCTAGCATCTCGTCTGCTGTTGCCTCCCTCTGTCTTTTTTACAAATATTTTCACGGTAACTGGTCCGACGAGAAGGCTTTCGCTGGTTCCCAGACTTCATGAATTTAAGCGTTCAACTAGGCTGGTATCTCGCTCTCCCCCTTTCACTGTCGAAACTGTTAAATGTAGCCGTCTCTTCTACTCCAATGGCTTCATGTCACGCACTTCTCCCCTGTGGAACTCCCTCGCCATTTCTTGTATTCCTGATAGCTATAATCTCCAACTATTCAAATGTAATGTCAATCGACGTCTTCAGATGCCCTGATCTATCCCCTAACCATCTCTTCATTCTTTCCTCTATCACTCCTTTTTGTTCTCGCTCCAACTCTCTGTAACCCTTTGCCTGCTAGTGGCTTCCCGCCTTGCTCTAGTCTTGGTTGGCAACAAGGCTGGGAAAAGAACAACTGATTTAAAAACTGGTCGGGCGTGGCGCTTGTAAGAATTTGTTTTCAAAAGAAACCATAGCGGTAAAATCTAGCGTGGAGAGTATGCGTCACAGTACTCTACAGGCTGAATATATTATAAAATGATTGGTCTGAAATATTCGAAGTTTATTTATTTTATTAAATCTGTAAAATGGAATGTATGAGCGGCAGTTAAATGCTTGAAATTTTGATTCTGTTACCAACATTTACTTCAATGAAATCACCAGAGAAAAAAAATGTTCTTTTAATTTCACACTTAAAATAGAGATAAAGTCACTAAGAGTTTACCGAGAATGTATGACAAATATTAAAGGAAACTGGCAATGCTACTTTTGTGATGTCAACGAACACTCGTTGCCACTTTTGTGATGTCAACGAATACTCTTTATCACTTTCGTAATTCTCCTTGTTGTAGAGACTTTGTAATCGCAGATGTAACTATAGTACGCCGTTGAACAATGCTAGTTTCAGACGCTTCCGAATAACACTCAATAATAGTACTTATTCGATAATACTCGCTCGAATATTAATCCATAGATTGATCCGAATACAGAAATAGTATAGTAAAAAGAGTAGAGAATCGCGGTCCGTATAGTAATAGAGGATAGAATAGAAATGGTGATCCGAATAGTAATAGAGGATAGAATAGAAATGGTGATCCGAATAGTATAGAGGATAGACTAGAAAATCTCAATCGTTAGTTGTCAGCTTCTTCCTACATATGTGCGTTTCTTCTATGGTCACATGGTTTACTTAATTCAATAATGGGATCTCCCGTGTTTACTCACTGGCGAACTTTATTCCTATATAACAAGAATGGACGATAAAAAGAACAAAATTCAAATAGACAGATTGGCGTTGCATTTCAATGTTTTCTGATTGTATTTAAAATGTATAAGTTTAGATAAACTTTGGTATATTGAATATACAGGTATTTATATTTGCATCCACTCTTAACTTGCTTCTAAATTAATAAACTAGACTTTATAGGGAAGAAAGTCAGTTGAAATGGTTGTGTACAAAGATCAATTCTGGAGAGATTTTTCTCATAGCTACAGAAACCCAACTTTCTGAACAAGCATGTTTAGTATCGAAGTTGACGACGTATCTATTCCGACCACGAGGTAAGTTTACTTGTTTAATTCTTCTTACCATAATTTGTACTAAACAGACTAAAATCTTTACTCGTCACCCCTAAAAAAAAATCAGTTTGTTTGTAAAATCTGCGATAGTTACTTTGACGATGTCATTTTTTCACTTCCACTTTCACTTTCACTTTCACTTTCTTTGCCTTTTCTGTTGTTATTCTGTCTTACAATTAAGCTTCTATTCATTTTATATCTGTTTTCCTTTCGCGATTTAATTTCCTATTCTCCTAAATCTTCCCTGTCATAATCTCTGAGCCGCAACTTGGTCACAATGAACTCAATTTCCCAAAACGATTCAATGTAGCCAGTTCATCCACCGCCCCAACCCCGTTTACAAGTACTATCGAAACCAACTTCTTAACAGTCGAAACTATCGCCGTATCTCTTTCAACCATCTGTATCATTACAATCGCTATACAAGCGTGCTGAAAAGTTCTCAACCCCGCCAAGAAAGAATTCTAATATAAATTCTGGTGTTAAATCATTTGGTCGGATTCGAGGCAGCCAGCCGGGACGAGCACTTTTCAACACTCCCACGTAAACAGAAAAATATTAAAATCCATACGACTGAAATTACTTTAAATAATTCGATACCCAATGGGAATATACGAGGTCAGATCAAAAAATATCGGGACTGGTACTATAAAAACAAACTATTAGGTTGTTGCAAAAATAATGTCGTAATAATGTCGCTTTTTGACGTTAAAAATACGTCAAAAAACGACATCATTACGTCATTATTTTTGCACCAACCTAATACAATACTTATCATTTCGGCATTTAATCTCCTTCGAAGCAGATATTTTTCTAATCCCACCCACATTAACCAGCGTCATTTTGATTGCTAGAAGGATTCCATGAACTACTTTTTAGGGATAGCGAGCAGCTGCTCTGTCGCATTCTTTTGGATATCCTAGACGTTTTCAAATCTTGTTCCTTTCATGTGGCAGTTCAGTTTTGGTCAGAGGTAAAAGCCGCAAGGGGCGAGCCCTGGAGAATATGATAGTTTTCGGACCTGGGTAATATTGTCCTTGAACAGGTCTTCATGCCATGGTCACTGCTAGAAATGTGATAGATATGTGGTATGATAATGCGGCCACATTCTATACACTTTCCTTCAAAGAACAGCTATAAATAACGCTTACGTCAGCTCCATTGCCATACGAAAAGCCCTGATATTTTTTTGATCAGACCTCGAACATATGTATAATTTTTTTGAACAGAGATAAAAGGGGACAACATTAAAACAATTACTTTATTTTTATTCAATTAAACTTATATTTGGAGTCAACATATCAAAATAATAAAAAAGAACTGACTTCGAGATGAAATGACCTAGCTATCGTTAAGAAATGGTAAAATCAAGCAATCTAACTTAAGTTAATTTTATGTTAAAGCTTAAGAAATTAAGTACGTTTATTATTATTTAAATTTAAGAACATTACTATATGAATGAGACTGATCCCTACTGGACAGAACATATAAGTTGCCCTGTACCAGACGTAAACGATAGTTAGTAAATAAAAAAGAATTACCTTAAATTTTTTCTGAATTTCTGGGATGAGAAGTTATCATTATTTACAGTATTTATATTCAGACTA
This sequence comes from Acanthosepion lycidas, assembly GCA_963932145.1. Classification (NCBI taxonomy): domain Eukaryota; kingdom Metazoa; phylum Mollusca; class Cephalopoda; order Sepiida; family Sepiidae; genus Acanthosepion; species Acanthosepion lycidas. Next base: position 40,137,142 of record OZ010603.1, read on the forward strand.
TTGTCCTCATCTTTGTTGTTATTATCCCCTGATCTCCGTTTGTCTGAATTTCTGGGATGAAGAGTTATCATTATTTACAGTATATATATTCGAAGTATTATCCTCTTCTTTGTTGTTATTATCCCCTGATCTCCGTCTGTCTGAATTTCTGGGATGAAGAGTTATCATTATTTACAGTATATATATTCGAAGTATTATCCTCTTCTTTGTTGTTATTATCCCCTGATCTCCGTCTGTCTGAATTTCTGGGATGAAGAGTTATCATTATTTACAGTATATATATTCGAACTATTATCCTCTTTTTTGTTGTTATTATCCCCTGGTCTCCGTCTGTCCGAATTTATGGGATGAAGAGTTATCATTATTTATAGTATATATATTCGAACTATTATCCTATTTTTGTTGTTATTATCCCCTGATCTCCGTCTGTCTGAATTTCTGGGATGAAGAGTTATCATTATTTACAGTATATATATTCGAACTATTATCCTCTTTTTTGTTGTTATTATCCCCTGATCTCCGTCTGTCTGAATTTCTGGGATGAAGAGTTATCATTATTTACAGTATATATATTCGAACTATTATCCTCTTTTTTGTTGTTATTATCCCCTGATCTCCGTCTGTCTGAATTTCTGGGATGAAGAGTTATCATTATTTACAGTATATATATTCGAACTATTATCCTCTTTTTTGTTGTTATTATCCCCTGATCTCCGTCTGTCTGAATTTCTGGGATGAAGAGTTATCATTATTTACAGTATATATATTCGAACTATTATCCTCTTTTTTGTTGTTATTATCCCCTGATCTCCGTCTGTCTGAATTTCTGGGATGAAGAGTTATCATTATTTACAGTATATATATTCGAACTATTATCCTCTTTTTTGTTGTTATTATCCCCTGATCTCCGTCTGTCTGAATTTCTGGGATGAAGAGTTATCATTATTTACAGTATATATATTCGAACTATTATCCTCTTTTTTGTTGTTATTATCCCCTGATCTCCGTCTGTCTGAATTTCTGGGATGAAGAGTTATCATTATTTACAGTATATATATTCGAACTATTATCCTCTTTTTTGTTGTTATTATCCCCTGATCTCCGTCTGTCTGAATTTCTGGGATGAAGAGTTATCATTATTTACAGTATATATATTCGAACTATTATCCTCTTTTTTGTTGTTATTATCCCCTGATCTCCGTCTGTCTGAATTTCTGGGATGAAGAGTTATCATTATTTACAGTATATATATTCGAACTATTATCCTATTTTTGTTGTTATTATCCCCTGATCTCCGTCTGTCTGAATTTCTGTGATGAAGAGTTATCATTATTTACAGTATTTATATTCGGACTATTATCCTCTTTTTTGTTGTTATTATCCCCTGATCTCCGTCTGTCTGAATTTCTGGGATGAGGAATTATCATTATTTTCACTTTTTATATTCGGACTATTTGCTTTTTTTTATTAGAATTCAAACAACATTCAACATAAATTCTTTGCACTGTGAATGAAACGATAGCGTTAAAATATTTGGTCTGTTTAAATTTCAAACACATGTAGGTTTAACGACATTACTAGTTTCAAACTCAATGCAGACATAAAATATTTCTTGATTTGTTTATTTTTTAATTGTTTATCGACCCTTTGTGGATTATTTAAAGCCGAGACACATTTAAAATAGAATAGAACAGGTAAAAGAATAATCCAGCAAAGTTTCAAACAATCTAAGCCATTATTTGAGCACAATGGCGTTTTAAAGTTGGCGGGCAAAATTAGCTTCCCGCTGACTTCACAACTCCAAAATAACCTACTGTGGATAGGGTTAAGCCTGCTATGCCCTTTAACAGAGGCAGTGTGCTAATTAGGGCATGGGGTAGGAAATATTTGAAATCGCTCATGGTAGAAATTAAAACTACAATAGACAATGAAACCAGGGTAGGGAAACTTGAAGAAAAGAATAAATTTTAATTGAAAATCTCAGGTCACGTGTCAGCAGAGACAGTGCAGAAGGTTTAAAGAAACGGTGAAGGTCGGACTTGTCAACTGTCATGGACGCGTGGCTAGTGACGTGCGCAGTTTAATGATAAACAGAGTCATTGTCCAAATCACCGGACAAGGAAGACGAAAGGACACAGAGACTGAAATAAAATTAAAATAATTGATAAAGCAATGGAAATAGCTAATATTGGATCTTTAGATTATTCTCTCAGTGGAAGAACGCTATTTATTCGCCGTGTCCCATTATGATGTGAGCAATCATGGCTCTCCATGACTTCCTAGTCCCGTAGCATCTCCGCTTGTTTTCCTTTAACTCACTTTCCCTCAATATGAGTTTTAGATTTTCAAAGTATCCTTCCCCATAATTTATCCCAAAGCTTTAACTTTTTCTTTCTGATTTTATGTACAGTGTAACCCGGATATAAGAGAGTTGTTGGGACCGGAGAAGAAGTCCCTTATATCCGGGTTTCTCTTATATCCGGGTTTGGTCTATTTTGATTATGTAAGTATGGCTCTAATTTGGGACCAGAGAAAATCTCTCTTATATCCAGGTTTCTGTTATATCCGGGTTACACTGTATACGTATTTTTCAAATTCCAATTTTCTCTCGAACTTTCTCGTTGTTCACATATTCTGTGCATTGTATTTTTTTTAAAAAAAAGAATCATTTTACCCCAAGCAAGACAATAAAGCTACTAAGATACAAGGGGTTTCATGAGTGTGAAAGGAAGGGAGAGAGAGGAAGAGGACAATAAAAGAACGGAGGCAGGAGATGAAGATTGATGTTGTATTTAAATTTTTCAAGTGTTTAGTTGACAGTAAAGCAGGAAGTCGGAATTATTATCCACAAACGGGATAAGAAACTATTAGCATAAAACTTACGGTTGCAACTAGAATAATGACATTATGAGACCTAACCACCAAACTAGTACGGCGCGGTAGTAACGAGGAAAGTTCATAAAAAAAAGTAGCGTGAAAATATATATAGAAGAATCAAAAAGAGAAGCTAACATTGGGAAAGTGATTGGCGCCGAGATGGAAAGAACCAATAACATTGCGATTCTTTTTTCCTTTTTTTTTTTTTTTTTTTTTTTTTTTTTGGTATGTGGTGGGCATCAAGAATCTTTTGATCTAAAACAGAAGCACCAGACCAAATGTGGCAGCGATATTTGATGCCTGGAGGAATGGTTGACTTATAATCGTGCAAGTTAGTTTCTGGCGAGAAAGAAATCTGGTCTGAAATATTGAGCCGAATTTCATAGCATTAGATTCAGTAATTGATTCAAGATAATGATTCGACTTAACAAGGTTCTTCTTCAACTGTAAGGAAAATTGTCACGCACTCATTAAAATACACAACGACAATTATAACATAACATTTCAGCACACCCTTTTTATGACTAACGCAATAATTTGATGTATTAATATTTTCTCGCCAGAATCTATCTTACATATGTATAAGTCTACCATTCAACCTTGCTTTGAATATTGCTGACATATCTAGACTTGTGCTCTTGTTATATATTTAGAGATTCTTGATAAAATCCAAAGAATCTACAATGTTACTAGTCCTGACCAAGTTACCTATTTCAAATCAAATGACAAAAATAAACACAACACATAAAAGCTTCACATGTAGTATTATACTGCTGAGCAAACATCGCTTACCTGTGCCTTTCCTATTAATGTCTTTATGGGATAATTGTTCTAACGAACCTTCTTCTATGATATCTTAATCATTGCAAGTATTCATTGGGGTTTCATTTTTAAAAATTGTTATTTTTATTCCCAACCCCCACAGGTAAATTGTACATATGGAGACTAGTTAGGACTTCATAGAGACTTGGGGTATTATGGTGACTGTAGTAAGAATGGTAATGTTGTTTTGGTGTAAGGAATACTGTGGCATATTTGGTTCAGTAATTATGGATACCTAATTTTAAGATAAGACAGATTAAAGAGAACCCTTTCCCTCATCCGCCTCTTGTCCTTGTGCCACGTTTTGTTTTGTTTTTTCAAAATAAATATTATTTTCCTCTATATTACATGCACATTATGAATTTAAGCGTAGTACTAGATAGGCGGCAAGGTCTCATTATTTTAAAGTTGAAAGGTCGAGATGTAACCGCAAATTCTATGCCTTCTTTTCTCGCACTTCTTGTTTGTGGAACTTTCTTCTGTCTTCTTGCTTCCCAGTCAACTTTGAACTTCCAAAATGTAAATGCAATGTCAATCGATATCTTCTGTTTTGATAATTCCGGTTCTTTTATTGATCTCTCTTTTTAATCAGGTTTTTCTTATACTCTCTAACACTCTGTAATCTCTTGCGGCTAACTTGCTTTATAACCTTGCTTTGGGTGAAATGATTACAAAATATAACTTGTATCTGTTATTACTTTGCTAGTATACGGCCAAAAGCGTCAGCAAATATTCCTGCTGCTATCTCCTGAGATTCTTGCTCTTGCACAATATGTGGGCTTGTATGCAGGTCACTAGTGGGACTAAAGTGCCACATATGGCAAAAACATAAAAACTGAATGAGGTTGTCGGATATTCATACGTCAAAATCGACAGAAGAATCCATTATATATATATATATATATATATATATATATATATATATATATATATATATATATATATATATATATATATATATATATATATATATATATATGCGAGACTCTTCGCATAGCGAATCGAGTCACTGTCAGTCACTGGGCGTGTTTCTAAAAATAAATACGCTAAAAATCCACCTGCCTTACTGCCGTGTGCCGACGGCTTAGTGGCAGAATCTGCGGCTGATACCAATTCAGTCGGGTTTCGATCCGAGCTAGAGACAACCGGATGTCTAGCCACACTGATGAGCTGTGAAACAGTCTGTCTGTTGATGACGTTATATATATATATTAATGTATATTTGGGCAGCAACCTTTCTTTTAAACATCTTTCGTTTTAAATATGGCAGGCAAGCAAAATTTAATTAAATTTTTATTTAATTTTACCAGCGTTCAAATATTTTCCCGTTTGGTGGGTGTAAGGCAGTACAAAAATTCTTCGTATTGTCCATTGTCCAAAGCACTTTGGACATTTCTTTAGCCATTTTCAAGTCGAGGGGTTAGGTTTTGACGGTTTCAGATGTATTTTTGCTCTTTTGAATACGAGTTGAAGCATTTATATATATATATATATATATATATATATATATATATATATATATATATGTGTGTGTGTGTGTGTGTGTGTGTGTGTGTGCGTGTGTGTGTGTGTGGACGCATAACTACCACACAGGAAGCTATATGCCCATGAGCATGACGTAACAAGGGAAATATTTAGGAGAATAAATAATATCCCTGCCAAACAATGAGCCTTTGCAATTTTCAAAGCTGACTTTGGAAGCTTTTGTTAACAATGTAGTCTCTGAAATAATGGCGTCACACCAGGTTCTCTAGCTATATAAACCCAATAGAAAATTCGTGATTCATCGTTACGACAGATGCCTTTTAAGCTCATGACAGGTGACATTCTTCTTCCAATCACGTGGACTGACGCTACAGAATGAAAAAAATAAAAAGTATTTGTCCAAATAGCAGAAACTAAATCAATTGAGGACTTTCAACAACTGCAACAACTAAAATGAATAGCATATGTAACTAGAAGAGAAAATCACTACATAATCAAAATGTTTGACGTTCCACACTACATGAGACAAAAGGTTAGCAAGGAAAGCCTCCCCCGAAGAATAGTGGAAAGAACGATAACACTAACTGGACATTAGAAACCAATTTTCATGAAAATCTGTTTGAAGAGAGAGATTCTATAAATTTTAACCAAGAGTAGCGCAGGCTTCACGCTCGGTGAATGCCTAATGTTTCCTTATGAGGAAACAGCTAATATTACCATTTAGCATTGTTATCTCTGTTCATTAACAAAATAGTTACGCATAGACCATAATAATGAAAATCTCTTATTCAGAGATAAGACTAGCAAATACTATAATGGCTAACAAAGCAAAGACTAACAAGCAAATACTATAATAATGATTATCTCTTATTCAGTTATAAGACTATTAAAAAACTAAGATTAACAAAGCAAAGACTAACAAACAAGCATAGACTATAATTACGAAAATCTTTTCAGTGATAAGAATATCAAAGACTAATAAATACTAACAAAGCAAAGACTAACAAACAAGCAATGACTATAACAATGAAAATCTCTTATTTAGTGATAATGTCTTTAAACCTTTGAGACCTGACTACTGTTTTACCGGTGGTAGAGAAAAAGGATATAATGCCCAACCACCGAATGAACAGTGGTAAAAAAATTGACTTAATTCCCAACCACCGGTTGAACGGTTGGTTAACACTTGTAACTATTTTTTATATCTACCTTAAAACATTACATACCAATTATTTGCAAATTTTGACTCAGGAGCTCAGGTATAAGGGTTAAAATTGTTCAGGAACGTAGGGCTCAAAGGGTTAAACCTTCGTTAATCTTCAGGACGAAAATGTATTGCTTCATCTTGGCTGAAATGTAGCAATCAGCGTAAGATTGAAACAACTATTCGTAATATTATCAACGGGTATTGTACGTAACATCTACTGGGAACAAACAGACTATATACGGATAGCAAACAAATTATTTAAAGAATATACTATGAATGTTATTTTACTGGATATAAACTGGGGCTAGAATATACAGATTAGTACAATTACCAAATAGGGAAATTGGCATTTCGTAAACAGGTCAATAAAACCTTGCTCTTTCACCGCAGACCAAGTGAGCAAGTGGTAGCCGCACGTTTCGGCTACAGATTTATTTTAATTTATTTTACGGTATATCAACCTCAATGGGTTATTTAATGTCAACAAGATTTTTATTGCTGGTAAAATTTCTTTTTTTCAAAAATATATTGCAAGCAATATTTCTTTTTTCAAAAATGTATTGCTGGTAATATTTCTTTTTTAAACAATGTATTGCTGGTAATATTTCTCTTTTCAAAAATGTATTGCTGGCAATATTTCTTTTTTCAAAAATATATTGCTAGCATTAAAACCCATTTTCACTCTTTCATAGTGTTTTGATTCCTGGGACCATAGCAGGTGCTACCTCCCGCGGTCAGGGTGCGCCTGAGAACACTAGCAATTAAATGGTAGTTCTACGCTCCCCAAAACCTCTTGATCGAAGACCTTGCTGCCGGATGTAGTATAATGTCATACCCAGGACGCGGATGTAGTTTATCGTCATATCCAGGGCGCTTCATTGTAAGGGGTACCCATCTGCGGAGGTGCAGTCGGCGTATTTTGAAGTTCCAGCCGACAGTGCTTTCGACTATAGAAGCGACTTCTGTGATAGAAAGAAGGGGATACGTGTTCGATTCATTTTAACGCTAGTTCGTCTCGAGGATTTTAGACAAAATTAATTTGCAAATTCGTATTCATTTGCTAAGGAAGAGTGTATTTTCCCTCAAATTCTTTTGATTGTTAGACGTAGTTTTACACAAACTGCTTACCACAAAGTGCTGAAAAGTTCTCAGCCCTCTTCCACGTTGACCTTTTGGTGATTTGGTCAAATTTCGAAAAGTGGGTCCGTTGCAGTGCTTTTCAGCATCCCTCTGCTAGAACCTTTTCAAGAATGTTTAATTTTCATTGACTGTTTCCCTATCTGCATCTTCATCATTAACTTTCTTCTTCCTCTCAACCATCGACCCCGACCACTTTCTCCCTTCATCTAATCAACGACATTTACAGGCTCCAGCTGATTACTCTACGTAGGGAGAGCATGCCCTGCCGAACCCTCACGCCAGTGTCCGCATTCAGTCACCATTACAACCACTAATATCATTGCTGACCAATGTCACACTAGTTCCCCCGATATGTCTCAACATCCGACTTTGTTCTTAACCCCAGCCACAAACCACGGTCCTCTTTTCTAAAATATCCCCTGATACTGGCGCCAAAATGATGAACTTTGATATCGCCAAGTTCGTAAGGGCTGACAGCAAATCAGAGCTCGTCTGAACGTGTCTGGTACAACCTCCTGTATTAAGGTCTAACGACTGACTATTATAGGTGCTTATGGCAGAGGGAGGCGCTTTATTCGCTGCCTAAAGCGGTGTAGTTAAGTTTAATTATACGAATTTGACCTTAGCGCTAACGAAAGAAAAAATTGGTTTGCAGAGAATACGAATTTAAATAACAGGCAGTTTCATCCTTTTCAATTGCCCGCGTATTGCCTGGCGACTGTTGAATACAAGGTCAAGAGAAATATTAAGTTTCGTCTTTTACTGGCATCTATCAAATTACTGAAATGCCCAGAAAAGAAAATAGAATAATGTATCTAAGTATTCTGTCTTGAAAGTCCCCAGCGAAAGCTTTTTACTAAGATATGTCTCAATCTACAAACTGTATCGAAGTGTTATGTATGTATATCTAAGTTTACAGTTTGCCGTACAAATCTGGATCATCCTGAGTATGACGATAAACTACATCCGGCAGCAAGGGCTCTGATCTTAATTGCTGTTGTTCCCATGTCCATCCTGACCTGGGGTGGTAGCACCTGTCTGGGTCCCAGCAACAGGCAAATAGTGAACTCACAAAAACAAAGGTCTATGAAAGTATAAAAATACATTTTTATAGTAAAAATACCAGCAATATATATATATATATATATATATATATATATATATATATATATATATATATATATATATATATATGTTATAAGTTAATAGACTTAAAATATAGTTTTTCGCTACACAGTTCCAACCATGTTTTAAAAATGGAAGCTAAAAGCCCCGAATTTTATTTTGTACTTAAATTAAAGACATTAGTTCCCTTTCATCCTCAAGCGAATTTTGGAGTAACTTTCGAGCACTCTAAATCTTCGATATGAAGTATTTTAATTATTTACACTATTTACATTATTCATTATTACATTATTGTCCTTATCTTTATATCCATATTCTCGACGTTTCGAACGTTGTACGCTCCGGCCTTCTTCGTTAGAATTTCAATCCGGACCCTTTATTTCTCATGAGAAAATTACCTAAGTCGAGATGCCAATATATATCTTCTATCTTCTTGGTCTCCGGCAAAATAGGTTTACTAAGGTCTGTCTAAATGGTTCGTTCCCTAAATGTTTAGAAAATAAAAGAGAAGTGATATCGTAATAACTTGCCTTTTTTTTTTTCATCTGTCTTAAACTTTGTTCCGCCATTCATTTAGACAAGCTCGTTAGTTATGTTATGCGTACATTTCCTCTTGCTTTCAATGAATCCTGTGAGTGTCAAATTCTCGAAGCCCCCCTTCCACATCATGTATCCTAGAAATTTCAACTTTCTGTTCTTGATTTCAAGTATAAGGCAATGACATTCTTGACAATCATCTAAACTAATCCTTAACAAGAGGGTTTTAGAATATATATTAGTTTTGTAAAGTAAGTTTTGTGTCGTGTCTATTTAGGTCGTAGAGAATCACGACTCTCTACGATTTCTTGTCCTTTTTATCTTTTAATCTATTTAACTCTTCTAGATGCCTATTCCGCCAACCATTGACATAATCTTGCTAGGTAGGTAACGTGCTACTTTCCTCTGTCCATCTTACCTGCAATATGTCTTGTGGGTGACAAATTTTCTAAGCCCTCTTTCCTCATTAGGTGCCCTAAAAATTTCAACTGTCTCCTAATGTTAGGTATAAGATTTCTTTTTTCTTTTCATTCTTTGTTAAACTTTTCTAATACACTTCCCAGGTGTTTAAATTGTTGTATTTGCTTGGAGATACACAAATCACGCAAGTGCAACATCAACTGCGACAAGACAGAGTACATGGTTGTCAGCAAAATGGAGCAACCCAGCATGCAAATTACAAATTGGGGATTCCAAAAAACAATCAAGTACAACAATTTAAATATCTGGGAAGTGTTTTAACGGACGACCGAAAGTATGACACCGAAATCCGAAGGTGCATAGGGATAACGAAAGATGCTTTCCAAAAGCTGAGCAAAGTATTAAGAAAATCACGTTAGAAACAAAGAAAAGAATACTTAAGCTTTTATGTAATATCGATCCTCTAAATATGGCCGTGAATGCTGGACAATCACCTCATTGATGAAAAAACTTGAGTCAAATGTGATTCTATAGGAGGGTACTGAGAATAACATGTACTGAACGTGTGAGAAACGGTGAAGTATTAGAGAAAATGGAAAACAAAAAGTGAAACTTATACTAAGCATTAGAAAGAGACAGCTGACATTTCTAAGCTTAGTAAATTTGATACTCACACAAGATATTGAAAGCAAGATAGACAATAGAAAGCAGCATATAAGCTGCCTAGGGATCTTGTGTAAATGGTTGGTAGAACAGGGACTAGGAGAGTGAAAAATTAAAATGTACTAAGAGCTTAAAAGGACACGGAATTGATTGTCCACGTCTTAAAAGAACACGGCAAGAAGAAGAAGAAAAAGAGGAGGAAGAAGAGGAGGACGAGGAAGAAGAAGAGGAGGACGAGGAAGAAGAAGAAAAGAAGAAAGGAAGAAGAGGAAGAAGAAGAAAAAGAGAAAGAGGAAGAAGAAGAAGAAAAAGAAGAAGAGGAGGAAGAAGAAAGGAAGAAGAAGAAAGGAAGAAGAGGATGAAGAAGCATAAAGGAAGAAGAAGAAAGGAAGAAGAGGGAGAGGAAGAAGAAGAAGAAAAAAGAAGAAGAAAAAGAAGAGGAAGAGGAGAAAGAAAGAAGAAAAAGAGGAAGAAGAAAAAGAGGAGGACGAAAAAGAGGAGGACGAAAAAGAAGAATAAGAGGAGGAGGAAGAAGAAGAATAAGAGGAAGAGGAAGAAGAAGAAGAAACAGAAGAAAAAAAAGAAGAGGAAGAAGAAGAAAGGAAGAAGAGGATGAAGAAGAAGAAAGGAGGGAGAAGAAGAAGAAGAAGAAGAAAGAGGAAGAAGACGAAGAAGAAGAAGATTAAGAGGAAGAAGAAGAAAAGGAAGAAAAAGAAGAAGAGGAATAGGAGAAAGGAAGAAGAAGAAAGGAAGAAGAGAAAAAAGAAGAAGAAGAAGAATATGAAGAAGCAGAAGAAAAAGAAAACTAAGCAGATTGTAAATGTACCTTCAAAGGGGTCATGTCGAAAATGGTACAAGACTTTCATTACAAAACTTCGAAGATTGTCTTGTTGGTTTAGATCAGGCATGGTCGTACTTTTCCGACCTATGTTCGGCCAGGAATAAGAAAGCAGGCAGGACGATTTAAAAAAAAATCAAATTAATTTTTCGACGAAAGTAAAGCTGTCATTTTCACTACAGAAGATCATACGCGTTAGCATCTACCACAAAAATAAGGAAAAGATTAATATTTTTTATTTGGAGAAAATATTTTTCTAGAATCTAAAAATTGAATGACAGGTGAGATTAAATAATACGGCTGGGTGTGATATGTTTTTAACATACGCATTTGGAAATACAAAAAAGAAAGAAAGAAAGAAAGAAAGAAACGTATCTTTCTATTTTTACACGTATGATCTTCCGTAATGAAAATCGACAATAGTTAAAACCGACAATAGTTAAAACTGCTGAGAAATTTACCTTCAACCAAAGGTTACAAAATTCAAAAAACATCATACTTAATCACTGATATACATGTGGTTTAATCGAAGTATCTTCATAACGCAACCAGCATTAATAAGTAAGGGAGGTTACTCAGACATTTAATAGTTATTTCCCTTTGACACCCACGTCTCTTCTTTGCGTGAGAGAGAATGTGAGTGAAGAAGTGAGAATAAAACAAAACCCCAAATTTTAAATAACCTCATTGAATTAGGTCTGCCATTCACAAGGCCAAACGGGTTGCGTGTGGCCTAAGGACAGCATTTTGCCCATGACTGAATTAGATGTTTCTCGTTAAGGCTATTGCTGAAGTTCATCAACATTAAGTGCTCTTAATAGTAAACTTTTTGAAGACTAGGTTAGGTTTAAGAAAAACAAGAAGGTATTGAACATTTCTCAGCCAGGCACTCTTCCCAAATCTGGCAAAATATTTTCTTCAGTACGCCTGTGAATCTGCCAAATTAGCCAGAGAATTCAGTCTGCTGACCATTGCCAAACGAGTCCTGTATGCGTAGGGTGCTTGCACTGCCTTCATCTGCTGTCAGACTAGTATAAGCTTAAATAAGAACAGTGACAAATTTGTAACTCATATTGAAAAAAGAAAAGGAATCGACCCGGCGTGGTGCGAATCAACCGACAACTCTGCGATCATTTGATGCTGGTGTTAAATTCTTGGATTGGCGCCAACAATCGATAAAAGGATTACTATCAGCCGATACAATTATTCAATAATTTTGACCGAAAATTTCCACGCTTCTGCGTTAAACATTACCGGGTTACAAGAGAAAATCGATGGTAGGCGCATATTCGATCACTACGATGCAGATATTAACCCGCACATGCGCACACCCGGTAAGCAAAACCTAACCCATGACTCATAATAACACAAAAACACGCATATATATATATATATATATATATATATATATATATATATATATATATATATCAGCATAAAATCCCACACCTCTAGCATGACTCTGGCGCAATCTTCGGGTGCAGAGTTTCAAAAATTTTTGAAATTTTCACCCAAAGATCTATTAATGCGATATGTTGTACTTTTATTGCCATATATATATATATATATATATATATATATATATATATATATATATATATATATATATGTGTGTGTGTGTGTGTGTGTGTGTTGGTGGGTTATTACATGTTGTGAAACATACCCGTCTGACAAACGCTATTACAGACGCCTGCTCTGTTGTCTATATTGCAACTATACAAAGCAGGCGTTAGTTAAAATTTCTCGGTCACGATGGCTTGTAACTTTGTGCAGGTACAACCACGGACTGGTTTTGAACAGTTTCGTCTAGAAAATTTCAGTGCTATGTTTTTCAGGCACCTTCCAAATATGCCGCGTTTGGTTCGCCTCTCCAGTCAGATAACACCCGAAAGTCACTGTCCTTTCCAATCGACCATGTTGAGATTTCAACCAGTGTCTAATGGCCAAAAACGCAAAATAAAACATATATATATATATATATATATATATATATTTCGATGTATGTTTGTTAGCTTATACCTGTCCCTCTGAATTTTAGCGTTTCTATGTGTGAGTAAAGTATTCCAAAGTTGCCGCACATTGGGTTCGTCTATCCAAGCTGATAACATCAGAAAGTCACCTCCCTGACAATGGTGAAATTCGAACCCGGGTCTCATGGTAAGAAATGCTCAATATAACATTGTTGTAACATAGCTACTGAATAGAATGATCACACGAAGGTTGAAAATGAACGATTATATTTAAGACAAGAACAACATATACAAGATTCGCCAGCGGCGCGTAGAAGTAGTTAACTGCTAGAAATGAGTCAAGTGAATTCCACAATTTCAACTGCATGACACCTAGCAACCGCCTCACGCGGTCAGATGTAGTACAAGACCGAATTTAATGTGGGGTATCGGAGCCCGTAGGCTCGGCCAAAAATTCCCCGTAGATCCCGTATAAAACGTGGTCGGGTAGCTGTTTGTCGAGACGAGACTCTGCCCTTCGACATAGCCTCGTCTGGTGATCCTCTCTGCCCGGAAGCAGAGAGTTTGACCAGCACAGCTGGAGACGAATCTCCGACTGCAGACCAACATACAGTATTTACTATTGTATTTATATGAATGAGGACATACCCATTATCGTCCGTAGGTATGCTACAACAAACATATTTATACTTGTGGGCTTATATCTGTGTTTGTGTGTGAGTAAATTTTTGTAAGAATCTGACGGAATGGGGATTGGGAAATTTTAAAAGCGAAAATTACCTTGGCATGTTTCGCTAATGATCAGGCTTCACCAAAAAATATTTCAGAACAATAATATATGCGTTAATAGGATTCACTGCTTGATATTTACTTCAACCACATCGTTATAAAAATGCAGTTTTAGCTACTTTGAAATTATTTTATTTTATTTATTTTTTAATCCAATTTACCCCATGCAAAGCAGTAAAGCCAATAAGACTCAAGGGGCCACCAGTGGTAACTAAATTATAAAACAGAATCGATACTAAGGAGTGAGAATAATAAAAAGTAATCAAGAATGCATTAGATAACGATTGATAATGTATATAAATTTTTGAAGATCAAAATTGACTGGAAAGTATGGAGCCGGAAGAGTTTTCCCCAAGTGAGAAATGTGAGGAAAGAAACTTTTAGCATAGAATTTACGGTTATATATAGCCATTTCAATTGTAAAATGATGAATCCTTGTCGTAAATCTAGGTAGAATAGCGAAGAGTTTATCCAAATTCATCTGTTAATAAAAGTGGTGATATATTTTTTTTAAATCATTTCACCCCCAAGCAAGGTAACAATGGCACTAAAAAAATCTAAACCCTAATGTATATTTACAAAAATGCGCATCAGTCTGTTTCCACGTGGCCTGACGATTGCATCTAGCATGAAACAGACTGTCGCCTCAGTGTTGACTTCTATGTTCACTTATATATATATATATATTTCCTATATCTAAACAGTTTCAAACAGCCTAGTGTACCAATGGCTATTTATTTTTACTGCATCGACAATCACAAATGAAGGTTGTATGTAATTCTAAATTGGGTTATTATTTAACACGAAATAAACACAATAAATTTTTAATGAGAAATGAATATTATGTTATCCTAAATGTAATTAACTCTATCATGATGATTATCGAACTTTTAGCTAAAGATAAAGGTTGCTGTAAATTCAATCCTAACTCGGTGTTTACATTTTGACTGCTGAGCTTGCAATGGATACAAGTTGATATCATTGATATTGAATTATTATCCCAACACGCAATTTATTATGAAGTCATGCCAGTAACATATAAGGTAGCAATAGCTTTATTACATTTATTATCAGCTTATTTGATAATCTGAATCTTTTCATGTACGTTATTGACTATCGCATCGAGGCCTGGTTAGAATACCGACACACATCACTCGGAATTTAAGGTTTCGTTTTTAGAACTGTAGTATAAGACGACTCACAATTTTTAAAAATGACTTTCCGGATTTAAAGGTCATCTTATACGCGGGAATATAGGGTAATTATTTTTTTATGATCTTCATATCCTACATTGTATTCAGTATTGTTTCGGTAAGGGCAGGGAATAAATGTATGTAGTCTGGTCGTATATTAACCGTAACCTATCATAGACCGTGGTACTTTCAAAGCATCGTCGTTTGAGTTAATTATATTTGCCTTTTATTAAAACGACGTGTTAAACGTCAAAATTGGGATCACAAAGGTTTTTTACAAATGCAATCAGTTGTAAGTCTTGTACTTTCAACACATTCTGAAGGATTGTATGAAAATTTGCTTCGGATTCATTTGAAAAAAAGCCATATGGATTTCTTGCTTTAAAGCCATTCTGAAAATGAGTTGAGGATTTACCTATGATTCGATACAAAAAAACTGGGAACAATATGTTAAGAACTTTCGACATGAACTAAGAATTATAAAGAAAAGATCCAGAATAAATAGTAACGGCTTTTTAAGAAGACATTAATATTCTTTCTTCTTTAATCACGAGAAAGACCAGTTAGGGGGAAAATAATATAATTCATTATTTAAGCACACACAAGAAAATACAGACGCACAGATTTTTTTTCATTTTTGGATCTGATGCAACCTAGAAAGGCGAAACGCGTATAGTTTCAATGAAACGTTTTTCATTTGTCAAATTTCTTAAAAACTTCGTCGGGATGCTATATCGTATTTTAAACTGATATAATGGAATATCCGTATACCTGTGTTCCCCCTTACTGGAATATGATTGGCTGGTGTCCGTCATAAATACAGACGGACATGTAGGTACGACAGAGTCAAAGAGCCTCAGTCTGAGAGCTAAGTCTATAACGACGCCCACTGGAGTACGCTTACCTGCGACTATGACGCGTACCAGTCGATTGCTGCTACCGTATTCTTCTCTTGGTTATAGTAGCAAAGACCACTTAGCTACTTCGTTCAAATATATCCCTTTCTGGGACATATCACACACGCACACACGCACACACACACACACACACACACACACACACACATATATATATATATATATATATATATATATATATATATATATAAGTGTAGAAAGGGCAACACCCAGCGGCGACTGTGTTTCATGCTTAAATGCTATCTTGTGGCAATATGTATTGTGTTTTAGCCCGACTATTTATATATGCTGCTCTATACTGCATATATATATATATATATATATATATATATATATATATATATATGTATATGTATGTATGTATATGTATGTATGTATATATATATATATATATATATATATACATATGTATGTATGTATGTATGTATGTGTGTGTGTGTGTGTGTGTGTGTGTGTGTGTGTAAGTGTGTATGTTTATCATCCACAGATAGACTGTTGCGATGATCATCATTGTGGCTAGAGATTCGGTTGAATGTTCATTCAGAGACTCTACCTCTAAGCTTTCGGCGAACGTAATCTTTTAACGTATTTAAACGCGATATATATAAACGCAGCCAGAACGCTCAAAATAGATAGATAGATAGATATAGAATGAAGACGCTGTGATAAATACACATATAACTAAATATATAATAAAGAAACTGCGATATGTATATATATACATATATATATATATATATATATATATATATATAAGGTTTGTGCAAAAATAATGACGTAATAATGTCATTTTTTGACGTTAAAAAACGACATTATTACGTCATTATTTTTGCACCAACCTAATATATATATATTGTCATCCACTTACAAACCTGTTTCGCTGTATCACAGTTCATCAGTGTGGCTAGACACCCGATTTCTTCAAGCCGGGATCGAAACCCAACCGGTTTGTCATCAATCGGAGATCCTACCCCTAAGCTATCGGCGCACTGCAGAGGAAAGGAAATTCTAATATATTCTATACGATTGCATATAAACGCCAGCAGCCAGAATGTTTAATTCATTAATGAAGAGCAGTGCGTTAATAGCGGCAACTGCTACTGATTTGAAATTGCTCTTTTCTCTATAGTGCTCAATCGAATAGAAGAGAGCTTTAATATGGTCATCCACATACAAACCTGTTTTGCTGTATCACAGCTCATCAGTATGGCTAGACATCCGATTGTGTGTGTATATATATATATATATATATATATATATATATATATATATATATATAGAGAGAGAGAGAGAGATAATGAGAGAACTGGGATAGATATATAGATAAATAGATAATGAAGAAACTGATAGAAAGTTAATGAAAAAATATACGATAGATAATGAAAAAACTGTGTTAGATAGCTATATAGATAATGAAGGATATGTGATAATAAAAAAATGTGATAGATAAGTAAGAAAGTGCAATAATTAAAGAAGAAACTGTGATACAGATAGATAGATAGATAGATAGATAGATAGATAATCAATCAAGACAATGGGATAGATAGATAGATAGATAGATAGATAGATAGATAGATAGATGAAGAAACTGTGACAGGAAGAACCAAAGACGAAAATATATCGACAGATAGATAAATATATTAAAGGATACAAACATTTCCGTTTCATCTTGCATATTTACTCACAAAACTTATCATTTTGCTTCTGGTTATACAAAACACACGCGCACACACACTTATATAATTCCCATCAACATATAACCGCTCACTTGATATTATTTGCCTCTATACTGTCGGAATCACTTACACATATCGTATAAAATAAGATGCATACATAGCTACGCACCCTGTAATATTACACAGCCACCTCCCGATTCAATCCACAATGTGCAGAAGGCATTTCTAATCAACAGGAAAAGTCTCTTCCCGCGTCCCCGGTTCCAAACGGATGGACAGCATGGTTTTGGCTTATTCGGTTAGAAGTATTTAGGCGACGCACGTGACTTTTAACAAACGAAACAAGACGCAAGCCCTAACAACCGTGTACGTCGACAACAACTTGTCATGTTCTCTTCGAGCGAATTCAGAGACAAATTATTATTACTGCTAGTACTATCTACATTATTCTTAGAAGGCAAATTATCATTTGATCTGTTTTTTAAAAAGTTTATTTATTTATTTGTTTGTTTCGACAAAAAAAAAAAAAATGAACACCATTCGACGCTGATAGTTTTTGGTAAGAATAACATTTACAGGATGTTCCTATAGATGCCGGGGATAGCATCGGCGAAATAAGACTTCTATGCTATCCTCTATCTTCTATAAAAGACAGATCAGGTCGAAAATGGCGTACTGTTGCTATATTTGGGCGGCAATTTTTCAGTTCTCACTTTCCAGTCTTGCTCAGGTTCAAAAGCGTCTCCAAGTCCTTGTTGGAGAAGAATTATTTTCTAACCTCAAGCGCCCCCCACTCTCTCTCACTCTCTCTAAGGCGGGATGTGATTTGTCTCTTACTGCTCTATCTTCCATGGAAAGTACTTTGATGAATTACATTCCTTGGTTCCGCTACGTCTAACCTTTAGTAACCGCCATTCCATTACATTGTAACAAACCACTAACGTCCTTCCGTATTCTATCGGCAAGAAGTAAGTCCGACTTGAACAGCGTCTTCCCCGAACCACTTCTCTGTGGAACAGACTCCCAAGAAAGTCTAGGGTTAACCGTTATATTCCCCAACCTAAACTACCCCTTAAAGTATCTCTTTACCTCGAGTAGCCCCCTTGTACAGGGTGAAGCTTAATGTATATATATATATATATATATATATATATATATATATATATATATATATATATAATTATTTATTTAAAAATATGATTCCAACACGCTACATACTTTTGTATCGAGCACTATTTTTTAAAAATAATAACAAAAATGCTAAAGAACTTTGGATTATTTATCTAAACATTTCTTTCCTATTTTCTATATATTTTCACACACATACACACACACACACGCACACGCACACACACATACACATACACACACACACACACACACACACACACACACACACACACACACATATATATATATATATATATATAAACGCTAAGTAAGTTATTAAGAAAAAGGAAAAAATTCATTAGGAAAAATAAGAGCAATGAATACGGAAAATCAATCCTCCTGTATGGCAGTAAATGCTAGACTTTTTTTCACATAGGAAGAGCAGACATGGGGCAACAGAGATTTGACTCTGCAGAAGGATGCTGAGAATAGCATGGACTGAAAATGCGAAAGACGAGGAAGTTTTAAGAAAAAAGGAAACAAAAAAGAACACGTATTGAGAATCAGAAAGAGACAGTTTTATATTTTTTGGACATGATGAGGAAAAAGGGCTTGGATAATTTGACACTCTCAGAACATTCTGAAGGCAAGATGTGCAGAGGTTCCAAATGATGGCAAAGAAAGACATATTGATAGAAGGAGACAGATATTGATAACTGCGACGATGTATAAGAATTTTCTGGGGAACCATGATTGCCCATATCCTGAAGGAACACTGCATTTAAAAGAAGAATCCTCTTCAAGTATCGCATAATAGTTATAGGCGCAGAAAGCGGAAATGGCGTGTTCAAATCCCCACTTCTGTCCACTTTCGAACGAATCGCCCATTGTGAAAGGCCTTGATCCTTTTAATCTTCAACATCAAATATTGGTTAGATAGTAGGTTAATTCGGTCTAAACTATAAATTCAGAAACGTAGTGAAAATAAAGAGAAATCATTATTATTATTATTATTATTATTATTATTATTATTATTATTATTTGTATTTCCTTTGATTTCTGGCGTTTACACATTTCTTTCCGAGTCCTACCCTGGGACCTAAGGTTAGAAATGGCATCACGACACTTTCCACTGACAAAAAAAAAAAAAAAAATTTACATAGATAAAGCCCTTCGTAAAGAGTGGGCTGTACTTTTTTTGGGTATTTCTCCGAGGCATGGACTTCCAGGAATCTCTTCATTTAGTCTACTGGAATCTTTTCCAACCAATCCTAGGGCTCCAATTATAACAACTATATCCATAGCCGAGTAGTGTTGATTAGGTTGCTGCCGATACTGTTGCTGCTGCTTCTTTTTTGCTGTTGTTGCTGCTTCTGCTGTTATTGTTGCCTTTGTTGTTGTTTCTGTTGCTTTTTTTTGTTCTTGTTTTTGCTGTAATTGCTGCTGTTCTTCTTCCTCTGGCAGCTCCTGGTTTTGCTGTGGGACATCCTACTGGGGAGGAGAGGTTGCAGCCTTTTGTTCTCTCCTCATGACCTCCTTCCAATCACCGAGGCCATCGGGTACCTTGCCGAACTTTTCTTTTTCAACTGCTTCTGCTGTTTCTGTTGACCGAGGCTGTGTCGCCGTGTTGTTACCGAGGAAATCCGTAGACAGGTGCACCGAGGCGAAAAGCACGATTACCAGTGGAGTCGACGGCCCTCCACTATAACGCACATCCTTTTATCCTGACATCCTGTGTGTTGTGGATGTCCAGAAAGTTTTTACGGGGCATTGTTAATTGAAGAAGATTGTCCCCACTAGCAATGCCGGCTTTGCTTATTATCGAACAGACATACTTGACTTGCCATATTTAGCGAAAATGACCCCCATCGGGTCCTCGATGATATCCCATAAACTGCTACATTTGTCTTTAGGTTGCCCATATACTTTGTCTGAAGAAGTATTGTTTTCATCACAGGATTCCAGGCCTGTTCTGTAGCCAGCAGGATCCCACATGGCATTTGAACATTTGGCCAGTATTTTCAGCCCAATCTTCAGGCTTTTTAGTACCTTCTCTATTGCTTCCCTGCTGAACTCAATTCATTTTCGAGTTTTTGCGTCGGTGGTCAACAGGGAAATTGTATTTGCCTTCACGGCATCCAAAGCTTCTGGTATTGTCAGAAACTTATTTCCTCTTATAAATTGGTCATATTTTGACTGTAGTTGAGCATTAAGCCGTTTTAGTGGGTGTAGATTTTTCCACCTGTTCCTGGAGTGGCCAAGGAGATTCCGCTATGGTGGCCGGGGCCCCACCACTGCAAAAATATTAAAAAGTTCGCCCCCAACCTAACAATGACACTTGGCACACACGAATTCGAAAAATTAGGAAACGAGGAAAATAGGATCTACAAGTAAACTAAAAACAACAAAGAATATAATAGAAAATTAAAACGAAAGAGAGAAAAAATGGGGAGGATCATATATGGAACAAAAACAGTTACAGTAAGCTAGAACTTAAAAAAATATTGACCAAAAATTCAGGTAAAATCTACCTTGAATCTAGACGGGGGTTGCACAAAATACAAAACCTGAATAAAACTGAAAAACGAAATTCAAAAATGTTTAAAACTAGATAAAAATAAAGCAAAATATAAAGTAAATCTAACAGAAATTTCACTTGCAAAAAGTTGATCTGCGCTTGTAACAAATGGGACTCTACTCGTATGAAAGAAAGGAAGACCGACAGACAGTCACACTTTTTGATGTTTGTCCACGAGCCGTGCGAAAATATAAATCGCAGAAACCAAATGGTTTTAAAAGAGATTTTAGAACCCTGAAAAATCGCAAATCACCTTTCCTGTAATCAAATTCATCCGCGGGCACTTCACCGCCATCAGAATAGAGGGATCCCAAATTCAGGCTACCTCAATCCATACAAAAGAGCGGGCGATCCTGCAGGCGAATCCTTGGTGCACAGAACGATCAGCATCGGATAAGTTTCTTCATTCTTTAAAAAAAAAATAGAATAAAATGCAATACTCAGTGTTTACCAGACTTATGGGCCTGTAGTTATCTAAATCACGCCCACCATCTTTGTCCATTCTCAACGGCGGGATCAGAACACACATTCACACGCTCCCACCCTCAAGCACAAACACTCACACGCTCACTCATAAACATGCTCTTTTTTTAGGAAGAAATTCTTATAAAGGAGAAAAACGCCTTTATACTTAATATCAATTAACCACTTTCCTGTCATTTAATTTGGGAAAAACGATTCATTTTCAAACGGAGTTTTTATTTGTTTTTAATATAGTAAGGAAGAAACCGACGCACCTTGAAGTAGCCGAGCGGTGGCTAACAACGCTACTAGACGTATGAGTTGAAATTTGGACTCGTTTCAGGCAAAAAAGGGCATAAAAAGAACCAAGTTCAACGTATAAACAAATCTATATCGAGGCTTTTGAACGTTATGTTTTGGACGTGTTTATTCGTCCATGTCTGAAAAGAACATTTTCGGTAAAAAAAAAAACGTATAAACGCGTCTACGCTTGGAAAGGGGTGAAGTCCAACGTAGAGAAATCAAATTACACTATTACTGGACGAGGGAGCAATCACGCAAAAAAGCCAAAGCTAGGTTACAACTATACAAAATATGTAATGCGTATATAGAATCCATCGCTAAAGATGATGGGAAAATGCTCGTTCCCTTGTACTGCTCCAGAATATAACTGACTCCTCCTGGCATGCTATAGATTTACAAAAGTCAGATCAAAAATAAAATATTGATATGACTTTTGTTCAGGGTGGTCTGAATGTCTTGTCACCCCCTTACCAGAATAATAATGAGAACAATAGAAGAACAAGTATTAGGTTGGTGCAAAAATAATGACGTACTAATGTCGTTTTTTGACGTTAAAAATACGTTAAAAAACGACATTATTACGTCATTATTTTTTTGCACCAACCTAATAATACAGTCATACAAAGCATATTTACTGGATTCATTTTATTCACTTTCATTGACGCTGTAACATATTTAGAAGGTCTGTATGAAAACCTTCATTTCCGTGGCACAAAATTATGCAGCGCCATGTCCTGACTGATATTTTACGAAGCCGTGTTTCGTTCATTGATGCAAAGGCTCTCCGAACGGCGTTCTTCAACTGATGGGCATTTTGGTATCGTTTGGTATTTTTTATTAGTTTGGGAAGACTAAGAATCTGATCACCTTCAAGTAGCCGAGCAGCCGCTAACAACTCTACCAGACGTATGAGTTGACATCTGGACTCGTTTCAATCTAAGAAGGGCATAAAAAAAGAATCAAGTTCAACGTGTAGCTTGGCTTTTGAACGGTATGTTTCGGACGTGTTTATTCGTTCGTATCTGAAAAGAACACTTTCGGTAAAAACGTATAAACACGTCTACACTTGGAAAGGAGTTAAGTCGTTGATGTTCCAAGAGAAAAAAAAATCGTTATTTATAGCAAGTTGTATTTATTCGGATATAAGATAGCGGATACGGTGTAGCGAAACCAGTGAAAGCAAGAAAGTACAATTTGGTAATTACAGGCTTCCGTATATAGTTCGTTTCAGGTAGTAATTTCAATTTTTTTTCTTTCTTTTTTTGTCATTCTGAACAGATCCTTGAAAATAATCGTCTCTTGTAAACGAATATAATTATTAGGGGTTCAGAAGTACAATTTTATCGGAAAGTTAAAGAAAATTTCCCACTCACATTTAGATAAAACAGTGTGCTGTGTATCGTGATTTATTTCTTGTCAAGCGAGCTTTTCTGTTGTCTGTCTAGCGGGCTGATAATGAAAAGAGGGTCAAAGAAAGTACATTTTTCTTTACTAAAATTCATTATACATAAGGCCTACGAGACACTCCTTCTAGAGGGTTACTGTGTGGTATTGAATGTGTGTAAGAAAAGGCAAGAAGTGCTGTTCATGAGGTTTTGTAGGAAAGGTAAAGGTTAGCCCTAGACTTGAAGAAGTTGAGTCCCTCAAGGTAGAGGGTCATTGAATAAGGTCGTTGTGTAGACGTAAGAGGAGGAGGTAAGAAGTGCAGTTCATGAGGTTTTGTAGGAAAGAAAAAGGTTAACCTTAGACTTGAAGAGGTTAAGTTTGTATTGATCGGGAAAAACTTTAGGTTGGGCGTCTGTTCTACAATGCAGAAATCCTTTGAGTGATCTTATGTTTCTAGTCACTTTATCATCAGAATTTCTCAAAGGAACCAAGCATTTTTATTCGTTGGTTATATAGTTAAAAGCAAGAAATCCTTTTTTTTTAAGTTAGTTAATAGACAGCTTTCATCAAGGAAATGTAACACAGTTTACAGGCCAACACTCCACAAAAACAAACAAAAAAATTATTATTAGTTTGAGTCGGGCATAATTTCCGTCTTTTTGTATAGAATTTATTCTTCAAAAGGTTAAAGTACAATTATATTTTATACAATTTTATATTCACTATTATTTGTAACTTACGACCACATCAAATCGAAACATCGGTTTCTTTATTTAATTTTTTCCTTTTTTCCTTTATTTTCTTTTTCTTTGTTTGCTTTACTTTCTTTTCTCCTTTCTTCCTTCCTTTTTTTTTCTTTTTTTTTTCTTTACTTTCTTTTCTACTGTTTCCTTCTTTCTTTTATTTTCATTTACTTTGTTTGCTTTACTTTCTTTTCTACTTTCTTTTCTTGTATTTTCTTTTTCGGTTTTTTCTTTACTTTATTTTGTCTTTTCTTTATTTTCTTTTTCTTCACGTTCTTTTGTCTTTTTTTTTTCTATTTCCGTTCCTTTTTCTCGACTTTCTTTTGTCTGTTTTTACATTATTGTTTTCGTTTATATATTCTTTCTTTTAGCTTTCTTCTGCTTTCTTGAAGACTTACCCACTTGTCTTCCTCTGAATTCATCTTTCTTTCTTTCTTTCTTTCTTTCTTTCTTTCTGTCTGTCTGTCTTTCTTTCTTTCTTTCTTTCTTTCTTTCTTTCTTTTTTTCTAATCCCCCTGCATATCTTAATTTATATCTTAATATTATTTTCTTATAATATATATATATATATATATATATATATATATATATATATATATATATATATATATATATATATATATATATATATTATAAATTAACTAATTTAAAATATTAAATTAAAATCATTACTTCCATTTCATCTTCAAGCGAATATTCCAATATTCGCTTGAAGATGAACTGGAACTAAGGCTTTTAATTTAATTAAAAAATTAAATTTGAAGTTTTTAGCTTCGATTTTTGAAATGGTTATTACTGTTTACCGACGAAACCATATTTTAAATCAGTTAATTTTGCTATTTATGCTCTGTAAATTTACATTGAGCACTGTTTTGTAAAAATAAAAATAAAAAATATCAATAAGAACACCGAATTATATATCTTACTGTTCTTTCTTTAAATATATATACATACATACATACACACACACACACACACACACATATATATATATATATATATATATATATATATATATATATATATATATATATATATATATATATATATATAGTGTTAAATTTCACAGAATAATTCTGAGATAAGAAAAAGAAAAATTGGATGAAAAAGACAATAGGAAAATATTTCTTAGCCATTATGTGTCTATATATAACGTGATAAGCATAAACAAAAACACTAGAAAATATGACAAATTTAAAAAATAGTTGTAAATAAATATAAACTAAACAACCATACATATTGATGAAATTGATAATTGCGGAGAAACATAGCAGAAAGGAAAATAAAAAATATACTCTCTAATCATGAAATCATTTTTTTATAATATACAATAAAATAATTTATAGTACCTTTTTGACTGTACTAACACCTAATCTGTCAATTGATAAAATACATAATAAGCAAAAGAAAGTAAAAATATGACAAACTATCTTGAAGATTGTTGTACTAAAACAAATAAATAACAATGCAGAAAAACTGGAAATAATAATAATCAATAATTATATATATATATATATATATATATATATATATATATATATATAGTTAAATTCCCAGATCAATTCTGTGGACAAGACAGATTGGTATAAAATGACAATTGGAAAAATTTTATACCAATCTATATTTTATCTTGTCCATAGAATTGATCTGGGAATTTAACTATATTGTTGACATGTAAAAAAAAAATCTCTTATTATAAAGGTAATTTACATTAACCAGAAAAAAAAGGCTTTGACAGAAGCGTCAATCTTTTTAAATTTGGATTTTTTAATGTAACTATAACAAGAACATTAAGATTTCATTTTTGCCTTGAAAAAGTCGGAAGACGAAACGCGTCGGCAAAATCTAAAATCTTTTTTCCAATTGTCATTTTATACTATATATATATATATATATATATATATATATATATATATATATATATATATATATATATATATATATAGTGTGTGTGTGTGTATGTATGTATAAAACTATAATGATCAAAATATATATAATGAATTAAATAAAAATATTGAAATTGTGTATTAAATTATTTTATTACATTAAAGCAATATTTGCGGGGTTTTTTTTAACCTTAACCTTCGTTAATTGTAATGAGTTTAGTGAAAACTTCTTATTCCGCCTTTTTTTATAATTCTTTCGCCTCAAGCAAGGCGATAAGCCCAGTATGACTCAAGGCTTTAGCGAGGTAAAAGGACTACAAGAGAATATAATTCACAAATAACGAAAGAAGAATTTAAGTTTGTGAAGATTTTATGCTGAGGCTATTTCAAACAAATTACAGACTATACAGATCGCTGATTGTCTCCATTCTCCTATATGGATGTGAAACGTGGGTACTGTTGGTAGAAATAGAACGAAATGTCCAAGCGTTTTAGAACAAATTCATGGGAAAACTATCTTCTATTGGGAAAATAAATCTACTGAGTTTGTGCGGAAAAGGGTTCAAAGTTTTGTGGGCCATCAGAAAGCTCTTTTTGCCACTCTCAAACGAAGGAAAATGGCGTGGTTTGGACACGGTAAATGGCACATCAGATTGGGCAAGTGCATCATGCAAGGCACTGTTTAATGTGGACGAAGGAGAGGGACGCCAATGCAAAAATTGGTTAGACAATATCAAACAATGAACAGGTATGACTGTACCAGAATTGCTGATGGCTACCGTTGATAGACCGTTGTGGAGAAGATTAAATATGGCATTTGTATTCGGATACTCCTAGGATTATAAAAGTCAAGGAAATGATGATGATGATGATGATGATGATGATGATGAGGAGGAGGAGGAGGAGGAGGAGGAGGAGGAGGAGGAGGATACCACGGACCGAACATGTGAGCAGCGGCAATGTTTTGGAGAAAATGAAAACAAAAAGGAAACTTACACTTAAAATCAGGAAGAAGGAGCTGAAATTTCTGGGGCACATATTGAGGAATTGAGGGCTTGGAAAACCTGATACTCACAGGACAGATTGATGGAAAAAGAGACAGGGAAAGTAGTGCGAAAAATACTTGATGAGCTTGAGTAAATGGATGATGGAAATTGGGAGAATTAACAAAAAGACAAAAATTATTGAGAGCTACAAGACACAGGAAGATGTGAAGCGTCATGGTCGCCTACGTCTTGAAAGAATACGGCACGTAAAGAAGAAGAAGAAGAAGGTGGAAGTGGGGCGAGAAACTGTAAGAGAATCCATCGAGTGAGAAATGCAAGAAAAGGAACTATTAGAATAGAACATGCGGTTACATTCTTGCTAATTCAACAGTTAAAAAGATGAGATCTACTTGCCAATCTAATAGTACGTTTAAATTCATGCAGTTTAGGTACCAAGGAGTATAATTAAAACTGTCATGAATATGTTTATAGAAAAGAAAGCGGGAAAACACATCACGCTACTGGAAAAGTGACTGAAGTCGAAATGCCAGGTCAGGACCGATAAGTTTGCAGACCGTTCTTTGAATTTTGGCAAGAATCACGAGATATGCAACAGAAGCACCAAACCAGACCAGACCGGACCAGACCAAATATATATATATATATGTATGTGTGTGTGTGTGTGTGTGTGTGTGTGTGTGTGTGTGTGTGTGTGTGTAAAAATATATAGAAAATAGGAAAGAACTCGTTAGGTAAATAATGATGTCATCTTCGGCTTTAAATTTAGACACCCCAACCTTACCCTGACTTGACGTCTGTGAATGTTACTGAGATATTTATACAAATTATTAACCCTTACGCCCCTTTTCTTTAAACAATTGCTCTAGCCGTTACCATAGTAATCTTAATTTCAATAATGAATATGCTTATAAAACGCGTAAATTTCAGGAATAAGTTATTCCCAAAAAAAATTCGCTTGAAGATCGAACAGAGCTTAGTACTTTAATTCAATTTAATTCAAATAATTATATTGAAGTTTTCGGCTCTTGTTTTGAAACATGAGGACTCTTATGTAGCGTTGGAATAATATTTTTAAATAAATAATTATATATATATATATATATATATATATATATATATATATATATATAGGGAAAACATATATGATAAACTTGAATAAATTTGTCAAACCCACTGCCTCCGAGGGTACCGTCTACACAATTTTACTCACACGGCTTGGGTCAACCCGTGATATGATCTTACAGGCAATTTCTAAAAGTATCGCACCCGTCCAGACCGATATCGTCGGGAAGTTTCCTTCCTGGTGAATCGACCATAATGAGATTCGAACCCGAGTCTCATGGTCTCTATTCCCTCTCCCTCTCTCTCTCTCTCTCTCTCTCTCTCTGTTGTGGCATACCTACGGACAATAATTGACATCAATACAGTAGTAAATACTGTATGTTGGACTTCAGTCGGAGATTCGTCTCCAACTGTGCTAGTTAAACCCTCTGCTTCCGGGTAGAGAGGATCCTCAGACGAGGTTCTGTCGAAGGGCAGAGTCTCGTCTTGGGAAACAGCTACCCGATTCCGTTTTATACGGGGTTTACGGGGAATTTTGGGCCGAGCCTACGGTCTCGGATACCCCACATTAAATTCGGCTTTGTGCCACATATGACCGCGTGGGGCGGTTGATAGAAATCTTCCAGTTGGAGATTCATTGTGGAATTCACTTAACTCACTTGTAGCAGTTGACTACTACTTCTACGCGCCGATGGCGAATCTTATGTGTGTTGTTCTTGTCCTAAGTGTTATCGCTCATTACCAACATTCGTTTAATTATTCTATTCAGTAACCTTCCCTGGGTTACAGCACTCTCTCTCTCTCTCTCTCTTTCTCCTTCTCTCTTTATATATATATATATATATATATATATATATATATATATATATATATATATATATATATCTAGAGAGAGGGTATTGTAACCTAAGGAAGGTGTATGTATGTATGTATGTATATGTATATGAGAATATGTATATATATATATATATATATATATATATACATGTATATATATGGATATATGTGTATGTGTGTACATGGGAATATATATATACATGTGTGTATGTGGGTACACGCCTATATGTATGTATGTACGTGTATATGTTGTTATGTATGTGCGTATACGCATGTGTTTTTGAACATAGAAATATAGGTCCTTGCTAGATTAGATAATCGTTATATTTATTTTTTATATGTTTATATTTGATTTGTAACCTGTAGTCGATATTAATTTTGTCAAATTTTCTTAATTACACAGCAGCCCTTTCAGTAAATGCCCTTCACTTTTAGTCCCCTCGCCCCATCTCTCTCCCCCACCCCTTTTTCTTTTCCTCTCCCTCTCTCATCTTCTGATCTTTAAGATTAGATCGTCTATTGTGTGTGTATGTCATCACGAAATGTATCCTTTCCGGTTACATCTTTAATGTATTAGACATCTGACAACATTCATATTCCTCTCACTTAAACCGTCTTTACTTCACCTCTCTAAAACTTTTCTCTGTTAAGTTTTAATCTCCCACCTTCTCTCGTATGTTATCCCTCTCTATTGCTCTAACATTCGTCCCACACTCTGATACTTACACTCTCTCTAAATTCTATTTTTATTTACGGAGTTGTTTTTTCTGTTTTCTTTTTGAATTTGTAGGTCTGATGAATTGGATCATATTTACGATTCCAATGGAATAAATTATGACCATCTACATACATATATATATATATATATATACATATATATATATATATATATATATATATATATCTATATATATATATATATATATGTATATATATATATATGTGTGTGTGTGTATATATATATAGATATTCTGTCTATATTTCTGAGATGAGGTATCATGTACATTATTTACATTATTCGGACTATTGTCCAGATCTTTGTCGCCATATTTATCACAACGTTTCGGCCGTTGTACGCTCCGGCCTTCTTCAGGTGGTTGGTATGTCGAACTGAACCCTTTATTTCGCTCACTAGAACAGTCTACCCCAGTGAGCGAAATAAAGGGTTCAGTTCGATATTCCAACCACCTGAAGAAGGCCGGAGCGTACAACGGCCGAAACGTTGTGATAAATATGGCGACTAAGATGAGCACAATAATCCGAATAATATATACATATATATATATATATATATATATATATATATATATATATATACAGAGAGAGAGAGAGAGAGAGAGAGAGAGACAGTCAGACAGACAGACAGACAGACAGACGGGAGAGAGAGAAAGGTAACGCACAGTGACAGTAAAGTGACACAGGAAATCTGACTTACTTTTTGAATAGCCGTGATATATAAAACAACAGATTGAAAAGTCAGTCGATGCAACAATTCTGACTCATTCGAATTCTCCAGGGTCAGATTGAGCAAGAGGAAGAAAAAAAGCGAAGATGAAGTATTATGGCGTTCTTCATCCTTTATTCATTTTTCGCGTGTAAAGTTAATCCATGTTTTAGATAAACATGGACAGGAAACGAATAAGGAAGAGAGGAAGATGGAGGACGGGCAAAGATCAGTGGTATGCGATAATAGATAGTTTTCATTTTCAACACAGCTGGAATTTATAAGGGTGCAGCTGACTTAGCTTAAAGTATAGAAATATAGAAGCTCTCTTAAAATATAACAGCTCTCTATTATTCATCCTAAGGAAATGTTTTTCCTTCCTTCCAGCATAGCTGATGCTACCCTCCTGGACAGCAACTCAATATGTCTTCCTTGTCTCACTAACATGAAGTGGAGCTATTATATTGAAGCAATTGACAAGAAAATCGGTCCACTGTTTCTAGCCAGAATCTCTCTAGCACATATATAATTCGACCATTTGTCCATGCACCGAAAATTACTGTTATGATAAATTGTATACATAGCTGGCCACTTGTATTTGAGGATACCCGTCTACTAGGGCGGTTAGCCAATCCCTATTGCAGACGCTTGTTCAGGCACATTTTTGTTTATTCAACACCCACAGAGCCCACCTGTGGTTTATACTGCAGCTATGCTGAGTAGACTTTGGTTACAGTTTCTGGGAAAGAGCGCGTTATCTAGCGTGATCAACAATTTGAACAAGGCTATTACGCTGAAGCCCTCGGCCACGATGACTTGTGACTTCGTGCTAGCACAGTAAATTATGACACATTATCTATATGTTAACTCAATCAATTATGGTCAGAAGCCATGAGAGCCATATTATTATTAGTAGAAGTATTTGTAGTTATTATTATTAGTAGTAGTTTTTCCTTTGACTTCTGTTGTATATACATTTCCTAGGGGTCCCAACCAGAGACCTAAGATCAGAAATGGCTTCATAACATTTCCCACTGATCACTTTTTTAAAAAAAGAAAAACACATTTTACATAGATAAAGCTTTTCGTAATACGTGAGACGTACTTGGAAGTACATTTTTTTTTGTATTTCTGTAAGAGATTGGCTACCAGGAATTCTTTTAATGAGTCTGTCGGTACCTTTTCCAATCAATCCGAAGGCTCCAACTACGACTGGAATTATTATGACATTTTTGAGATTTCGCTTTCAAAGTACTTGTGTGACAATATAAAGTGTCACTGGTTGTAGATGAAAGAGTTAATGAGACAGTATTGTGAAACTGGTAGTATAAAATGGTTCATCTGAAAACCCTGTATCAGATTTGCAGAACTCGAAGGGCTAAGAAACATTAAGGTGAAAACAGGAATTAAAATTTGGAGCAAGAAAAATGTTTTTTCCTTTCTGATAACCAGAAAAGCAGAATGGAATGTTGGATTCAAAATATGATCTGAGAAATGTAAAATGTAAACTGCTTGTCAGTCGAAAATTGATATGATTCGTAGGCCGATAATGTAAACAATCTAAAAAAATATGGCTTTGTAAACATTCAAAGTGCGCAAGATTTTTAATCGACCATATCGAAAAGACGACAACAAAGGAAAGTCTTTGCTACCAAGGCATAGTGATCCAGACCTTATCAAAACAAGAAGATGTCTCGATTCTGTCATTTAGAATCTGGGCAGATTGACGTCAAGGACATAGGAAGAATTTATAAACATAAGTTTGCTATCGAAGAATTTATTGTTTTGAATAAGTGACCGATGGCGGGCTGCTTTGTTTGAAGGTCAGTGTTGGTTCTCCAAAATTGGAGAGATAATTAATGAATTGATATGAATATTAATAAATCTTGAGGTGCGGAAGAAATCGGGTGAAATGCATATAAACGGGCGCTAGGGCGATCTAAAAAGCAAAAGCCAGGAGAAAGCAGGCGAAGCCGTAGAAGCCTGGCGGAAAGCAGGAAGATGTCATGTGACCTACTGCCGAAAGAATTCCCAACCTTCTTTTTTTAAACTAGATCCAAATTTTAGAAAAAAAAAGACAGTGTCTCACGATAGAGATTTTAACGGGAAAGGTTAATTTTGTTGTATGAGGACTACATAAACCAAAGGAAAATGAAACTGGCATCCTATTTTTGTGCCATTTTTATTTTTACCAGCGGAAACATTCTTTGTCCTTTTGTAGCACGATTACGCCGTGGTTCGATCCAGCGCTCAAGTACGGACGAAATTCAATCTTGACTGCCCTGTGATCAAGGAACACAACGTGAGGCAGAAGCAGCTGAAGGAACGAAGCGGCAAGCAGATAAGCATCAGCTGACCAGCGCAGTACTGACCAGCGTGGGAAGAACCCAGGATCGAGCCGGGCTAACCGTGTTATACATTTACTTTGATAGTTTCTTTTTGAGATTTTCAAAGATTCATTAGTCTTCAAGGACTGCTATGTTAATAAGAAGGCATATTGTATTTTTGTAGTCTCTGATCACAATGTATGTGTGATTAGCTTTGACTGTCCTGTCTGTGTGTATAGCAAATTCTCATAAAATTGTTACAGGTCTTATGTTTTAACGTGGTCTGAGCGGTGTTCATACAAATTTCTTGCAGTTTCTTTTCGTACAAGTTTAGATACTGTTGATCATGTTTGCCGTAGTCTCTGAATATGGAATCCAGTGAAGTCCGTAATGTCTTCAATGTCAGAGGTTGTCAGTGTAGATTCGGAGAAAGTAGCGGCTGTTAATTCTTTAAGTCTTGGATATCAGGTTGGCAGATATTTTGGGAGAAAAAATAAAATGGCTGCATTTATACACGTCGCATTGAATATTTTGAGCTTTCTGATTGGTTAACTCTTCTAATGGTGAACTATAAAATGAGTCAGCTCATTAGTACATACATATCCAAAAAACTGTAACAGATATTGGCCCACTCTGTCATGCCGTGTTTTATATTCAGTGGGTGCCAATACAGTGCATCTCGATACAAGATGGTCAATTGTTTCTGGATATTTATCACAGAATCTGCATTTTGGTCCAACACAGTTTCTCAGTATGTGTGCTTGGTAATTTATATTTAGAAATTAGTCATGTGCAGCAAACCTGAAACCTTCGGTTTTGGATTTTAACCCTGCACTACCTATAACCGTTGATGGTTACAGGGTGTATCTACATCAGTTTGTTTGGTACGGGCAGATTATTGATCATGAAGAGGTTTATCTTGCTATCTTTTCTGCATCTGGTACACTGCATTTGCTTTAGTTTTTATCTTTACGTTCTTTTCAGTTGCAGTAGCTGTGGTTTATTTGCACTTCTTCGCCTACTTGAAATTCCGATTTAAAGTGTTTGCTTTCTTTTATGGCTGAATAAAATCTCTTGTTTCTTTCATGTTCTTTGACACAGAGCATCATCCAGGCTTTTGTTCTTTCCAGGCATGGGTGAAGACCGAAGTTTTGCGGTTTTGTAAGACAGTTCGAGTTGAACTAATCCCCTGCCGCCTTCGGATCTGGGCACTGGCAGATGATCAACACCAGCCTAGGGGTGATTCATGCGAAAGTGAGAAGCTTTATCGTTTTGACATCTATTCGCTTAATGCTAACTATGGTCCAATTAACCCTCTGAGCCCTGACCGCTGCTTTACCGGTGGTAGAGAAAAATGACGTAATGCCCAGCCAGCGGCTGAACAGTGGTAGAGAAAATTGATTTAATGCCCAGCTACCGGTTAAACGGTGGGTAAACACTTGTAAATATTTTTATATCTACCGTGAAACATTAATACCAATTATTGGCGAATTTTGACCTATGAGCTCAAGTAGAAGGGTTAAAATTGTTCAGGAACGTAGCGCTCAAAGAGTTAAGGATGTTGAAACTGCATTGCACTACAGGCACCGCAAAAGTGCTTGTGGCTGATATTCTGTTCCGCTAATTCAACTCAGAGGCGTCGGATTGTATTAGGTTGGTGCAAAAATAATGACGTAATAATGTCGTTTTTTGACGTATTTTTTTAACGTTAAAAACGACATTATTACGTCATTATTTTTGCACCAACCTAATAGTATTCTTTCTTACTTTCTTTTTCTTTTGGGTATGTTGTATTCCATAACCTTCGCTGACTCTTATAGGCTTCATCTTGTTCCAGTTACATACTCTTTGTGACAAAATCTAGATCTACTGAGTTTTTTTCTTTAATTCACCATTTGTTGAATGTTACTTTTGCACATCCGTAATCTATACCGATGTCATCACTGTAACATTTTAAACTATTGAGGATACCATTGTAAATATTGTCGTCTTTAGGAAAGAGTTTTATATCGTCCATGTAAAATAATTGATTAAATACTTTCTTTTTTACATTGTATCCAAATATATTACTATTTAGTTCATTCGAAAGGCGGATTAAGAAACAATCAGAACAAAAGTGGTGACAAGGAATCTCAAAGACTCCTCATCGGATATTCAAAGAATTAGAAAGTGGCAGTAGTTTAGATGTGATTTAGGTATAATATCATATTCCACAGTTCTGTGCTATATTTAAAGAAATTTTCTATCTAGCAGAATAATTTGTACATTTTCAAAGCTTTAACGATCCAAGAGTGTGGAACACTGCCAAATGCTTTACAGTAATCAATCTAAACAGTGGTTAGATTTCTTCCTTCTTTTTCCTTCAATTTTCCAGGATCATGGTATTTATTAGTAGCTAAACTTTGTAACCATATGAAAGTCTTCGAAATCCCATCTGCCCCCGTGGAAAAAATATTCTTTGCATCGAGAAAAGAGTAAGTTCGTCAGGACAGACGTAATAAATTTATATGTGATAGACAGACATGCTAGTAGCCTATAAGTTTTTTGATCATTTGTTTCATCCATTTTTGGTAGGAGAGATGTAACACCTTCAGAGATCCATTCCGGAATTTCAATGGGGCTAGTAATTAACATTGATAATTCTTGCGCATGAGTTTTGCGAATTACTTACAGATGACAGAACCAAATATTTGTCTATAAAATCATTTCCTGCGGATTTCTATATTTGGGATGAGCTTATCTGACATTATTCTTGGTTATATTTCTCCTCACCTCAACCCCATAGAAAACTTATGGAACATTATAAAGTACAGGCTCTAGAGAAAGCAGTTGAGCAACATGCTCCATAAGTTTTCATAAAATCATCACTGTAACATTTTACACTATTGAGGATATCATTGTAATTATTGTCGTCTTTAGGAAAGAGTTTTATATCGTCCATGTAAAATAATTGATTAAATACTTTCTTTTCTACATTGTATCCAAATATATTACTATTTAGTTCATTCGAAAGGCGGATTAAGGAACAATCAGAACAAAAGTGGCGACAAGGAATCTCATTCAAAGACTCCTCATCGGATATTCAAAGAATTAGAAAGTGGCAGTAGCTTAGATGCGATTTAGGTAAAATATAATTTTCCACAGTTCTGGGCTATATTTAAATAAGTTTTCAATCTAGGAGGATACTTTATACATTTTCAAACCTTTAACGATCCAAGAGTGTGGAACACTGTCAAATGCTTTACGGTAATCAAAACAGTTGTTAGATGTCTTTCTTTTTTTTTCCTGCAATTTTTCAGGATCATGTAATTTATTAGTAGTTTATTAATATCAGCTATGGTCCAATTAAGAAGGTTTAAAAAAGTATTGCAACACAGGGACAGCTCAAATGTTTATGGTTGATATTCTGTTTTTTGAACTCAACTCTGTATTTAATGCCAGGCGCACACGCCTGTAGTACTCTTTTCCTACTGTCTCCTTCATTTGGTTATATTCCATCTCCTTCGTTGACGCCTAGGTATTTATAGGCTTATTCTTGTCCCAGTTCCCTAATCTTTGTGACAAAATCTATATCAATTAGTCGTCCTGAGAATGACGATAAATTACATCCGCGTCCTGGGTAAGACAATAAACTACATCCAGCAGCAAAGCCACTGATAAGGAGGGTTTTAGGAGCGTGGAACCATCTCTTAATTGCTGTTGTTCCCAGGTCCACGCTGACCCGCGGTAGTAGCACCTGTTAAGGCCTCAGCTATGGGCAAATAGTTAAACCCCATACTGGGACCAAAACGTGTAAAAATAGGTTTTAATACCAGCAATACATTTTTGCAACAAAAAAAAAAAAAGAAAAATTATTACCAGCAATAAAATTTCGAAGTTATAATTATACCAAGATTAAATTATTACCAGCAATACTTTTTTGGAAAAAAAGTACTACCAGTAATAAATTTTTGAAAAAAAGAAATATTACCAGCAATAAAACTCTTGTTGGCATTAAATAAAGGTTGATATACCGTAAAATAGACTAAACCAAAAACCAAGCCAAACTATATCTATTGAGGGTGTTTTTGTAATTCTCCCTTTTTTGAATGTTACTTTTGCACCTTTATCTAATCTGAAATCCATACCTATTTCATCACCGAAACATTCTACTGCCTTGAGGATATCCTTCAACTCATTGTCGTCTTTTGCAAACAGTTTGATATCATCCATGCAGAATAAGTGATTAAACACATCCTTTTTTTAAAAATTTGCATCCATAGTTATTGCTGTTTAGTTCATGTGTAAGGGGTATTAAAGACAGACAGAAGAAAAATGGCTACAGAGAGTCTCCTTCAATGATTCCTCGTCGGGTATTCAAGCAATTGGAAGTAGCTGTACCTTGGGTGTGATAAAGGTATAATCAGGTTTTCCACAGTTGCATGCTATATTCAAGGAAATTTACTGACTCCGAGGGGAGTGTACATTTCCAAAGTCTTAAGGATCCAAGAATGTGGAATACTATCAAAGGCATTACGGTAATCTATCAAAGCTATGCTGAGATTTCTACATTTTTTTTCTTGCAATTTTCCAAAAATTCTTTATTAGGAGTTGATATTTGTAACCATATGAACTTCGTCAACATCACTTCTGTACAAGGTAAAGAATGCTGTTTTCATTGAGAAAAGCGTAAGTAATTATTATTATTATTATTATTATTATTATTATTACTTTTTTAATTTATTGCGAACCAACTTGCCAAAACGTCAACGGTAGTAATTTGATATTTCACACTGCATTTCGATTATTGATCACCTGATCAATCGATAACGTTTTCTGTGTTAGTCCAATTCGAAGCTTTTGGGAGCGTGTTTGTGGGCAAGCGTATTTCTGGGAGAAATATGGATACAGAATTGCGAAGACCGCGTAACAGGATGGGAAAATAGAAATGGGAGATTTTCCTGTTGTTTTAATTTCTAGGAATGAGGAATCAGGATTATTCCATGGATTATTCTTTATATGTCAGGTTTAAAATCTCAGAATGATAGACAATGCAAAAGAGTCTCCAAAAGTGTATCCGCAAAAACGAAGAGGAAGATATAAGTTCGAATGGCATATGGAAGAATTATCAATAAGCTGAGACAAA
The DNA here is from genome assembly GCA_963932145.1 of Acanthosepion lycidas. Taxonomy (NCBI): domain Eukaryota; kingdom Metazoa; phylum Mollusca; class Cephalopoda; order Sepiida; family Sepiidae; genus Acanthosepion; species Acanthosepion lycidas. The sequence continues at coordinate 40,175,071 of OZ010603.1, forward strand.
AAAAAAAACACCTACAGATGAAAAACAACAAATAAGTTAAAACCTTGACAAGTCTTATTAGCTAGGGGTAACCGTGAAAATTTCATGGCCTTCATGTTTGAATTATGTTTTCTTTGTTTTCTTTCTCCATCTGAAATCGAACAGCGTCTCTGCTATGTCTTTTTCATATTTCCACACAATGAAAACGAAAGTGCCTATTATTTATGAGATATTAGCAGGGTATTTTATTCTTTTTTTTTTCTCACTGAAACCAAACAGCGTCTCTAGTATGTCTTGTCCGTTTTTCCTCGCAATCAAACAGAACAGTCCATTATTAATGGAGTATTGGCAAGGCATTTCTTTCTTCTTCTCAATGAAGTCGAATAGAATCTCTGATATGTTTTTTCCGTCTTTCCCCGTGATGAAAACAGAAGGTTCCATTATTTAGGAGGCGTTGGCATGGCCTCACATAAGTGTTAATAAAAAGCAGACAATGAACATTATAATAAGCTTGTTAACTTTAATTTCTCTAATTATTTTTACTGTTTGTGTCTAACAGTAATAATCATAAATTTCAGTCTGAACACACCTGTGGAAGACCGGAGAGCAAAACACCTGAAAACTTGTGACAACAACAACAAAGATGAGAACAATAGTCCGAATATAAATAGTGTAAATAATAACCTTAAACTGTCTGAATTTTTTTAGATAAAGCATTGTGAATTATTCATTATTTACTAGTATGTACTTCAGCTTAATTCTCTTATATTTACAACTAGTAGTAATAGCCTTGATAGAATTCTGAATATAGAGAATTATCAATGAAAGTAAATTTTCAGTGGTGTTTCTTTCATCTTCTTTCCCTTGATTTTATATCATGTAGTCTTTGGTAAGACTTGGCCTGTTCCTTTTCTTCACAACCATACAATCCAATACGCGAACTATGCATTGGCGGTGCCAAAGTCAAACAAGTACAAAAATTTAAATACCTAGGAAGTGTTTTAACAGTATGCGACACCGAAACCTGTAGATGTATTAGAATATCGAAAGATCCCTACCTGAAGCTAAGCAAAGTATTAAGAAAAAGGAGAATTTCGTTAGAAACAAAGAAAAGAGGAACTGTTATATAATATCCCTTCCATTAAAGGATGGACAAAAATACAAAGATAGGGATATTCGCCTTAATGTTCCATGTAAAAATTTGTCTAAAACCTTCAAACATTAGAAAGGCTGCAGAAGATCTGTGATTCTAAATATACAAAGATGAGGATATTGGTCTTAATGTTTTATGAAATAATTAAGATACGTTATACCCAAACTTCAAACTTATCGCATCAATCTTGTCTGTTTAGAATTGCAGATCAAATAATTTTTTGATTTTTGAGTCGAAGTCGGCAGCCCATCAATAAATAATCAGATAAGGAGAAGAAAGAAGACCCTTAAATATTTATGATTGTAATGGCAACATTGCAGATGTTAAATGAACAGTTCTTCATGATGGTGTTCCTAATGGCAATGACGATGACTCTAGTGGCCGATGCGATAGTTCAGTTAATTTCTGAAGAGAAATTGAAAGAGGGTGTTTAAATGTAGACAATATTTAAAAAATATATATCTATTTCCGGTTCATTTATTAGTCGACGTTATCCATCGCAACAACAAAAAAAAAAAAGAAAAAAAAAAAAAAAGCCAATATTTGCTTTTCATAAAAATAAAAATGCTTCCCCAAAACTTCGTCTCCTTCTGCTAGTCCTTAAATTCCTTCCGGAGACACCAGATAGATACACAGCTTTCTTTTATGCAGATCCCTTCACACATCTATCAATCAATTAATGTCCGAAAATTGCGACCACGTGCATGTCCCCTCAGGCACTGACATCTTCATCAAGGCTCCTCTCACCAAAAATCATTCCCAGACCCCGCCCCTCTACCCATGAAAGTTGGCATCCATTTCATCGGCCCTTTACCATGGCGATTTTCTTCCAATTCATCAATTCCCGCCAACTACCACCATCAACACTATCAAGCCGTCCAAGTTTATCCCTCCTTTTCACTTGCCTAGCCCTGTCTCGTTTCCCACATGAACTAAGTATGCTTCTCCTCTTTCTTATAAATATGCATTTTTTTCTGGAAAAGTCGCGTGCACTAGAAACTCAACTCATAAAGGAAAGCTTTTTCTTTTCTTTAGAGATGAGCTGACTCCGTGCTAACGACAAGCTTTCACCTTAGCATCTTACCCAACCATTTCTTCCCGTAAGACCACTGAACAGATTGCTCTGTCATCGAATGTCTCTCATTTTCGCTTCACTTTGGAACTGTCTCATTGTCCTAATTTTCTTTATTTCGGTTTTTCTTTCTTTCTTTCTGTCTTTCTTTCTTTCTTTCTTTCTTTCTTTCTTTGATTTCTGCGATTACCGCAGTTTTCATTGGTTCTTTCTTTGTCTTCTAAACAGTTTTCTTTTGTTATTAGGTTGGTGCAAAAATAACGTTGCTTTCTCACATACGTTACCATGTGAGAAAACGACATTATTTTTGCACCAACCTAATATATTGTTTACGTACGTACTTTCTTTCTTTCTTTCTTTCTTTCTTTCTTTCTTCTAGTTCGTGAGTTTAATTGGTTGGTTCTTTCTTTCTCTTTTAGGCCTTTTTCGTTTATGGCAATGTTTGTTTTCTTTTTCGTTCTTTCTTTCTTTCTTTCTGTTCATTATTTCCATTGATTGTTTTTTTACTCTTTCTTTCTTTTCTAGGTCGTTTTCGTTTATTGTATTCTTTCTTACTTTCTTTCTTTCTTTTTATAAGCCACCGGCTCTTGCCATTTTACTGCCCCCGGCTCACATTTTTGCCCTAAGCCTTCCACTCGTGCTACCAATTGATTTCTTTTCCAAACTGTTTCAAACGTTTCTTCGAATCTTGCAATTTGGTCTGCTATAAAGCTGACCAATATTACACAAGGTTCAGGGAGCGGTTAGGTCACCCGGCTATGGGATTGGGTTTAAAGTATCAGATTTCTTCAATATAAAATTCCCGATCTTATTTAGTAATACACACATACACCACACACACACAAACACATACATAAACACACAAATATATGTGTGTGCGTATGTGTTTGTATATATACATATTTTTTGAGATCAGAAATACAAATCATTTATCCATTTTCAAGATACCTATTTTCATCGGAAATAAAAAAAAACATTATCCAACATACGCATACATGCACACGGACACATACATACATACATGTGTGTGTGTGTATATATATATATATATATATATATATATACAAACTTCAAACACATTAATATATACAGACTTATATACACATGCATATATATATACATATATACAAAAGCATTTAGACAAGTATAGATATATACATGCACATATATTTATACATACATATTGATGAATATTTCTATATACATACGAACATACGTATGCATATATCTATGCATGTATATCCACACATACATAATTATATACACATTCATATATATATATATATATATATATATATATATATATATATATATAATCGGACGTATATATATATATATATGCATATATACACGTGTATATGTATACAAGAATAGATATATATGCATATATAAATACATATATCTCTGTATGTATATATATATATATACATATATATGTTAAGGCATTTTAAATCAATATATTTTAAATATATATATATATATAAAAATATATATATTTAAATAAAAATATTAATAAATATTAATGTATTTATCAAATATATAAAATATTATTGAATATATTATTAATATTTATTAATTAATATTTAATTTAATTTATTAAATATTTAATATTAATAATAGTAATATTAAATAGAGTGTAACCCGGATATAAGAGAGTTGTCGGGACCGGAGAAGAGGTCTCTTATATCAGGGTCTATCTTATATCTGGATTTCTCTTATATCCGGGTTTCTCTTATATCCGGGTTTGGTCTAATTTATATGCTTACATAAAAATGTCTTAAAATAATTGTCGGACTTTGTCCATTTCATAATATACATACATACATACATACATACATACATATATATATATATATATATATATATATATATATATATATATATATATATATGCATGCATTTATATGATCAAATATGAATAAACGCGCATATATCTATACGTACAGTTATATACGCATTCATGCATACATACATATATACAGTCAATCTGAAGTTATGAAAATAACATAAATCTCGGTGTTTCGAATTTGTCATGAATATTTTTGTTAACATTTAAACTGAAGCCGTGACGCCAGGTGAGGACCCCAAAAATTGCATATTATTTGGATTTTATCTAGAATCGCTAAATATATAGCAGGAGCATCGGGCCATCCATATGTGGCGGTAATATTCCAAGCACGGTCGAAAGGTTTACTTATGAATATGTTCTGGAGTGAAATCTATTAGGGAACCTATATTTAAAACAAATACAAAAAATTAACTGATTCATTACTTTTTTACGGCTTATCAATCGTTTTCAGATGATTTACGGCTAGAAAATATTTTTACATCGTAAGAAATTTATTGCGGGGCTATAATAATGATTTAGTGATACAATTCTTAGTCTTTCTCTCTCTCTCTCTCTCTCTCTCTCTCTCACACACACACACACACACAGACGGGATGTAGCGAGCCTCTTACTACTTAAAGTTAAGGGTGTTTCATTAAGACGGATCAAAGTCAGCAGTAAATAAATCAGTGTTATTGGTGAAAATTTATTTATTTCTCTATTGGATCATGTTATTTAAGTCATGGCAATTATGTGTGAAAAATAATATCACCCAAATGTCCGCCAAATCTGAAAGAAAAAGAAAAAAAAATATTTAGACGCTTACACTTAATTCATATTTAAAATCACTCCAACTTATTGGAACACCCTTTATATCGCAGCTTACATGGAAAGTTCTCGAACAAACTACGGTCTTTGGTTCCGCCAGTCCTAACATTCGCGGCTAGGACTCGCTATGCCATTTACATTGTAGCAAACAATCTACATTCCCTTCGAATGCCATCGGCGCGAAGAAAGTTCCGCTCGAATAGCCTCTTCTCACGAACCACCGCTCTGTTGATCTGACTACCAAGAGGATGTTTTCCGGAACACTACAACCATAACCTAGTCAAGTCTAGAGTTATCTTCCCCGTATAAACTATCCCTTAACGTGACCCTCTACCTCAAGTGGTTCCTGGGGCTTGTACAAGGTGACCCTCAACGTAAAAATATTTAAATTTATTAACTTAAAAAAAGTATTATATATATATATATATATATATATATATATATATATATATATATGCAATGTAGTTGGCCCTGATCTGGCATCTCGTTTACACTCGCTCTCTCAGAGACGTGTCGTCGCCTCCCTCTGTCTTTTCTAAAATACTTTCACGACAACTGCTACTTTCGCTAGTTCCCAAACAGCATGAGTTTAAACGTGCCACTAGTTCGGCATCTCAGTCCCACCCTTTCACTGTCGAAACGGTTAAATGTAGCTGTCTATTCTAATCCAATAGATTCATATCACGCACTTCCCATCAGTGGAACTCCCTTCCTCTCAGTTGCTTCCCTGATAGCTATAATCTTCAATTATTCAAATGTAATGTCAATCGACATATCCAGACTCTTTGATCTATTCCCCATCTTTCCTCTTTCATACCGCTTTAGATTTGCTCCCCCACTCTCTGTAGACCCTTGCGTGCTAGTGACACTCCCACCTTGCTTGGGGTGAAATATATATATATATATATATATATATATATATATATATATATATATATATATATATATACAGACAAACACATATTTTGTTTTTTTACTAAAGGACGAAATGTGTCACAAGATAATTTTTTCCACTGTGTCACACCATTTTCTCCAATATTTTTATTGATAGATAAAAATATATATCATTTTCAAACCTGTACTGTAAAGGTGATTTTTGTCACGCATGAAAACTGTCTACAATTCCACTATATTATTCTAATATATGAGGGTATATCGAAAGTATGTTTGCTTTTAGTTTTGATTTTTGTTTTATTTTTAAATATTTTTTATTTATTTTATTTTTTCTATTTTTACAATATTTTTTACAATATTTTACAATATTTTGTTTTGTTTTTATTATTCTAATATAGGAGGGTGTGTCGAAAGTATTTTTGACGTTTTTTATGACATTTTGTCCGAAGCTTAATTCGTGTACGCATCTTAAGACTCGACACGATGCCAATATAGTAAGTAATCCTTATATCCTTACAGAATTGGTTGGTTAGTTGGCACGTACGTTACGACTTGTCAATACCTCCTAAATAATGCACTTCCGATTGAACCGCGAAAAAAGAAGGAAAAGATATATCAGAAACGCTGTTTGCTTATAATGAATGAATGAAAGAAAGAAAAAAGAAGCGTGAGAGGATAAATATGGCGATCTATTTTACAAATGCCAGAGTCAAATAGAAAACCCTGTCAATTTAAACTATTTTCAATTTTATCCTCTTACTTCTATAAGTAATGATCTTCATTTTTATATATGATTCTAAACCTTGTTAAGTTTGTTACACGCATCCCATGAAAGAGCTCAGCGGATGTTGAAGTCTTTTTGGGAATCGATCATGATAGATTCAAAGTATTTGAAGTCATCAACTCTTTTCATGGATGTATTATTGAGTTACTTCAACTCGAATGGTTCAGGGAAGGTTATAATATATTCTGTCTTACATTAAAATCGACACCTATCGGGTTCGATGCTTGCTCGAGTGATTGCAGCAAGAATTCTGCACCCTTGATACATTGAGAAATCAATGCAAGATCATTGGCAAAGTCAAGATCAGTCAGATATTGCGGATGGTACCGACTATTCTGGTAATCCCATGCAACACTTAACACAATTTACAGAGAACTGAGACTAGTATCTCTTAAGTTCAAACAAAAACGATTACAGTTTACCGGCCACTGCTTCCAAACGAACAGGCAAATCCTCTCATCATTACTCCTTCAGGAAGTGCCTCCTCACGAAAATTGCCTTTCCATAGCTCCAGACTCAGGGTTAGATATTGGGGAACTGGGGACAGTAATACAGGACAGAACAGTGTAGAAAGGGATTGCCAATGAAGTTCCGACAAAACATAAGGAGGTCGAAGGATGATGAGGATGATGATGATGTATGATTCTTATTGCAATAATTTTTTTAAAGCTGTTAAGCTCAAATATTTAACGAGGCAATGGCGGGGTATTCAAGCAGAAAACCGTAAATTTTTCACGCTGCTACTAGTAATAAATTAAAATACTTAATACCTGGGCGTTCTAACTATGGTTGGCAATCAATTTAGGAGAAGGACAACTCTGAATTCAAATTTTCCTGGGTATTTCTACTTAATGATATCCTCCTATTTTCGTTTTTTACAGACTTTTAATCCACATCATCATGCTCACATCTAAAGACTAAAACCAGTACAATAAAATATTATTACTATTTTTATATATTAGAATATATCAAGATTTTTGGTTATGTGTACATCTTTACTACAAATTTGTACTATGATTTCACTATTATTATTATTATTATTATTATTATTATTATTATTATTATTATTTCCTTGGATTTCTGTTGTATACACATTTCCTTCCGGGTCCCAACCAGTGATCTAAAGTCAGAAATGGCTTCATGACATTTTCCTATGATTATTTTTTGTACCCCCCCCCTAAAAACACACTTTTACATAAATAACAAGTACAATGTGCGATCTGTACTTGTGAGTACTATTTATTGTATTTCCTTAAGGTTTGAGCTAAAAGGAATCCCTTCAATGAGTCTATCGGAACCTTTTCCAATCAATCTGAGGGCTCCAACTACAATTAGAATTATTGATGTCCTCATGTGCCACGTTTTTTTTCTTTTTTCTTTTAGGTTTTCACTTCAAGATTCTTGTATTTTGATAGTATTTTGAAGAACTTTAACGCTACATTACACTCTACAGGGACTGGCCATGTCAATAAGAAAATATTCTGTTCTTGTGGTCTTTGGTCACACGATCTCTAAGCAATTAGCTTTGATTACTCTGTTTGTGAGTATTGTAAAGTTCCATAAACTTGTTAAAGGTCCTACCTCATTATTATTATTATTATTATTATTATTATTATTATTATTATTATTATTATTGCTGTTGTTATTGTTATTATTTTTTTAGTTTGCTTCTTTGTTTTACATGTTGCCTCCAAATTACGAACTGATACTTTAAGAGACTTCAAATCAGCTGTTCATAAAGGTTTGTACTGTTGGGCTGATATGTAGCTGACATAGTCTAAACTTTATGAGGCTGTACGAATATGTATATTATTTTAAACTTTCATTAAAATGTGTATATGTACACAGGGATAAAATAAATGTAGAGTTCAAATATATAATCAGATTAAGTGGAGAGTCTGAAAACTAGAAATTATGCCAAAGGTATAAAATTCAGAAAACTCACAGAAGAATCTTCAAAATGTGAAGGAGAAATTATTCAAAGACTGTAGAATTGTGTAAATATATGAGAATGGGCAGGCAAATTCCAGTAGTATAGTTTCATAACTTGTTACAGTAATAAAACGAAGTACCCATGAACACAATCGTTTTGTATTTCAGCCCAACTTGCTTTTTCCATAATTTTCTATATTGTTATTATTATTATTGCAACACTAAGAGAAAATGATTTAAGAAAAGATACAGTGTTTAACAATATTTCAATAGTATGTCCATCTTCTTTAAATTATATTTAAAAATTGCATTAAAAGTAAAATATATATATATATATATATATATATATATATATATATATATATATATAAAATTCCAGTCTTTGTAGAGATGTCGCTTATCTTGAAAGACTCGGTTATAAGGGTAATCTACATGATAAAGCGAATGAAAAACAACCAGCGTGTATGGAATGCAACCGAATTGTGAGTAACATTATGGGGACGTGCCATTGAAACTTTCCGTTTGTTGATTAGTTAGTCACAGGGATTAATCAAACAGTTTAGTATAAATCTTATGGAACCCTATTGTCATATTCTTCACCCACTACGCCATCGGTGAAGGATGTTAGTAGCTTGTATATATATATATATATATATATATATATATATATATATATATATATATATATATATATATATATATTATCTTCGTGCGTTTTAAGGGTTGAAAGGTCGGGAAATTTTGAATATTTTTTCAGAATGTGCACATTCAGATGGTCATCAAAATTACAGTCGTTTGTCATAAAATGTTTCGTGGCTTCTGTTGTCACATTGTTATGTCGGATATCATTCCTGTGACCATTAAATCTTCTTCTTGTTCTTCTTGTTCTTCTTCTGTTATAATTTTGCTTGTCCCTCCCTTTGTTAGTTCGCACGACATTTATACCCCGTCAGTACCTCATGAATTTCACGATTTGATCGTGTGGAAAGAGGTGAAAAGACATCACTTGGTTTAAGTGAGAAAATGAAAGAAATAAGAAAGAAAGAAGATAGAAGTGGAGGGAGAATCAGATGAAGCTGATAATAACAGATGTCAAGCTATGATCCCATCCAAAAGGCCGAGAAACGATAACGACCACGAAAATGCGACATTTTTCTGTCGCACAGTGTCAAGTCAAAGAAAAAGATACAATTTCAGTAACTATCGTGTATTCGTTTTTATTTTGACAAAAAATAAGCACTTAACTATAAAAAAAATTATCATATTTTGTTTTAGTCAATAAAATCACCACTGGCGTTAAGAAGAGCTTTGCAATTTTTTTACAAAATTTGAAAAAAAAGGTAGGTGGCAGCCCTTTCAAAGCACTCTTCAAGCGATGAAAAAGCTTACTCTCACTCTTTGGGTATTCTCTTCGAACTCACCAATTTAATTAATCCCAAACTAATTCAATGGGAGGAAGGTCAACAAAACTGAGGGGTGCAAGTCATTTCATAAACTGACTCGAGTTAATTTTGACATAATTTAGAAAAGTGTGTTGGATCGTTGTAGTGTTGAAAGATACATTTACTAGTTATGTGTAAACCAAATGGGATTGCATGTCTTTGCAAAAACCAATTATATTGTTATTTTACATGACATCCTTGACCTGAATGAAATCTTCCGCTCTTTTGGTAATCATAAAAACTCTACTGACAGGATAATGTTAAAAAATAACATTTTTTGCCACTCAACATATTTATAATTTAGCAAAAGTTATTGTGGACAGCCGAATTTAAAATTGGTAATAAAAGGGACCTGTAGAAAGATTGAAAAATAAAAGTAAATACAATGTAGTTACTGATACGTTTTTATATTTTATTTAAAATAATACAAAAATATGACATTTTAAACTGTTATTTTTAAATGAATGGACCCTCAATTTTTGACTGTAGTATATATATATATATATATATATATATATATATATATATATATATATATATACACTGCGTGCCAAATTATTATCGAGATAATTTTTTTCTAATATTTCAAAAACCGTCCAATCAATTCACACAAAATTTTCACACAATGTTAGCAACAGGGATCTGCGTAATCACTGTTTCGTACTGATCTGCGCAATGTAAACAAACTGGCGCCATATTTGTTATCAGCACGGTGATTTGAGCATGCCAAATTATTAGAAAGGTTTAGTAAAATTCCCAGAATTGAGCAAACAAAACGTTTATTAATGTTGAAGGTGAATGTTTATGATAAAAAAGCCAATAAATAAGATAATCAAGCAAATAATAACAGATACAAACAAAGGCACAGTTTTAAACAAATTAATATGAATTGTGCTTTCCCTGTTCTGAAATTACTTGAAAAAGTCGACTTTTTTATTGTAGGATGTTATCTGCTGTAATACCGCGAGATTTTTTAAGAATTGCTTTCCACAACACAGCGTTGCTCCTGAATTGTCATACGTTGGCGTACAGTCTTCGCTTCATGATGCTCCAAAGGTTTTAGATTGGGTTCAAATCCGGAGAATTTGCTGACCACTTCATTTTTCGAGGTCCATCGAAGCCTAACTGTTTCAAATATTCAGTAGTCTTGTGAGCAGCGTGTGAGGGGTCATTATCTTGCAGAAAAACAATGACCCTTCTGAAGGCAACTCTTTGCCTTTTCATCCACGGTTCAAGATGCTCCTTCATAAACGCTATGTATGCATCATCAGTCATTTTGACGCCATCTGGTACTCTCCATGGACCCACTAACATGTTTCCAATAATACCATCCCAGATCATTATGCCTTCACCGCCTTGTTGGCGTCTCAAACGCTGATGGCGATTCTGTCCGTTCATTGCCCAGCCTTTGCACCAACTATCTGGCCCATCAAGTGTTGCTCGAGTTTCGTCTGGGAACAAAACTTTAGAGAAGTCAATCTTCATATTGTTCTCGGCCCATTTCAATCGATTTTGAATGTGATTTCTCGTCAACGGAGGCTTCGATACAGGTTTGACTGTTGTTGCTATTTCCCTCAGATACCGACACCGTACACAGTAGCATCCCCAATACGACTGAAAACCTCTTGAGTGGCAAGTCCTGGGTTCTTCGTGGCCTCTCGTTTAAGTCGTGACATGAGACGACATGAAATAATCCTCGGCTTGCCTTTATATGCGCTTTTGCGTACTTGTGTAGGGTCGGCGGTGAATTTTTCACTGTTTGATAACACTTCTTTAGCATTTTAAAAATTTCTAGTGTAGATTTACCTTCTGAGAGTTCTGAGGTAAAAGTTTCCTTTTCAGCATCACTTAAACTGCTTTTACGACCCATCTTTTCACTAAAATCTTATACTTTTCTAATAATTTGGCACGATCAAATAACCGTGCTGGTAACAAATATGGCGCCAGTTTGTTTACATTGCGCAGATCAATACGAAGATTTCAGCGATTACGCAGATCAGTGTTGCCAACATTGTGTGAAAATTTTGTGAGAATTGGTTTGACGGTTTTTGAAATATTAGAGAAAAGATTATCTCGATAATAATTTGGCATGCAGTGTATATATGATCCTGAGTTTGTCTGGCGATCGCAAGGGCGTGAAACCCAGGGTCACTAACTCAAATCAATACCACTAAATATGTTAGCTCTATCATTGATATGAGCACTTTCCAAAAAGTACCGCACATATATAATATATAAATAATATATATAATAAATATATATTATAAATTAATTGATTTAAAATATGGTTTTTCCGCTAAACATTAGTTCCATTTCATCCTCAAGCGAATTTTGGAGTAACTTTTAAAATTACTGGGTTTTAAAGACACAGCTTAAATCATAATTCACGTTTCCAAGGTTACAGATTAATTCACTTCTACTAGACAGGGGTGTTTGCGTGTTCTTTATGACTATATTTTGATGTATCCGTTATTAGCTACGTTTTGTTAGGGGGTAGGGATGTATTCTTCAATGAAATTACAAAATTAAATTCGAACCTTCCATTTTTGAAACATGGTTAGAACTGTGTAGCTTTACATTAATGCTTTGTAAATTTACATTGAGCACTATTTTGTAAAAATAATAATATCTATAAGAACACCGGATTATATATCTTACTGTTCTTTCTTTTTATTTATATATACATATATATATATAATTGAATATATATATAATTAATTAAGTGTTTTAAATGTCTAATTTGTTTTCATATTTTTTTTTTATTTTTCAGAAATAATAGATCACAAGACCTCACACCCTTGCATTTTTTTTTCTCTGGGACCATTTGAAATCTGTTGTTTATTAGATGCACCTAAGAGATATTAAACAACTTAAAGAAAGATTGAAATCTGAAGGCAGTACTGTGACAGAGGAAACTCTCCGTGTTAATGAATTATGCAGGTGCGAAAACGACATTATTTTTGCACCAACATAATAACTAGTAAATAAAATTTTCATATGTAATTATGCCTTTAATGAAATACCACTCTGATCAGCGACTTTTCCTCATATATATATATATATATATATATATATATATATATATATATAAAGAGAGAGAGAGATGGAGGGAGGGAGAGATAGAGAGAGACAGACAGAGGTATTGGAAAACATCTTTCATCAACACGTCTATTATCACCAATCCCAGACCAAATCTAATGGTTTTATTACCACTTAGGTAGAAATTAACTTTTGCCAAAAGTCCCAAAATGAGATCAGGGCACACTATAAATACAGGAAACGAACAATGAAAAATTAAACGAACATAAGGTAAATTTATTCCATTAAAACTGATTTCTTTAATTTGCCTGAAGAAGGTCACGAGACCGGAATCACGTGTAGCAGAAATATGAAGAATAAAATATAATATATACATTAAAACAAATCCGCATTATAACCAAAAACGTTTGCGGTTTCTCTTTTTCTAATATATATATATATGTATATGCGTGTGTGTGTGTGTTTCATGTCATAAATCAATCACCTATATCGTACATACTACCACCTCCTTGTATAGACACCTCACATGTCACTTATCAGAGCAAAGTGCAATACAAAAGCATCTGTCGATCCACAATATACAAGATTCCTTAAGAAAAATTCTGGTTGAAAAGACTAAAATTCTATGTAAATCAAATTCCTGAAAGCGTCTCATTATAAGAGAGGTCCTGTCTAGAAAAACCTCTCCCTATCTATCAACCTCACTTTGTTTGACAATGGGAGTGTCGTGGTGAAAGTTTTTTGTTTTGTTTTTTTTTAATAAAAGATGCTCACTCAAATATCAGCGAAGGCTCGGAATAAATGCTACCAAAACATGAAAAGAAACTAATACCACCTAAATAACACTACCTTGAAAATGGCTAAAGCAGGTAAGAACACTGGAAAATCTAAATGGAAAAATTCTTTGTCCGTCATATTTAACGAAAGATGTTTAAGAGAAAGTTTGCTGCCCAACTGTCTATATTTCTGAGATAAGGTATTATGTACAGTATTTACATTATGCGGACTATTGTCCTCATCTTTGTCGCCATATTTATCACTACGCTTCGGCCGTTGTACGCTCCGGCCTTCTTCAGGTGGTTGGAATTTCGAACTGAACCCTTTATTTCGATCACTGGGGTAGACTGTTCTAGTTCCACGTGCCATGTTTTGATGGATGTCAGTTATCAGTTATCTCCTGCTAATTTTCCCTCTGAAAGTTCTCCACTGACTTAACCGGGTATTGAACTCACACTCTTTGGGTCTGTCACTGGATCTAACCAACGCCTTTATCCACTGTGCCATGTGTCCTTGAATTTCTGGGTATTATAAACCTAATATTTTCAGCAACCATTTTTACCAGAGCTCA
>OZ010603.1:40194369-40221869 GCA_963932145.1 Acanthosepion lycidas
TGTCTAGACCAGTGATACTTAACCATTCTGCAGCGTTATCCGCTTAGGTATGGCGCGAAATATAGTCACAGCGTACATGTGTGTGTGTGTGTGTAAGTAGTAATGGTACAGCGGTAGTAGATATTTACTTGACCCCCTACTGAGTCAGGTTGTGACACAAAGTCGGTTTTTAACGTGGGGACCCGCCGGTCCAAGCTAGTCGTAGCCATGATACCCCCCCCAGCAACAAGGCCGAAGCACAAGTGCCAGGGAAGTAGATATTTACTTCCCCCCCCACTGAGTCAGGTTGTGACACAAGGTCAGTTTTTAACGTGGGGACCGTAGTGTTTTCACTCAGGCCCCTGGTCCAAGTTGGTCTTAGCTGGTCATCGCTTGTCCAAGATGGTCAGAGCTGGTCTAAGCTAGTCATAGCTGGTCTTGGCTTGTCATAGCTGGTCCAGTCCTGAGCCGGTCCAAGCTAGTCGTAGCCATGATCCCCCCCCCCAGCAACAAGCCAAAGCACAAGTGCCAGGGAAGTAGATATTTACTTGACCCCCCCCACACTGAGTCAGGTTGTGATACAAGGTCAGTTTTTAACGTGGGGACCGAAGTGTTTTCACTCAGGCCCCTGGTCCAAGTTGGTCTTAACTGGTCATAGCTTGTCCAAGATGGTCAGAGCTGGTCTAAGCTAGTCATAGCTGGTCTTGGCTTGTCATAGCTGGTCCAGTCCTGAGCCGGTCCAAGCTAGTCGTAGCCACAAGCAACAAGCCAAAGCACAAGTGCCAGGGAAGTAGATATTTACTTGACCCCCCCCCCCCACTGAGTCAGGTTGTGACACAAGGTCAGTTTTTAACTTGGGGACCCGAGTGTTTTCACTCATGCCGCTGATCTAAGCTGGTCTTAGCTGGTCATAGCTTGTCCAAGCTGGTCATAGTTGGTCTAAGCTAGTCATAGCTCGTCTTGGCTTGTCGTAGCTGGTCCAGTCCTGAGCCGGTCCTAGCTGGTCGTAGCCGTGATACCCACCAGCAACAGGGCGCAAGCACAAGTGCCAGGGAAGTATCTGGTACAGCGTTAGTATTTGAATAAATAAATAAGTATTACACTTTTATTTCAAATAAATCTTTTCACTCTTCTTCCATTAGGTTTTTTAAATACTTTGTTTTAATATTCATTTATTAAAAAGTATTTTTGCTTTTTAAGGACTCAAAATATAACATTCGACGGTAGCCATTGATACGTTTTGGATTTCCATACAAAAGGCAAATCCTACATTAGCTAAAAAGGCTTTATCAGTTTTATTGTAATTTTCTACCACTTATTTAAGTGAATTTGGCTTCTCAGCCCTAAACAACATCAAAAATAAGAAGCGAGAAAGACTACACTCATCTGAAGAAGAAATGAGGGTCTGCTTATTTGACCAAACATTGAAGAAATCGTGATAAAACACCAGACACAGGTTTCACACTATATAAGCCGCACAAATAGTTGAATAGAAACATTGAAATAAAGTAAGTTTATATTTGTGCGTGAATTTTTAAAAAATTATCGTTTTATTTGTTAACATTTAAATGTCTACCATTTAAAAATTTTGCTAAGTGGATTGTAATATTTTCATTTGCGCCTACGTATGCAGTTGATTAAAAAGGTCGAAAAATACTGTATATTAATATTGTCACGGCATACATACATACACACACACACACACACACACATATATATATATATATATATATATATATATATATATATATATATATATATATATATATATATATATCATACGCACACACACACAAACACACATATATATGTGCATGTATGTATGATATGTATACATTTTGGGGTGAAAATATTTTTTTAAATACAGTCATTAGTAAAGGTTTTAAACCACTTAGCTCTATCAAGGTAATTTTTTGCATTACGTTGCATCATATTATATATTTGACTCTTAACCGCCGCGCCACTGCACACCAGTGTGCCACGTGATCCTCTTAAGTGTTTCGCGATAATGATTGGATTCGAAATTCCTTATAAATCTTCCTTCTAAGATTGGACTAATATTGGACTTCAGTTATGTGAAGAAGTAGAATTGGCCACCATTTCTAATGATCAAAAGCACTAAATAAAGACACTGTGTGTATTTTTTAAGTCTATGGTTTTATTTCTTAACATTTAAATGTCTACCCTTTAAAAATTTTGCTAAGTGTACCGTAATATTTTCATCTGCCCCTACGTTGATTAAAGAGGTCGAAAAACACTATTGTAACGGCATACATACATACATACATATATATATATATATATATATATATATATATATATATATATATATATATATATATATATATCATACACACAGACACACACACACATATATATATATATATATGTGTGTGTGGGGGGGCGTATGATATATATATATTACACACATGCACACACATATATATGTGTGTGTGTATGATATATATATATGTGTGTGTGCGCGTGTGTGTGTATGTAGTAATTCTATATTTTGTATTTGAATAAATGAAAAAGTATTAAACATTAAGGACTGAAAATAAAACATTCGATGGTACCCATTGATACATTTTGGATTTCAATACAAAAAGGATAATCCCACATTAGCTAAAAAGGATTTATCGGTTTTATTGCAATTTTCTACTTCTTATTTATGTGAAGTGGGCTTCTCAATCCTATTAGCATCAAAAATAAGAAGCGAAAAAGACTACGCTCAACTGAAGAAGAAATGAGGGGTCTGCGTACCGCACAATCGACCAAACATTGAAGAAATCGAGAAAGAATGCCAGGCACGAGTTACATGCTAAATAAAAAGCACAAATAGTTAAATTGAAATTAAGCAAGTTCATATTTGTGCGGGCATTTTTAGTCTATGGTTTTATTTTAGAAACTGTAAATGTCTACCATTTAAAAGTGTGCCGTGATATTTTCATTTGCTCCTTGGTGTGTCCTTGCTTAAAAAAAAAGGTTGCGAAACACTGGTCGAGCCTGTGATGACCTGGTTAGGGTCATAAAAGAAAAAGAAAAAAAATAACATATACTACGTAAGATGCTTCTTCTGTATGCCGTGTTTCTCCAGGACATGGCCCTTCAAAATATCCTATCCACTGTAGATCTTACCAATGGTTTTCGTTTTACTATCCCTCCTGTTCTGCCATCTATTTACAAAAACTGATTAAGTAGGTCACTTAGCTATTATCCTATATCTCTATATTCTCTGAGTGTTTTATTTTCCAAGCCTTCTTTCCTCATTATGTGGCCCAGAAATTTCTGCGTGTTTTTTTTTCTGACTCTACCCATGTGTCGTTTTTGTTTCTATTTTCCTTAAAACGTATTTGCTGCTCCCATAATTCATCTGTGGCATTCTCATCATGTTTTTGCATAACCCCAATTGATTTCCTTCAAGTCTCTCCTCCTTTTGTGAAGGACTTGTCCAGCATTCCCTGTCATATAGGAGGACTGGTATTGCATTGTAGTTTAGCTCTCCTTTATTTGGTTCTGGCGAAATTAATATGCTGTTTAATACAAAGTATTAAACAGCATATTAATGTATGCTTTGGGAACGGATTTCGGTGCCATGTCACATTTTCTGACATTTGTTAAAATACTTCACAGATTGAATTTTTGGCCGTTTGTATTATTCATTATATCGGAAATATTTATGAATATATTAGTAATCGACACTTATAGTGTTGGGCTATACTTAGGCATGTCTGGTAAATATAATGGCAAGATGTAACCGCAAGTCCTATGCTAGCAGATTCTCCTGTCATAATTCTCGTTTTATGAATCACTAGTCCAGCTTCTTGCTTTCCAGTCAACTTTGATCTTCAAAAGTTTAAATTCAAAGCCAATCGTCATTTTCTGTCTTAATTTCTTGTTTTTTTTATTGTTCTCTCTCCTTATTAATGTTTTTTTTTAATTATTCTGTTGTAGAGTAGTTTTCACAGTGGAGGCTTGTATTTCAATAAGTCGTCCTAAATTAGGTTCGACGTACAAACCGTTAGGATCTTGGAAATAAGAGTTAATGACGCAGCAATCTAGTTGTAATTGTCGGTACTTCAATGTCCGATATCGACTGACTCGCTCAACACCACTGAGCCCAACTGGCGACCGCTACTACTACTATTACTTATTACTTGTGGGAGAGTCTATTAATAATAGAATAGGTACGTCAGGTATAACACATTCCCTCACACTCAGTAACCTCTTGCATCTTAGTGGCTTTATTGCCTTGCTTCGGATGAAATTATTAACCCCTTCTCGCAGAGAATTTGGGAGCAGCGTCCTTCTCAGATTGATTCACTTTCGTTCTTTTAATACATTCTAGAACGTCCATTTTTTCAATATACGTTGTACATTGGTCACTTCCGGCGTTACGTTCAATATTGATGTCTGCCTTTTTTCACAACATAGAGCTGCGAAATATTGATCTTTGGTCATAGGCATGCAAATATTTAGTGGGCTACCAGACAGGTAAATCTCTTACCTGTCTATTTAGAGCAAAAGTCACGAGATAGGAAATAGGGAATGAATCTGTATGTTTGCAGCCTTGGTTGGTTGGGGTTTATGGCATATCAACCACTGTGGGTTATTTAATGCCAAATTAAGGTATATATATATATATATATATATATATATATATATATATATATATATATATATATATACACACACACACACATATATATATATATATATATATATATATATATATATATATATATATATATAATGTCATCCACAGACAGACTGTTTCGCTGTATCACAGCTCATCAGTGCAGCTAGACATCCGGTTGCCTCTAGCTAGGTATCTGAATTGAATTGGTATCAGGCGGATATTCTACCACTAAGCTGTCGGCGCACGGTCGGGATGAAGGTGGATTTTTAGCGTATTTATTTTTGGTTTATCGTCACACCCAGGACGCGTATGTAGTTTATCGTCATACCCAGGACGCGTATGTAGTTTATCGTCATACCCAGGACGCGTATGTAGTTTATCGTCATACCCAGGACGCGTTTGCAGCCTTGTGTCAGTCTTGGGTTCTCACATTTATTCAGCTCTCACGTAGACCTATTGTTTTAGTGATACCAGATAGTTTGGTAGCCGCTACCTTCTCAGATTGATTCACCTTCGTTCTTTTAATGCATTCTAGAACGTCCATTTTGTCAATATACGTTGTACATTGGTCACTTCCGGCGTTACGTTCCATACTGATGTTTGCCTTCTTTTCATGTACAGCAAATTTTTAGAGTTTGATGACATAGAGCGTTGAAACTTTGATCTTTGCTCATAGGCATGCAGATATTTGGTGGGTTACCAGGCAGTTAAATCTCTTACCTGTCTATTTAGATCAAAACTCTCGAGATAGTGCCTCAGCAAAGAATATTTAAAACGTACAAAATATCTTTAGTCAGAGACATGCAGAGGTTTCGACTAGTATCCTGGTATACTAGCTTTCGCAACCGTGTATCTCCTTACAAACTTGAGCAATTAACCGTGGTGCAATGCTTAGCAAACTTGTCTTGTTAGATTAGTTTCAACTGAATAGTGAGTTCGATCCTCACTGTGTGCTCCATACTTTTGGCCTTGTGCCACACTGACCTACGCTTAGCAAATCGCAAATCCTTACAAACTTTTCATTTTGGCTAGTAATTTTGATTCTGTTTCCACATGATTTGCCCCTTCAAGTCTTTGGCGATCATGGTTCTCCACAATTTCTTGTCCTTTGTAGCTCTTAATACATGTTGTCTTTTTGTTATCTCTCCCAAATTTTTCGTCCTGGGTATGACGATAAACTATATTCGGCAGCAAGGTCTCAGAGGGGGAGATTAGAGATTTTGAAGAGCGTGGAACCAATACTTAACTACTGCTGTTCCCAGGTCCACTCTGATCCAAGGTGGTAGCACCTGTTAGGGTTCCAGCTCTGGGCAAATAATGAATCGTGAAAACCTAAAAAAAAATCAACAGTACATTTTTTATAATAAAATGACCAACAATTATTTTTCATAAGTTTTTCATCATTATTTGTCATAATAGTAGTAGTAATAATAATAATTATAATAATTGTCTTCGATGTGAGGTGTTCTTTCAGAACATAGGTAACCATGGCTCTCCACAATTACCTGTTCTTTGTAGCTCTTTTTTGCCTTTTTGTTATCCCCCCTAAAGCTTCTTCCATCGTCGAATCTCTCAAGTTCTCCTGGTTGTTTATACGCTGCATTCCTTTGTCTCTCTAAACTCCAATCTGTCTTCTGAGTTTTTGAAGCGACGGGCTATGAACTCATAATTAGTAAGCCTTGGTTGGTAGGACTAATACAGTCATTTGTAGTTTTAAATAAATTTTGTCGTTTTGTTATCTCTCCAAAAACCTGCTCCACCATACATTCAATCAAGCTAGCTACTTAGGTTATACACCGTTTACCTTTGTCTCTCTTATCGTCAATCTGTCCTGTGCGTATCAAATTTTCCAAGTCCTCTTTCCTCCTTTTGTGCCCTAGAAATTTCAACAGTCTCTTCCTGGTGTTATCTATAAGTGTCCTTTTTGTTTCCATTGTCATAGAACCTCTTCATTGCTTTAGTATCATCTTCCGAAATAATGCGACAAAAATTACTTTTAAAGGTTTCCGAAATTATCCGGCGTCTGCAGTCGCTCTCTCACAGACGTGCCGTCGCCTCCCTCTGTCTTTTTTACAAAATTACTTTCATGGTAACTGCTTCGATGAGCTACTTTCGCTGGTTCTCAAACTTCATGAATTTAAGCGTTCAACTAGGCTGGCATCTCGCTCTCACCCTAACACTGTCGAAACTATTAAATGTAGCAGTCTCTTCTACTCCAATAGCTTCGTGTCTCGCACTTCTCGCCTGTGGAACTCCCTCCGCTTTTCCGGTTTCCCTGATGGCTATAATCTTCAAATATTCAAACGTAATGTCAATCGACGTCTCCAGATGCCTTGATCTATCCCCTAACTTTCTCTTCATCCTCTCCTCTATCACCCCACTTTGCCCTCGCTCTCTCTGCAACCCCTGACGCGCTAGTGGATTCCCGCCTTGCTTGAGGGTGAAACGCTTAATATATATATATATATATATAAATATATGTATATATATATATATGCACACACACACATACATACATACATACATATATATATATATATATATATATATATATATATATATATATATATGGTATAAAATCTTAGATTTTGCCGACGCGTTTCGTCTTTCGACTTTTCAAAGGCAAAAATGAAATCGAAATGTTTTTGTTGTTATAGTTACATTAAAAAATCCAAATTTAAAAAGATAGACGCTTGTGTCTAAGCCTTTTATTTCTAGTTAATGTAAATTACCTTTATAGTAAGGGAGTAAGGGATTATTATTATTATTATTATAATATATATATATATATATATATATATATATATATATATATATATATATATATACATATATATATAAGGCATCTGTTTAATTCACGATATAATAGTAAATGGAAGAAGATAGAAATATCCAGGTCGCAGATCTGGGCGATCGTATATGGAGGCCGTGCGATGCCTAGGCCGCATTGTCCCGCTCTCGGCTGTTAAAATTTTGACTGAGTCTGTTTTGTTCCATTTGCACTGATACCCTTGTGAATGTCACGAATCCATCTCCCCACTCGAGTTATGCTTTAAATATTAGGTTGGTGCAAAAATAATGACGTAATAATGTCGTTTTTTGACGTTAAAAAATACGTCAAAAAACGACATTATTATGTCATTATTTTTGCACCAACCTAATACCAAGCCACATTCGATTATCTTCTCTTGTTTTGTAGCGAGTCTAGAAGTACAATTATGAATTTAAAGCAGCTTAAGTTAGTGTGGACTCTCTTAGGCTATTTGGCCCTAGACACACCTTCTACTACTACGGCTTCACTACAGCTCTAATGTTCTACGGAAATCTTGATCGTAAATTTATAAATCTTTTGGGAATACAATGCGCTACATTATGTCCGTTTTTTTGTACGTGGTTCCACTTAGAAATGTTGAACCAACTGTTGGCAGCCATTTTTTAAAATGTCTAATACGGCCACCGGAGGGCATGTTTTTAATTATGCAGTATCAACACACCTTCCAAATTTTGGTATTTTTATCACAAAATGAACAATAGTTAAGATATGTTGAGCAATGCCGTCGCCCGATAAAACAAAAATTAATAACTGCCAATGAATCATGTCAATATTTCGTCAAATATTTTTATTTTGTGTCGTTTAATTACCGATGTGTTAAATATACAGGGCGTACTCAGAAAATGTGTCCACAATTTGATAACTGCAGCGATGGCTTTTTAAGAGAGATTAATTAAACACTTTCGTAATAATTTATTTTCTTTTTTAATACAAAATAAATTCAGAAGAAAATTGAAGGCGTTCACCTCTCTCAATCGGATAGAATGATTAGACAATTACAAGAATTACATTAATTAATTTTTATGCGAATATATATATATATATATATATATATATATATATATATATATATATATATATATATATATTGTGTATGATGAAAGTGTTTAATTAATTTTCAGGCAATTAACATAGTTGCAGTTTACAAAGAAAATGCGTAATCGCTTACTTGGATACCACATGCACAAGAACATATACATGCAGACACACGCATACGCACTGATGAAGATACACGCACACACACACACACACATATATATATATATATATGCGTGTGTATGTGCATATTCATACTTTCATAAAATGAGGATAAGAATATATGACAATATACACATAAACGTGATCGTGAATGTTCCTGTGTACATGAGAGTTTATCTGTGCGTGTGTATGTAATATATAAATAGATAACGACTAGACTTAGATAACGAATAGATAGTTAAATATATATCCAATAAATTCAGGTCGACAGATAGATAGATAGATAGATAGATAGATAGATAGATAGATAGATAGATATCGAATAGATATAGATAGATAGATAGATATCGAATAGATAGATAGATAGATAGATAGATAGATATCGAATAAATTCAGATCGATCGATAGATAGATGTGTATGTAATATATAAATAAATAACGACTAGACTTAGATAACGAATAGATAGTTAAATATATATCCAATAAATTCAGGTCGACAGATAGATAGATAGATAGATAGATAGATAGATAGATAGATAGATATCGAATAGATATAGATAGATAGATAGATATCGAATAGATAGATAGATAGATAGATAGATAGATAGATAGATAGATAGATATCGAATAAATTCAGATCGATCGATAGATAGATGAAAGAGATCGATAGAGATGTATGGACAGATTTAGATAGATAGATAGATAGATAGATAGATAGATAGATAGATATCGAATAAATTCAGATCGATCGATAGATAGAGGAAAGAGATCGATAGAGATGTATGGATAGATTTAGATAGATAGATAGATAGATAGATAGATAGATAGATAGATAGATAGATAGATATCGAATAAATTCAGATCGATCGATAGATAGAGGAAAGAGATCGATAGAGATGTATGGACAGATTTAGATAGATAGATATCGAATAAATTCAGATCGATCGATAGATAGAGGAAAGAGATCGATAGAGATGTATGGACAGATTTAAATAGATAGATATCGAATAAATTCAGATCGATCGATAAATAGAGGAAAGAGATCGATAGAGATGTAAGGCCACATTTAGATAGATAGATAACGAATAGATAGTTAGATATATATCAAATAAATTCAGATCAATCAATCGATAGATATATAGAGGAAAGAGATCGATAGATAAAGATGTAAAGCCAGATTTAGATAGATAGATACCGAATAAATTCAGATCGATCGATAAATAGAGGAAAGAGATCGATATAGATTTAAGCCCACATTTAGATAGATAGATAACGAATAGATAGTGAAATATATATCGAATGAATTCAGATCGATCAATCGATAGATAGATAGATAGATAGAGGAAAGAGATCGATAGATAGAGATGTAAAGCCAGATTTAGATAGATAGATAGATAGATAGATAGATACTTTGGTTCAGTAGACATTAAATTATATCACTTATCATCTTCCATAATTTAACCTGAATTTCAGTTCGCTTGATCTATAATTTCTTAAATTTAAAAATTCCGAAAAAATAATTTTTACATTTGTTTATAAATTATTGTTGCAAAGAAAATCATTGCATGTTCTCTTATAAAGTTCTTCATGAAAAATAGGCTGGTATTTGAACGCGGATTGCCGAATCCAAGTCATTCGCTGATATCCTTACACCATACGCGCATCCTTTTGTATACTTTTTATTTAATTTTCGAAGACAATAAAAATACTGTTGTATAATGAATTTGATCCTCTGACACAGTGCAATGGCCGTAAAAAAAAGTTCCGATGAGAAGGTGCTGACAGTAACAACAATAGCGCCTATACACTGCGTGCCAAATTATTATCGAGATTACTTTTTTCTAATATTTCAAAAATCATACGTTTTGTTTGCTCAATTCTGGGAATTTTACTAAACCTTTCTAGTAATTTGGAACGTTAAAATCACCGTGCTGATAACAAATATGGCGCCAGTTTGTTTACATTGCGCAGATCAGTATGAAAATTGCAGTGATTGCGCAGGTCAGTGTTGCCAACATTGTGTGAATATTTCGTGTGAATTGATTGCACGGTTTTTGAAATATTAGAAAAAAAGATATATTGATAATAATTTGGCACGCAGTGTATAAATTCAATCGGCCAAATGAATATTGACTTTTTTTCATTTTGCCAAGAGCTTTTCCTTACGGCACATCAACGTATGTAATACTTTTCTCCTTTCAAAATGTAGATATGCGGATACTTTCGTCAACGGAAGGCGTACAATTCCACAATCAAACTTTTGTCATTTTGTTCCTATCGCATAATCATTTTATAAAATTTTAGCCAGCCTTGCATTTTCATTTCATTTTGTATTCGTTTTGCTTAAAACATATCGAGTGGGGTTGATACAATATCTTGACATATGACATATCACATTAATTGTCCGTAATGTGCTTGTATATTTACCCTAATAAATCTGTGTCCATCTACACGCCCCACTATGTGGGGTTGGAAATAAAAACAAATTTGAAGCAGAACTATGCGAAGAACAGTCTGTTGATATAGACAAACAAATGGAAATATCCCATATCCGTTTTTTTGTCATGTGACCTTTAACTGGCAGTAAAACTGATATCGACATATAATCAAACTTTACTCTTCTACCTGAATTACCTGCCAACGGTGCCACGAAGACATAATAAATAAACCATAAACAGCCATCCATACGCACACAAACACACACACACACAAACACACACACACATATATATATATATATATATATATATATATATGTGTGTGTGTGTGTGTGTGTGTGTGTGTGTTATGCACTGTTATATTAGAACTTGTACATACCCACTACAAAACTGTACATCTTGTTTTAACGTTAAAAATGGTACCATCGTGATTTCTCACCTAAAGAAACGTTACTTTTTAACGTTGAAACAAGATGTACAGTTTTGTAGTGTGTATGTACAAGTTCTATTGTAACAATGCATAATAAATAAATATCTATTACTATACTTTTGTATTGAGCCTTGTTTTATATTAATGTTTTGAACGTGTAAATTTTACTCTTCGTTCTTTTACATTTGTGTATATATATATATATATATATATATATATATAGAGAGAGAGAGAGAGATAGATATAGATAGACAGATAGATAATATTAGGCGTTAATATATATATATATATATATATATATATATATATATATATATATATATATATATATATATAAATTCCCAAGAAGATAGAATCCAGGTAGAACTCAATGTCCAGGACAGAGTAAGAATATAATATAAAAGGCTCAAACACGATCCAATTCATCAGACCTATAAATTTAAAAGCTTAAATTATAACCATTGAACCATGGAATATTAGTGTTTGAGCCTTTTATATTATATATATATATATATATATATATATATATATATATATATATAACTTCAAGCATTATTATAGTAGATACTTGTGTTTGAAATAGACGCCCTATTTTTATTTTTAGCTTATACAGTGTATATTACGTCTATTTACCTTCATATTTGAGAAATATTAATAACTAGCTTAAAAAAACGCTGTACCGGGCGGCATTCAAGCTAGCTCCTGCGGTGGGCTCTTCTTTGTATCTTCATCACAATAGTTAGAGAGGAGTAGATGCGATAGGCAATAATCTTCTGAAGAACTCAAAATTGATCGCTGTATTTGAGTGTTGCATTAATATTTAAGCTTACATTTTAAAAGTTCCATTTAAAATAACAAATATTTTAATAAAAATGCAATTTATTTTTTTCATATCTTTTCTTTAAATTTTTATATAGCAGAATCCAGTTTCCAGTTCGCACAGCGTTTGCAGGAACTATAAATAAATCACAAGTCCAAATGTTTCAAAATGTTAGAATTTGGTTCCAGAAAGAAATATTTACGCAAGACCAGTTGTATGTTGCATGCTCAAGAGTAAGAAATCCTAAGAATTTATTCTTCGCTGTTAATAAAGAAAAAAGAAATGTCCTTGAAAAATAATTTTTGCAATGAAGTTCTTTAAAATTAAATTAAAGAGATTATTAAACAGCGAAGTAGAGTTTTTGTCGAAATATTTTTGCAAACAAATCGATATATTCAAATTTCATCGATTAATTTTCGAAATTGAAGGTAACTTAGAGTTTGTAAATCTCAACAGAAAATGTCGGAGTGTTGCCAAAATTTCTAGTTTTTAATGTGAGAAAAGTTTTGCTCACAAAATAAAGTCTTTTTATGAAGTTTTCTTTTCTCTTCATTCTTAATGAAAAAAAATTTTTTTCATAGTTTATTAATATATAGAAATATAAAAAAGTCATACCAAACAGGAAGATAAATAGGTTAATTAACACCTGAAAATGTCGAGTTAGCACCTTCCCTGAAAATAAGTTAATTTTAATGCCTCCAAAATAAAACCCCTCTCTTTTAATCGTCAGAGAGAATCCTTTTAACCTTTCGTCAGTATGCCTGATGCTAGCCTCTACAAGAGTTATTTATTGCTCCTTCTCGGACTAATGTTTGCTGCTGATAAGAAGTGGAAAGACTATATTGAATCAATTGCTAGGTCTGCGGCTAGGAAAGTTGGTTCACTGTATCGAATTAATCAATTTTTCATGAATCTATCTTAAATAATTCTAAGTCTACCATTCGTCCTTGCTTTGAATATTTCTGTCACATCTTTTCTGGTGCTTCTCTTATATATTTATAGATTCTTGATAAAACACCAAAGAAGAATCTGCAAAATTATCGGTCCTGACCTGGTATCTCAGCTGTAGTCACTTTTCCACCGTTGTAACGTAGTTGCCGTGTGCCTTTTCTTATAGCGAAGAAAACAACGACTTACCTCGTCAAACCAAGCGACAGCGCGTCGCGTGTATCTTACGACGGAAAATGTGGCGAAAAAGAAAATTACTTACCAAAAAAGAGGACAGGTTTTCCGCAAGACATGCTGAAAACGAAATATTTAATTTAAAAAACAAGTCCGTCGCAGGAGTCGCTATACAAGTATTTTGATATGCAAAACTTGGGCGTCCTCTCCCAGCCGTCGACGAATGGAAAAAATGCTGGGCCAATAAAAGCATTTGGTGTTCACGAATCGAGAAATTGGTGTATTTTGGTTACCGTGTTCGTCAAAGAGTGAGTTATTTTTCTGACTGGTTGCGTGCATTGTGATTTGTCGGATAGTACCTGCGAATCAAGTTTTCGGCATTTGTTTCTGCTCCCAATGCTCGAATCTGAACTTAGTGATTTATTCTCTGCGTTGTGGAAGTAATCTGCGACAAATATTTCCTTTGCAATCCCAGATCGCTTACATCTCTATAGATACTTTTATGGAAATTGATTTGATGTCAGTGTTGCAAAAATTTCTCGTGTTTAATATTAGAAAAGTTTTGCTCACAAGATAAAGTCTTTTTATGAAGTTTTTTGTCTTCATTCTTAATGAAAAACAGTATATTTTTCATAGTTTATTAACATATAGAAATATAATAGTCATATCAAAACGAAAATTAAGACAGATTGATTATGACCATAAAATGTATTACCGGGTACGTCGTGTAAGCACCTTTCGCTGAAAATATGTTTTGGAACGGAAATTCGAAGAATCACTCAATGGCTAAACATCCGGTTCATTTCTCTTCTTTGGTTGGGGGAAGAAAAGGATTCGTACCTTTCACAAGGGTAGTAGCACGTGAATGTAATAGACTCGACTGAAATTCGATCTCAGCTCTCACATTCCTCAATCCGAGCCGCTATCCATTACTCCAACGTGCCTCCCCGTAAGTATTTAAACGTTTGTAATATAGCACCATCGTACTTCTGGCCATTATCAAGATCAGGTGACACTTTCGATGTGATGCCGAGTTTAATTTTTATACCAGGGATCCTTTTATCTCACGATATAAAGGTAGCACCCTGTTTAGGCAAAATTCAGTCCTTTGGTGGTTAAACTGGGGAGACCTATCCACAGCACGTGCCTGTTTGATGGTATATAGGGACCGTGCGCTGCCCTGACTACATGGACCCTCCTCTCGTCTTTACCGACAAGATCCAAAGGAATACAGGGCGTTGCATTTGGGGACGGCTTGGCTGCAGGGGTTGCCGTAAAGTTGTCAATGTTGACAGCCAATTGCTTTCGGGGCTCTACACCGGGTTTTCCGTTTGGATTTACTTCCATAGCCTCTTTTTTTTTGTGTTGCTGCGGATATGACTGCAAGGAAGTAGAGGTTTAAAATCAGGGTTTTTTCCCCACTAAATGGACTGCCTTCCTGGGCAGCTGGTTATGGCATTTCCCTTTTCGCCTATTCTCCGGCTTGAGTCGCATGCCATGGAATCTAGTCTCCGCTATCCCACACACTAGCTATGACAACCTATTTTAATTTTTAAGTACTTGTACACTCTGTAGCATTTAATGTTTGTGCGTCATGTTGACGTCACGCATGAGGTGTTATCCAATCAAAATTCTTCACTGGGCTAACAAAGTCTGACATTTGTTAAACACATTTAAAATCCTATTACCAGAACCGAGGAAGATCTTATTTAGATGTCGGTTTCTCGATTTCATGATAAGAGCTGTAGGAAACGTTTTTACACTTTAAAAAAAATTAAATCTATATTATAAAACCAAGAGCAGAGTCTCAGTACGTACATTTTGCGCGTGACTTTTCATTCGCCAATATTATATACACCCTTGTGCAAATCAATTGAAACAAAACGAATAATTCCGTTATTATTTACTTTTATTTCGTATTTTTCCAATGAAACATGACCCAGTGCACATGTTAGTACTTCGTATGCCGAAGTCGAACAAGGACACATGGCGCAGTGGATAAAGTCGTTCGTTAGATCCAGTGACTGGACCCAAAGAGTTGTGAGTTCAATACCAGGCCACAGCTGTGGTGGACCAAAAAACTTCGAGAGTTGAGTTAAAGAGAAATAACTGAGACATCCGGAAGAGGCATGGCACGTGAAACTGGAACGTTGGACGAAATTCCAATCACCTGAAGAAGGCCGGAGCGTACGACGGCCGAAACGTTGTGAATATGCCAATGAGGATAACACTCCGAATAATGTAAATGATACATGTAATTTTACAGGATCCGATGAGCCTACCAGGATTTAATCAATCTTAACAACACGAGATGCGAAGATGGCAGCCATATCTATCAAATGTAAGGAAACAGAATGTATGTTTCCCAGTAAGAGAAACTACGAATTGGAGATTAGACAGAGAAATCCGAAGGAGAATTGGAACATCAAAAACGTCTTCTAAAAGCTAAGAAAAATACTAAGAAACATGTAAATTTCGTTTGACACAAAGAAAATTGTGGTCAAGTGCTATGTAATACCAGTCCTTCAAAGTAGAACTGAATGCTGGACAATTTCCTTACAGATGAAGAAAAGAATGGAGGTACGAAGAACATGGTTTAACAGAAGAATACGCAGAATCCCATGGACAGGACATATGAGTAATAAGGAAGTTTTAAAGAAGATGAAAACAAAGAGTACACATATATGAAAGAGACAGCTTGAGTATATGGGGTTGGAGAATTTGACACTCAGAGGACATATCAAAGGCAAAATGAGAAAAAAGGTGATGCGGGAAACCAACCTGACGAGATTGTGTGAATGAGTGGAGGGGCGGAAAGGTGATGGATGGTAAAAAGACAAACTGTACTAAAAGCTACAAAGAGTAGAAAGTTGTGGAGAGCCCCGCTATCGCCCACTTCCTGAAGGTACACGGTACGAAGAAGAAAAAGACGTGTTCTTGTTGACATCGAAATTCATACAACTTCTAATCAGTTGTTTGGTGCCCTCCACAATATTTACGTTAAGTGCCTAAGACGTATAATCTCGTGTACGTAATCAAGAAAATTTGACTAAAAAGTAAATATAAAGTTGCCTGTCTATTGTGTTTAATCAAACTTGTAATCAATCACAAAGGTTCTTGTAAGCCAATTAACACGTGTGCTAATTGGAGTACAATTTTCTGCAAACTTGTGTTAAATTTAGTACATAATGATATATATATATCGGCTTGGTGGGAGTAGCCGTGGCTCCAGAAAGCACAGTCCTATGATTACAGAGAACGCAGTATGGTTCCACCACGGAATATGTGAGCGAGTGGCGCTATGTTGAGTCTGATTTCCGATCTCTTTGTCACCGAGGCCCATTAGAACAGTTGGTATGATGTTTGCTTGAAAACCTTACTGTCAGGGTTTCAATTCTCCGTAGTGGATGTGCACTGCTGATGAGTCCCAAATATAGGACGAAATGGCCGTCCAGTGCTTTCTGCATTCTGTTGAGGTTTCTTTCAGACTCGATGAATTAATTAAATATATATATAACGTGCTTTTTACCGATTAAGCCACAGAGGAGCGTTTCGATTAAGCAAGGTCGATTTTAAACTACAATGCTACATGATTATCTTTCTCATACATTCATATCTGCTCGATGCGTATCCAAATGTAAACAATGTATGTGTATATATATATATATATATATATATTGTATCAAAAATTATTTTATTTTAAAAACTTACCGGCGTGTTCCTGACACCAAAACAAGATAAAATGCCAGTCGGTCAGGAAACAAAATCTGATACAGCCGTGCAGCCTCACGTCCATTACCCTTCGCACGGCCTTATGCAAAAGGCGTGTCTGCCTGCTCACGATATGAATATCCTGCCATTGTTAAACGGAACACTTTTCAGCTAACTCACTACTACACAGGTTAAACTAACCACAAATGTACACGAAGGACAAATGTAACCTCGTCCTATTGACAACACAACGCCATCTATCGTAAAAATTATTTAAACTTAATGACTCAGAAATGAAGGATTTGCAAACATATGTTTATATCGACTTTTTTACTTGTTTTAATGTGAGGAACCCGCTCCCAAAGTTTGTAAATCATTTTTGAGACACTCTTTATATGCTCAAGCCTGACTGAGGCACGATGAAGTTAGCAGAACATGCATGGCTGAATAGAGTTTTTAAGCGAAATTCTTCTCATAGACTCTCACAATTTTACATATCTGCTCAGTTATATATATATATATATATATATATATATATATATATATATATATATATATATAATCAATTCTCACCAAGCAAGGCGACAATACCACTAAGACGCAAAAGACACACTAGGAGTGAAAGAGAATGAAAAGATTTTAAACGGAAGAGGAAACCCTATCCTAAACAACCGATAAACCTATACTGCAATTCAAAAGACCGGGTAGGAGTGTGAACCGGATATATATATATTGGATGTGAAAAAGTATTTGTTGTTAACATTCTTATTCATTCGGTTTTTCCAGTTACAAGTCCTTTTTTAAAGCTGATCGTTTTGTGTTCATTTTGTTTAGTTCTTTTTTCGTAACAGATTTAATGTTTAGTATAGAGCTTAGAAAAAATTCGCAGTGTGAGATAGGCAAGAAGTAAGGCATGTAGCAACATCAGCACGGCAAAGGGCACTCCTTTAAAGGCAAGGAAGGGTAAAATTATTTTAATTGAAGTGATAGCGATTGCTATATGAGTCGTACGATTTTTGAATCAAGCACGGGCAACGCCGGCCCATGCTGCTAGTATATATATATATATATATATATATATATATATATATATATATATATATATATATGTTTGAATAAAAACAGATCACTTTAAGGTTCCATGTAATAAGTTATTTCACCACAACCCTTGTAAAGGGCTCTGGATCATCAGACTTTACTTCCAAAAGTTGAAAAAAAAAAGATTTTTATTCAAACATATTTCCTCTGAATTTACATTGAGCTCTCTGGATATCATCCTCCTTGGGTCTAACCCATACGGATTATCTAGTTTTGTATAAACTAAATATATATATATATATATATATATATATATATATATATATATATATATATATATATATATATATATATTTAGTTGGGTATTTGCGCGTAAATGTTTATAATGAAACCATCGGGAATTGGAACTCGGCTCTCCGATTAACAATTCTGAATCATTACCGGTTAATGACCCACGCCTCGAAGCTTAGAGCACCTGGTTTCCCCAAGCAGTCACCCATCTAGAGGTTGAACAGGCTTAACTTCGGTGATTGGACGACGATTGTTCGTGGTGTATTTCTGTGTTTCCGTAAATGTGTCAATGCTTGTACATATATTTATTCATATATGTGGGCGTATTCGTGACAGCTGGGGCATGTACTCTCGAGGGTATGTGCGTTTTTTTCCCTGTGTTTAGGTGTGTAGTGTTTATATGCGTGTTTAGTTGTTTTGTGTCCGTGTTTGTTTCGCCAGTAACCATATTTGCGTATATATGTGCGCTCGTGTGTCTTTTTTTATTTATGTGCCATGTCTTTTCAGATCATGCCCCTCCACTTCCTCCTATCCCTTGCTGCTCTCAACCAGTTCCTTCCCTCTGCTTCCTCCCCCAGACCACGTTCTGTCATCCACTGCCAGGCATGTCACACGTTGTTTTCTCTTGTCCATCTTTCCATCTATTCGACCCGCGAGTATCAGATTCTCCAGACCTTCCTTCCTCATTATGCCTCCCAGAAATTTCGGCGACCTCTTCCTGATGTTACTGTTTCGGTAATCTTTGTGTACTTGTTTGTGCCTACACATATCTAGACGTGTTTGTCCTTGTGTGTGTGTGTGTGTGTGTGTGTGTGTGTGTCTGTGCGTATGTCTTAGTAAATCTGTATATGAGTGTCACTCTGTTTCTGTATCTCTGTGAACGTTTTTTTCGTGCGTGTGTCCAAATGTGGAAGCGTATGTGCATGTCTATGTTTTTATGTGCATCTTTTTCCTGTGTCCGATTTTATGTGTATATCTGTGTATGGGTGTGTCACTTTTTCCGTATGCCTTGTGTGCATGTGTATATTTATATGTAGATATTTTAACCATTTGTATACGTTTTATTGCTAACCATGTATGCCCATATCTCTGTACGTGTGTGCCAGTCTTTTTTTGGACGCCTGCGTGTGTATATATGCGTCCGGATGTGGTTGTCTTTGACTATGTGTAGGAGTTTGTGCACGCGTTTTGTCTGTATCTCTGTTTGTGTATGCGTATGTTTCTGTTTCTTTATGTGTGCATGTGTTTGTCCGTATGTCCATATCTAGATGTACTCGTTTGTGTGTGTGTGTGTGTGTTCATTTCTTTTAAATCCAAACTAGAAATAAAAACTTATTTTTTGGACTAATTACTCTATTCATAAATTCCGTCATTTGTTTTCTTGCATATACAAAGCGTCTCTTTTTGTTCGCTTATTTTAATTTATATAATTAAGACATGTTTTTTTTTTCTTTAAACTGCCAATACAGACATATATATATATATATATATATATATATATATATATATATATATATATATATATGTACTCTGAAAATAGAGTCACTTTTTATGTTTACAAATCAATTCTTTTCTTCTCACTCTCTCTCACTCTTGCGCACACACACACACACTGCTTCAAAGATAGATAAGTAAATAAAATATAGTTTTTAAAGTATGCAATATTTATAGTTGAAAACTTATCAATATCAGGGACAGAGCGTATCAAAATGTTGGCCTAAGTGTTAACACTGGATGGTGACAGTCAGTTTCATGCTTAAGTGACCTGAAAATTGAGTTTAGGCATGAAAGAATGTCTCAATCCAATGCTAATATGTATGTCAACTATCTATCTATATATATATATATATATATATATATATAGAGAGAGAGAGAGAGAGGGAGATGTAGAAACGATATAACTAAATTAATACGATCAACCATATATATGAGCGATTATATACTTTATGAAATAAATTTATTACCAATAAATGGATCTTTAAGTATTACTTATTCATTATATATATAATGCAGTTCGGTATAATCCAGGCGAGTCCTATTAACACAACATAGAATTTGAAATACGTTAAAACTGACTCACAAAAGAGCTCTCAATATTTATTTTCATTAAATATAGGAAATTTTAATTTTAAAATTCGCATGATTTTTCAAACTCCTCATGATATCAGTTTGTAGCGGGATTTGCAGATACCATAAACAGATTGAAAGATCCTGCGAATTTTAAAATTAAAATTCATTGTTGAAAATGCTCATTAATTAAAGGTACTTAATTTCAAGTGTAAATTGTATGCATATATATATATATATATATATATATATATATATATATATATATATATATATGCATGTTTCATTAAAAACGACAGACAAGATACTACGGTTAAGCTTTTTATTTAATTTTTCTTGTGTTCTAAGAGCTTTCTTTTCTGGACAAAGGGTGTGTAAGAACTGTCCGAATGTTTTATAGTTCCGAGCGCTTTCGGCTATACCTTTAGCCATTAACAAGCATGATTTTATTTTTCAGTTTAATTGAGTGTGTGCATTATATGTATGTCTTAGTGTGTTATAGAGATGTTTTTAATTTCCGAATACGGTTAGAAGCATTTAACAATATTAACCACGAACAAGACCACAATGTTTTTTTAATGAAACATGCATGAATGAAGGATTGTTCCCTAAATATACAACTATATATATACATATATATATATATATATATATATATATATATATATATATATATATATATATATATATATGTATGTATGTATGTAAGTTTCATTAAAAACGACAGACAAGCTACTACGGTTAAGCTTTTTATTTAATTTTTCTTGTGTTCGAACAAGAACTTTCTTTTCTGGACAAACGGTGTGTAAGAACTGCCCAAATTTTTTATATTTCCGAGCGATTTCGGCTATACTTTTAGCCATTATCAAGGATGATTCGATTTTCCATGTTAATTGAGTGTGTGCGTTCTGTGTATGTCTTAGTCTGTGCTAGGGATGTTTTTAAATTCCGAATACGGTTAGCACATTGTGGCTTTGTAGTTAATATTGTTAAGAGTTGACTTTTTCTTTTTTATTATTAAAGCTTCCATTATTTTTAGTCTTTTTTTGCAGGTGGATGCAGTTAATATATTTGTGTTTTCTACTAGTATGATTCTAATGGAGTCTGGTAAATTTGTGTGTGTGTTTAAAAGTTTTCTAATGGAGCTGTGATCAGATAGGTGTAATGTAAGACGTCTCGATAAGCATGTGGTTGTGTAATCGATGTAATTATTTATGAGTCCGGTTTGAGGGGAACTTAGTTCCTTAAGGGGCATTTAAACTCATAGATAATGTTCGTTCTTTTTAATTTTGACTTAGTTGGTGTGTTGTTATTTTTGAGGATAAGGTTGACTGTCTTAAATTTTTTATAATAGATAATAAATTTGATTTATTTATTTGGGTCAATTGGAATAGTATATTTCTTTATAATATACCTTAGAGAAGATTTGTCTTGTTTGTAATTAATATGCATTTGGTTTTTGTAATAAACGTGCATGTAATTTTTGACTGTGTGTTCGCTATCGTTATTACTTGCTTTGGGGAGAAATAGTTTAATTTGGTGTTCTATAAGGTGGTTAGGGAAGCTGTTGTTGATTAGTCTTTGTTTAACGTTATTAAGTTCTTTGAGGAAGAGTAGTCGAGAGGATGAGTTCTGGTGTGCTCTATTTAGAAAGTTTTTTATTACTGCTATTTTCTAAATAGAACTAAACTTTCTAAATAGAGCACACCAGAACTCATCCTATTAGACTATTTCTCCCCAAAGTAAGTAATAACGATAGCGAACACACAGCCAAAAATCACATTTATTACAAAAACCATCCTCAGAAAAATGAAACCCAGAGTTACAATACAACTCATATCCATTCTAATATATATATTGATGTGGGTGCCAAAGTTGGGCCCACAGAAGTAAAACACAGAACAGGGATTAGAAGTAAGAAAGATATATTAACAGCAGGTTACAGAGATAGTGTAAGCAGAGCTTACTATAAGTTAGTGTCCAACACTGGTAGTCGTACGGGACTCTCACTGTCTCTCTCTGTGTCACTCTCTATCACTCTCTGCAGAGTGCTATGTCGCCTACTTAATACAAGCCTGGAATAGTCTATTGTGTAGGTAGTTTCCGGTCTTGCAATACCCCCCTTCCAAAGAGTTTTCTTTTTGAAAAGGAGAGAAAAACATAAAACTGTTAATACTTTTTACTCTTGGGATTTATTGTTTCTCAGCTGGAAGTAGAGATCTTGATGCGTGAGCCACAGCTTTTCGCGAAACATCTGGCAGTTTATGTAATATGCAAGCGCCTATGCCGTACGAGCTTGCATCACTTGCGACTATGATGTCGAGACTAGGGTCGAAATGTGTGATGGAGAGGTCTGAAGTAAGAGTTTTCTTGATCTTCTCGAATGCGTCTTGGCATTCCGGGGTCCATGACCATGGTTTGTCCTTTTTTAAAAGTTGATTGAGACGCCCTCTCAAATTTTGCATGTTCTTAATGAACCCTTATCTAGGCCGAGGAAGCTTTGTGACGCTTGAACGTTATCTGAGTCCGGCATGTTTCTGATCGCGTCGGCTCTTTATGGATCCGGCCGACGACCATCTTTATTTATAATGTGACCTAAGTATTTAATCTCTGGTAAGAAAAGGTCACACTTTGCCTTCTTAATCTTAAATCCGTATTCTTGTATCTTTTCGAATACGTTTATTATATGGTTCCGGTGCTCTGCCGTAGTTTTACTAGTAACTAGTATATCATCCAAATAGGCTGTTGCGTAGTCAAGATCGCCCAGCATGTCGTCCATGACCTGCTGGAAAATGGCAGGCACAACCTTTACTCCAAAAGCCAGCCTGTTGTATTTGTACAACCCTCTATGGGTGTTTATGCAGAGCAATTTGAAACTTTGTTCTTCCACCTCTATCTGAAGGTATGCGTCCGAGAGGTCAATTTTAGAAAAAAATTTCCACCATTGAGTTTATTGAAAATTTCTTCAGGGCTTGGGAGAGGATAGTGGTGATCTTGCAAGGCATCGTTTAACCCTGTGGAAAAATCTGCGCATACTCATATTTTATTGGACTTCTTTTTTACGTAGACCGTAGGTGCTGCCCACTGGCTGAAATCTGTTTTTGACAGAATACCTGCTTGTTCGAGTCTATCTAACTGTTTGTTAATTTGCTCTAGAGCAGCGAAAGGGACATTCTGTTTCTTTTTGAATACCGGTTGTGCACCGTCCTTCACCTTGAACTTAGCTTTCATTTTAGTACATTTCCCAAGGCCGCCAGAAAAAACCTGGGGAAGTTATTGTTTGAGTTCTTTTTTTAGATTTACCAAATTGGACGTTGGCAATCCCAAAGATTGAATTTTTCTATCCAATCTGTTCCAAATAAGTTATCTAAAGTTTTCAATACGTAGGCTTTGAGCTTTTTGGTAACTCCATTTAGTGTTACTGTAAGTATTACTTCGCCTAAAATGTTAATATTTTCGCCAGTTACGGATTTTGCTGTTTTATCCGTTTTTAATAAGGTCGGCTTGTTCAATTCTCACCAAGTACGCCAGTTAATGGTTGAAATATCAGAACCCGAGTCAAGCTGGAATTTAATGGACTTATTGAAAATATCCACTGTTACATATTTTCTTAAATTCCTATCAACAATATTGTCAGATTGAGCTTACCTAATTTTATTTTTGGGTTTTCTCGTTCTGTTGGCGTACCAGCACGAAGTTAGAGTATGACCACTTTTATTGCAATTTTTGCAATATTTTTTGTTCTTAACTGGACAGAATTTCATCCAATGCCATTTAGCACAATGGTAACATGGTCCGGGCGGTTTCTTTAACATATTTGGGTTTTGGTTACTGCGTAATTTAGGACATGAGATTTGCCTTTTGTCTTTTTGAGGGGAATAAGAGGTAGACTTACTTCTGATTTTATCAATCTGAGTCACACCTGATTCCTAAATAGTGTCTGAGTCACGCTTTACAGATATTACTCTTTGACAGTCCTCTGTCAGTTTTTGGAGTGTCAATCCTTGTTCGTTCTCAAGCTTGGTCAGTACCCGTCGTCTGACTTCGGCGTCTTCTGCAGATATTAGACCTTGTGCGAAAATTAAGCACTTAAAATCATCGGCAGTCAGTTCGGCTAGTTTAAAATCATTACATAGCTTGTTCGCCGATGCTGCAAACGTTAGAAAATCTTGCTGGTTGTCTTTGACTGTGTTCAGGCATTTCCAGCGTTTGTGGAACAAGGTTGTGTTAGGCCCGAGTAATTCCGATAGGAGCTTAATCATCTCTTAAAAATCCAAGTCAGTCGTTTTCTTGGCTGGTATGAAGTCTACTAACCTACTATGTTCTGTAGTTCCCAGTTTCCTCAATAGAAGACGTACATTTTTTTTACTGAGCCATTGTTCACAGTCTACGTTGAAAATATCTTCGTAGCACCTGTAAAAAGAATGGAACGTTTTGTCTTCCTCTGGTACGTATTCAAAGGTTTCCATTGGATTGTAGATTATACTCTGGGAGAATATTGTATCTTTTTCAGAGTTTGAGTCTTTTAATGCATTTACGAGTAATTCTTTAAGTTGTTTCTGTTGTAGTTCAGCATTCTGAAGCGTAATTTTTTGAAATTCCACTTGTTTATGTAATTCCAAAAATAGTTGTTGTCTTTCTTCTGATTTTTGTTGCTGGTCCAAATTTAGTTTTAACATTTGGGCAACTACTTTTTGCAAATCTTCCATATTTAAAAATGACAGCGCTTTTTTTGTCGCTTTGAAACACGTGTACTAAGAGGAGGTACACAAAAAAATCTTGATAGATTTTTGTTCCTTTTTTTTTCTTTTACAGACAATAAACTAAACTAATTATGTGTGTTTAGCTTTTTTTTCCGTGGCTCCGTTAATTTTAACGTAATTGAATAATTTTTCACCACACTTATGTATTTTTTTTTATAGAGGTACAAAAAGAAGAAAACTCACTGAATTTGAGGGGAGAATAATTTTATGCCCGAGTTCAACTCAGTTACATAAAAAATTTTCGATAGTTTTTTCCGAAAACTTGAGTACAATGGTAGTACTTGATATTGTCAGTTTTTTACGAACAACTGTTTTTTTTTTCTGTGTGTGTGGGTATGTAGAAATCGTTCTCGTATTGGACAGACTTTGATATTCCGTAGATGTCGAATCGCTAGTTTGTCAATGGCGTTTGGTATTGGAATATATGTAGACGCTGGGTGTTTAGCTTTTAAATCGCTAATGTATTAATACCAGCTTAATTTCACGTTCAACACTGCTGTGGGAACGCGTGGAGTTTGTGTATTTTTCGAGTACTGCCGCTATTGATATGGTGAGAACGAAATTCTCGAATCTTTCTGTCGCCAATGTCGTGGGACTAGCAAGGTATTGCGGTTTTCCGACGTGAATGCGTTTCTAGAAGTCTTCGTCGACCCAGATGTGGGATTGGTAAGGTATTTAGCTTTCGCTGTGAGTGCGTTTCTAGAATCCTCGTCGCCACTGATGTGGGTGCCAAAGTGGGGCCCACAGAAGTAAAACACGGAACACGGATCAGAAGTAAGAAAGATATATTAACAACAGGTTACAGAGATAGTGTAAGCAGAGCTTATTATAAGTTAGTGTCCAACACTGGTAGTCGTACGAGACTCTCACCGTCTCTCTCTGTGTCACTCTCTATCACTCTCTATCACTCTCTGTAGAGTGATATGTCGCCTACTTAATACAGGCCTGGAAGAGTATATTGTGTAGGTAGTTTCCGGTTTCACAATATATATATATATATATATATATATATATATATATATATATATATATATATATCCTGGGGAAAAATATAAGATAAAGTGAAAAAATCATCAGACAAAACACAGAAAACTTTTTTCATTTCGTCATACATTTGTCCCCACTATATATATATATATATATATATATATATATATATATATATATATATATATATATATGCGTGTGTATGTATGTGTATAACATATATATATATGTATATAAATTACATATATATATATATATATATATATATATATATATATATAAATTATATATATATTATATATGGGCGATGCATATTGGAAAGCGCCCAATATCAGTGATAATGCTGACGTAGTTGAATAGCTATGAGTTTCTGACTAACGTAGGTGGGTATCTGCTTCCCAATAGCATCGGGGTGGTTAAAATTAACATAATTATTGCTGGGGGTGTCTTAGTTTCAAATTAACATTTCATTATTCATATAATTCCAATTTAATGTCATAAGGTTAATATCTGGGTTTGCAACAAAAACAGACTATCATTATTGTTCCGTGTATTGGTTGATATATTGAAAAGTAATTGTCATCATTGATAATGGGCTATGTAAGCCGAAAGCTTAGATTGGATTTAAACATGTATCAATATGGTGATTTCTTTTCGTCCTTCAATGATAATGTTATTAAACTTATCAGACAATATGAAAGGAACTTACTTAAAATAAATAGACAATGCATCAATATATATATACTCCTCCTCCGCCAATACTATGCTTGAGAGAGATATGAAATTAAGCCCTCCCTAAACTCTACCATGTCTCTTTAACTACCCCTTTTACACTCTCTGTTAAATTACAAAAACTTACACTACCGATCAATTTTAATTTCATTTTTTGTTACATTTCATTTTTGGAAGTGCTATCTGATGATCCGGCGTCCTTTAAAAGGGCTCTGGTGAAATCAATTATTATAATCGTACCTTAAAGTGGTCAGTTTTTCTTTTAAATATTAGCTCTGGATTTACATTGAGCTCTCAGGATTTCATCCTCCTTGGGATTACCCAGACGGATTACCAAGTTCTTCATAACTTAAATATATATATATATATATATATATATATATATATATATATATATATATATATATATATTAATGATCCAGGTACTACCTACCTAGGTTTCACTAGTGGGAT